>JAJHJA010000281.1:600000-1200000 GCA_021202915.1 Heliconius himera
CGCTACAAAGTGTTCAATTTCGTATTATTACAGTTAACGAAGCGAACGGGAGTTTACGAGCGAAGCGTAGAAGATGAAGTTTCCTAGTTTAATATAAAACTACTGTATCAAAAACTTATTGTTACATTATAATTTAATAATTATTTTTTTCAGTTGTAACTATAATTTTATATAATTTAATGTCAACGTAACTTTACAAAAATTGGACCGTGTGCGTTATTCTGATATATAAGTTATATTACTGTAGAGTTTTATCGAAACCCGTTCAGTAGATTTAGTGCGAAAATAGAACAAACTTCCATCTTCTCCTCACATTTTCACATTTATAATATTAGTAGGATAGGACAATTTCTAATTAAAATTCTATTAAATATGTTTCACAATTAATGTTTCTTACTTTCACTCCATGCGATCTGTACATATATTTACTTTATTTGGTATTGAACCCGTAACTTCCAAACTACTAACTAATCGACTGGTAAGCAACAAATAGGATTCGACATAAATTAAATAAAACAGATGCGAATGTTGTCGTGGTAAGACAATCCATTTAAACTTCCTCAGTACGTGGATGGAAACATCAAAACTTCGTGTTAAGGCACATTTCACACTAGTCACTAGTCACATATTTAAACAATATTTATTATTTTACAATATTTGCTTAATTTTTTATTTTTCTAATATATCTTTTTTTTTAATTTTTAACACTCTGCATGTTTTTCAGGATTTCGTAGCTTTAAACAAAAAAACTCACTTTGCTGTTCATCTGAGTTTATCTATTTATCTCAGTTCCCTCGAAGCACAACAAATTTAGCTTCTAAGTCAACACAATCAAAGGTATTTCAGTTCAATGGATTTCGACGCGTAATGTAAACCTGCAAGGCTTTGCCCGTGGACCTACAATTGTAAAAAATGCGCAAGATGAGAAAATTTACAATAAAAACAAAGAAAGTATCCGAAAATCATAAAATAATTATATTTGTAGTTCATTTCATACAAAATAGCGCCCGCAAACTTAAGTATGTGAAATTTTAAAAAGTCACGTTCCCGTTGATTTACTATTATGAAATTGGTACCCTTGGTGGGTGATACTACCTCACATTTGACTTTTTTTTCTTTCTTAATACGTTAGACGGGCTAGCATAATAGCCTAAGCTAAGACTCCGCTCTCCGATCCAATTCAAGTTACAACTTATCTGTTAGTTGGTGGAATAATTTTTTTAATTTGATTACTGATTCCTATAACAAAATACAAAGCTTTCATGAAGACAGAGAAAAAGAGAAAGTGACTATAAGAGAAAAAAAACTCTAAGTTTCCACAAAAATCCATTTAAACATACATAAGGAAATGAATATTTTCGTATTCCGAATTTGTAAAGCGTTTCGTCCTTTAGGTATTCCTTTCATGAAGGCAACTGATGTGTGTCTTTTCAGAATATTCAACTCACCATATTATTTAATATAACTGTCAGTGCGACGTTATTACTTTTAATTTATCATTTGCATGCCCTGGTTTAGTTTCCTGGTTGGTTAGGGCTGATTAATCTTTTTTTTTTCAGCAGGTGGTTTAGGCAGTGGGAACCTAGTGTTAAGTTACACTCAGTTCCCCACTTTCTACCGAATTCTGGAGGCATTGCGTGCAGAACTCAACGCCGCACTTGTCCTCGGCCCCAGAGCGAAGAAATGGAAATATAAATTTAAGTAAATATTTCATCTCCTCGAGTGGGGATCGATGCCCACAACCAGTCGGTTTTACAGTCACACTTTGTGCCCCTGCGCCACGACTGGTCTCTAATCTTGATATATTGAAATTAGGTAAAAAAGGTATAAGAGCACAGTATATGACTATAAACGCAACGGTTGGAAGTTCGATATCTACTCAGAGGAATGAGTTTCATTCATTATACAAAGTGTGACAGTGAACATGGAAAATGAAATATTTATTATTTATTATCACAATGCCTCCAAAATTCGCCGGAAAATGGAGAATAGAGTATAGTATATACATATAAAAAAATGTGGTTAATTTGTGTAGCTATTGGAAAATAATAATCAAATATACATATGTAAACTAATTTTATAAAGATGATGAGATTGTTTGGCTGGACGCACTCAGTTAAAACAGCGCATAGAAAAAAACATTTTGAATAATATTCACAGATTGTAATTACCTCTTAAACATAGAAACCGAAACAAATTCGTTTTTAATCTCGTACTTAACATTTAATAAAAAGATAAAAAGAAAAGAATGCATTACAATAAAAGTAGAAAAATGGAAAAGGAAAGAATATTAATCTAAATTAAAATTTCCAGTTCAAATAACAAATGAGAATAAAATGTTCATTCCTATCTTAAATAGCGTTTCAACTTTAAGCTAAACGCTAGCTTTGACGTGAAAAAATAAGAATTACTAAAATAATTAAATCAGCTGCTACCTGCACACAGGGGGGTAGGCAGAGGGAACCTCGTGTTAAGACACTCCATTCCCCACATTGCATTTTGACATTGCGTGTTGAGTGGCGGCATTGCGTATTGACTCAACGCCGCGCTTTTCTTTGACACCAGATCTAAGAAATAAAAATATAAATTTAAATAAATATTTCATGTCCTCGAGTGGGGATCGAACCCACAACCAGTAGATTTTACAGTCACACTTTGTGCCTCTGCGCCACGACTGGCCTCATTGATAAGAATAAATAGCAATGAAATTAATATTTTAATGCGAAACCTAAATAAGTTTATCTAATAATCTTTTCAAGGGTTCCGTATCTAGAAAGAAACTCTTATAGGGTTTATTTGTTGTTTATGTGACTCCATCGGTCTGTCCGTCTGTTAAGACTATTTTTCTTAAGACAATGCGGCGGTATCAAGCTAATTATTTTTTTTGCATTAATAATGGTGTGGTTGACATAAGCACTATTCTTCCGCAGAAAATAAATTAATTTAAAAATTGCTACAAATGTGTTGGTGATCGAACCAAAAACATCGCGTGAATGTATTATATAGCGCTCAGTGTCACAGGCGGAAAATTTATTTAATACTAGTGGGCGCGCGCGGCTTTGCCCGCTTATTTGCACCCTTAGGGGTGAATTATAAACAATCACCAAACACGTGTTTAATAAAATACTTTTAACAGTCTGAATTTGTTTTTTATAAAAATCGATGGCGATTTAAAGATTTTTCCATATAAACTTTGAACCTCTTATTTGAACCCTTAGAGGGTGAATTCTAAAAAACCATAAAACACGTGTTCCATGAAATATTATTAAGAGTCTAAATTTAAAATTTTATAAAAATCGGTGCCGATTTAAAAAAAATATCCATACAAACTTTGAACCCCTATTTCATCCCTTTAGGGTTCAAATTTTTCAAAATCCCTTCTTAGTGGATGTCCAGAATATGAAAATAAACATTTGCCCAAGTTTCACTTTTCTACCATCAGCGGTTACGGCTCTGCGTGCGTCTTACCTCAGTCAGTCAGCACAAGTCCTTTTATATATATAGATATGTCCGTCTGATAAGCGGCCGAGCGCCCGAAAATGCTGGCAATGAAGAGATTGGGTGAACAGCGCCGGTGGGAAAGGAATTTCTTCGCTCCCACACTTATTATTCCATCGTGGAATAGTTAAGTCGTAGGTTAAGTTAGATTACTTTAGGTTTAAACAGATTACTGTTTTTCTAATATTGAAAGCAGTAATCTTAGATATAGTTTAGTTTTAAATTTAATTTGTATTTCAATTTAAGATTTTATTAGTAAGTAAAGTAACTAATGTAATACACTGTATTATCGCGCCACAGTACCGTCAATATTTTGTTGAGCAATAGTTTAAATGAGGAAAAGAGTAAAAGAGCTCTCTCTTTTACTCTCTTATTGCACTACTGTATTTTTTCTTTCATAGTTCAGTTTTTAAAATCATAATTACAACCACTCCTAAATATATTTAGGTATAATAATTCCCGAATATATCCTGGAATCCTTGAATTATTCGCAAAATAAACTTAGTATTAGTGCCGAGGAAAGCTTTTAATAAACCAAAACAAAAACAAGTATAAAATCGTTCGATACAAAGTTTGTTTAAGCTCTGTAATAATAATGAAATTACTACTTTGGAACTAATATAAAAGCTTATTAAGTTTTTACGACCCAATTTCCTAATTCTGTAGCCTCATATTGTATTGTATATTTATTTAACAGATTCATTCTTTATCTTCTATATATGGTAGGCAAAGAGACGCTAGTGTCATAACACTCCGTTCTCCAATGTTGAATGATTTCAAAACTTTGCGTATTAAGTGGTGGAACTCAACGCTGGAAATATAATATTGATTATTAATATTGATTACGTGTACGAATGAACACACAAACATCGTATTGAAAGTAAGACACTGTCTTTATTGTAGAATGCATTAGACAGTTCGCGAGGCTTAAACTGAGCTTTTTATTTGTGTGAGTGATTATAAAAGTAGAGGCAGGAAAAAAACTTTTAAAAATAATATATTATTAATAATCTGTAAAAAAAACCAACATAAAAAACGTCGGACATTACTCATCGTTAGAGTTAATAATCTTTTCGTTATATACAGCTATATTTTTTTCCTTTGTTACAACTTATTCATATATAATTTTGCATTCTTGTGCTGTGTGTGTCAATCTTATTTTTCACTTATAATAAATGGAACACAAAAATTAAATATTAAGAATTAAATATAAGAAAATGAGGCCAGGCGTGGCGCAGGGGCACAAAATGTAACTGTAAAATCGACTGGTTGTGGGTTCGATCTCTACTCGAGGAGATGAAATACTTACTTAAATTTATATTTCCATTTCTTCGTTCTGATGTCGAGGCTAAGCGCGGCGTTGAGTTCTGGCACTCAACACGCATACCTCCAGAAATCGGCAGAATGTGGGGAACGGAGTGTCTTAACACACTAGGTTCCCTCTGCCTACCCTGCTGTGTGCGGGATACAGCGTGAAGCTGATAATTGATATAAAAAAAATAATATAAGACTTTAATCCCTAGTAGTAATGGGTGTCAAAAAAGCAGTATAACTTATACTGATACACTTACATTAATAATGTAAGTGTATCGTGACAAGCTTGATCTAAATAAAAAAGAAATATAATATATTTGAAAACTCACAAATGCAAACCTTAGCTTAAAGCTTGGACCTCGTGGACTATAAGAAGAAAGGCCAGCGTAACAATTTAGAATACACTTCTGTAGTAAAAACTTTTGGCATTATCCTCCACGGCGTGCTTTCATTCGATAGCGACTGTAATTTTACTATGGGTCTTCAGATGGACAGATATTTCTTTATTAGCTAGTATGACGCAATATTTGTATTTAAAATTATTTAAATTACATTAATTTAAGTGATCGATACTAATATAATAAAGTTTGTTTGTTTGTTAGAACGCTAAGATCTCTGGATCTACTACTGGTCCGATTTACTTTATTATTATTTTGTATGAAAGCTGCATTCTTCAGAAGTGCTATACGAGTATAACTTTACGATGTAAGTCTTAGTTAGCCTTAAATAACGAAATAACAATAATAAGGAACGCCATCGAATTGCTTTAAAATTGCCTTAACCGCGTGCGCTGCACACATAGTTGATTGTATGTCAGTACATTATATGATAAATCTGCGATACCCTATATCTATCTTTCACAAATAAGTGACAATAAGGCATTTTGTGACGAAAAATAATTGAAAATTGTGAGGTGATATTTCATCGATTTTTATTTCACATATATATTGAATTGTTAGCAAATGCAGCATAATGAAAGTATAGGTGGCATGCGGGCGAAGCCGTGAGTGGGCCGCTAGTAAATTATAACACTGGTTGGTTTTTGTTTAGTTTTACACTTGTCATATTAGTTGCTATCCCTAGATAGGCAGCCAGAAAAAACGGGACGCCAAGCGCTACGGACTCTGCATACCTCTTCCGTCTCCTCCACTGCCCTCAACCGCACGTATTACCCTTTGGGGGATCCTCAAACTTTTTACGTGATCTTCCTCCAGCATCATTGACACTTTGTTCTCGAAAGTCAATCGAATTCTTCCTCTGCCTCTCTCACCGGATGGTAAACTCTTCTTTTATTAATCTTTTTTGTCATTCTTTCATCACTCATTCTCTTGAAATCCTGCCCCTGCCCAAATCACTTTAGCAAGTTTTTTATCATTCTCGGTGTGATTATGAAACATTCGATTAACAAAACCTACAAAGATATCTAATCTTCAAAGCTTTTATCTTTCTTTCATTCTTCTTCTGTAATATCCACGTTTTAATTTTTTTAAGGGATTTAAATTTATTAAAATATTTTAACCAGACGGAACGAGCTGTGAGTACAATTCAATATTAAAACAAATATATTTTTCTATTTTTTTCACACAAATTGTTTGTTATATTCGTTTATATCCTAAAAAGAGCAACGCAAATTGAATTACTAACCTCATTCTAACAGCCATCAAGTTTGTATTAGGTTAGGGAGCGGGTCTAAAGGATTTTTCCCGTTTATAAGTACATTTACATTCAACTAAGGTGATTTTCTCTTTAAAACGTTTCATTTAGTTTAACTGGCGATTTATGTCTCAAAAACTTTTTTAAAATAGGTTTTAGTGCTTAAAAAAACTTTTATTTCAGTTGTCGTTGACTTTGTCTTGTGACATTGTTAGTTGCTCCTTTTACCTCTTATTTATTTTTATTATTAAATTTTATTAATATAAGAAAATGACAGTCGTGACGTTAATTTTCAAAGTTTTGCGGAAAATGGAGAATGAATTGTTTTTACATTAAACTTTCTTTGTGTCCCGCATATAGTAGGGTACTAATAATAAATAAGCAAGATACAATGTAAAGCAAAAAAGATATTATCCACTAATAAAATTTGATATAAACAGATAATAGAAACAGTAGTAATTTTTTATACTTAAGTATATAACAAAATTTACTAAAATTATAATTTTCAATTTTACCCAAGATCTGAATTAAAACTTATATCGCACTATACCGAGAAATTTCAAAGTCGATGGCTTCTTGATTAAGTGAGCTTTTATAGCAGTTCTAGTTTATCGCCCAAGTTATCTTAGAGAGGCAAGGAAAGGATAGACCTTTAGTTTATAGTTTGTAAAAGTTATTGAAGTTACGTGAATAAATATAGTGCTTCAGATAAAATAGATTGAACTCTTTATATGTAATAAAGAAATAAATCTATATTTTTTATTTTTTAGCATCACGTTGTGTTCCGCATATAGCAAGGGAGACAGAGGGGATCTGGGAACCTAATGTTAAGATACTACGTACCCTTTTAGACATTTCCATTTTACGGTTTCCACCGAATTCTGGAGGCATTACTAGGGACCTAGCGTCTCTCTGTTCACCATGCTATATACGTGATACAGCATAAAGCCAACAAAAGATAAATAGCACATTTACCACACACTATGTTTGTGGGTTCAATTCCATCTCTTTTACTTGGATTCTTACTTGCATATCTGTCTAGAAATGCTGTGTGTTTTTCAAATTTCCACCATTGAACACGCAATGTTTTGATTTCAGGTAGAAAATGAAGTATCTTGGTATTAGTTCTCTGCCTACCCTATTTTCTGTGGGATATACACCCTCCATATTCTTTGGAGACTAGAGAGAGAGAGAGAGAGAGAGAGAGAGAGAGAGAGAGAGAGAGATAGAGAGAGAGAGAGACTAACAATCTTTATTTAATTTTCTATTCGCAAGGACCACTTCTTCTTTGTCTTCATCTCATCTTACGAAAATATAGATTAAAAATATAGCTACCGCCATATAGTATTCAATTCAAGCCAAAACTCAATTTATCCGTAAGTTTAATAACGTTAGGTTAGAATACAAATATTTTCTTCCATATATCACATTTCCTTTAGGTATTTTAACGAAGGAATAATATGCTTTAAGAAGAATTTTCAAAGTTCCAAAGAGACGCGGGCGAAGCTAATTTAAGAAAAATATGAAAGAAAAAAATTTATACTGGGTCTTATAGAACGCCACAGAGTGTCGCTAATGTAATTCAATGAGTTGACGTCTGTGGAACTAGTCTTAGTAATGGAAATTAAAAATCAGTCTTGAAGCTTTTTATACTGTTTTTTTAATATTTTAGATGAAAAGATGAACTTAGAACTAGTAATTTAACTTTTTTGACTGATTAATACTAAATCCATTGGCTAGTATGCTTAATTTTTTTTTCCACTTTTTAGCATCACGCTGTATCCTGCATAGAGCAGGCTAGGCAGAGGGAACAATAGAAGCTACGGCCTACCACCGTGCTCTTAAGGCATTGTGTGTTGAGCAGCGGAACTCAACGACAAGAGAAAATGAAAATATAAAAAAAATCAGTCCCCAGTGAGGGAATCAAACTCACAACCGTTACGTTGATAATCACACGCTTGTGCTCTTGCGCTACAACTTATACCTATACTTTTTATTTTATTAAAAAACATACAATTAAGGATTTAAAGATCAAAAATTAAATCAAGTATTAACAAGACAAATTAAGAATCGCATGCTAAAAGTAAGCAAAACAGCACAATTAGATTACGTAGTCATTTGAACAGCCGTCAACACGCCGAATTAGGTTAGGGAGCGCGGGCTGGTGGATTTTTCAGAGTTATAAGGCCATTTATATGGCAGCGAGACGGTTTAAATGCTTTATTTTATGTACACGAGACCTTTTTTTTTGGGTAAGTCTTCTAATATTTCATTTTTCATTTGTGAGGCAGTAGCTGTATATTTCTTTGAGTTTCTAGAGTAGTAGTTTAGATTACCGGTATAATCTTAATTTCAAGGAATCGGGCTTGAATGGGACGCTTGCAGGTTCATGATGGTACATCTATGTTAAAAAATAAGTTAAATCAGATTCACGCTGTATCTCACATATAGCAGGGTAGACAGAGGGAACCTGGTTTTTCACCCCAATCTCCACATTCTGCAGAATTCGGAAGCATTATATATTGAGTGGCGGAACTTAACGCCGCGCTTTGCCTCGATACCATAGTGAAAAACTAGATATATAAATTATATGTATGTTATTGTTTTAATTATTAATTATTATACAGCGTGAAGCTGTTTTATATAACCAATTTTAATTTGTTTTAACAACAACTAGTATTGATTTTCTTTACAAACTCATTAGGATTCGTATCTCTATATCTTATAAAACAAGAACGATTTTTTTCTCTGTCTGGCCTTTCTACGCTATCTTCTTCTAAACCACCCAACGGATTTTGATGCGGTTTTCACCATTATGTAGAGTATTTTTCAGGGAAGGATCATATATGGTTTATTATATGTATATTTTATTGTAATTTGACATAAATATGATAAATGTGTATAAAGTCCTACCCGTTGAGACACTTTCACGCATGCGCTGCTTTAATGGTAAGTCCTACATGAAAACAATGTACTAGAGTATTATTCCTCTTAATAAGATCTACAAAAAAGTCAGCGACAGCATATTCGTATCTTCTAAGGATAACATACAGTGAGCATATTTCTGTCTAAAAATAGTAATTTGAATATATTTTTTATTTTGAGGGATGTTTGTCCATAATGGTATCAATCCTTATCCTTTTAAATACTTTATTAATTTTCTACGTTAAACGAAGATAAAATTTGCTCTTTACACTAATTTGAAATTACGAATAGTTTTAGAGAAAAACGCATTTAATTATTGACACATCACGCCGGCTATAAACCGCAGTTTTGGCGCAAGTTTTATTTATTACCTTACTCTCAGCATATAAATAAGTATATTAGTTACGTTGGCCATTTAATTTAGATCAAAACTGTCTTTTACTGTTTTTCATTTTAATAAGTACTTTAGAAGTTGTTACAATATCAAAAAATCCTTGCTTTGAAACGGCTCGCCACACGCCATGAGTCCCCCCGCGCCCCGCGACGTTTTGCTTATAGAAGCGCGTCCGCCGCACCCGCCTGCCTCTGTACTGTAGAAAAGTAGATGTAGATGCGATTGTACGTATTGGATAATTGGAGTTCAATATATTTAGTTTCGTCTATTTTGATTAACAGAATAGTAGGTAGTCTTTTGTTCATAATTTCTTCCGTATAAGTATTTTAGTTTAAGAGAACAGTAGGTAGGCTTTTGTCAATAATGATATTAATTCTTACCCTTTTAAATAAGTTATTAATTTTCTATGTTAAACAAAGATTAATTTTGCTTTTTACAATATTTCGAAATTACAAATAGTTTTAGAGAAAAGCTATATCGACTCATATTATCCCTTACTCTCAGTGTATAAATAAGTATATTAGTTATCTTGGCCATTTAATGTAGATCAAAATGTTGATTAGTAGCACAGATTTGAAATTACGATACTAAAAAATTCTTGCTGTGTAACGGCTCGCCGACTTCCACGCTTCCCCCCGCGCCCTCGACATTTTGTTTATAAAAATGGATCCGCCGCACCCGCCTAGCTTCTCCCGGGCATGGAAGGAGGGCCTGCTCATCATGTTGCCCAAGGCTGGGAAGAGCCCATAGCAGCCTGAGGGGTACCGATCTATAACCCTCCTTTGCGCGGTCTCCAAGCTGTCCGAGAAGTTATTCCTCTCACTTCTCCAGGCGCACATCCACCCATGAAGTGAGCAGTTTGGCGAGCGGGTATACTACTCTGGTTACACTACGCCGTAACAGCGATCAACCGAAAGGAGAGAGCAATAGCAGTCTTCTTCGACGTAGTACGCGTATTCGACCACGTCTGGCACCCGGACCTACTTCATTAAGTGCTCAGAGCCGGCACCCCCCAGCACGTCGCGCATATCTTTGCCTCCCTGCCTCAGTAACAGGACATTTTTCCTTGAGAGTTAAGAGTTCGAGGTATAGCAGCGACTCGATCGTTGCCGTTGTTCCCCAGGGCAGCATTTTGTTACCTGCTTTCTACGCACTATACACTGATGACATCACATCGCCCTAGCGAGTATCACTCAAAGAGAAATCCTGCAGGTGGTCCAGAACCTCATCCTCCGTCGGGTGACGCAGGCGCCATACTACGTGAGAAACACCTCGCATCACCGCAACCTAAAAATAGAAAGCCTGGAGGTACACATTGGTCGTCTCGCGTCCAACGCATTCCGCTGCGCCAATGTATCGGGTCACCTGCACCTAAGAAGCAGCACTCCGTGGCATATCCGGCCGCCCGAGGTCAGACGTCAGATGACTTCCGAGGTACTTTCTATCCTCCTCCAAATGCGACTCATGAGCCTTGCATTGATCCTTGGTCGTTTAAGCTGGGCCACCCTCAGGAAACCGAGGGTCTCACCTGACTGAGTTGACCGCCTAGATGGCATTTGATAATCTTTCCAATCCCGTCCCGCACGCCTCTCTCTGTGTCTGCTCTAGAGCAGGTTATCGCTTGAGACCACGCCCATGGAACCAACGCCCAAATGTCGTTCGGAGCTACTAAGGAGATGGATGAGAGAATGCTTCAATTCTGCGCCTGGCTCTATAGCAAAGTAAATTTAAAAGCGATTGCACGTATTTTGGAGTTATCCAATAATTATAATGTATTTCGACGCGGCATTGTTGGTTACATCTTTCGTTTAAGTATTTTTGGGTAAGAGAATAATAGGTAGTCTGTTGTTTATAATTTCTTTCGTTTAAGTTTTCTGTTGTTTGTGTCATTTGTTCAGGTATGTGTTTTTTTAAACAATTGGAACATCCTTATTGGAGCTACGAAAATGTGGGTTGCATTAAGGTTTCAATAATTTTCACATTAGTAATCTTAAGTGCTTTGCAAACATAGGTACATTATATGAATAATTCAGTAGTTAAAGCGGGCGAAGCCGCGAGCGGGTCGCTAGTTTGTATAATAAAATGTCAATATATAAAATGTGACACTTTCATTTTACCATTAATAATCATCGTCATTATTTAATTTTAAATTCTTATAAAACTTTTTTTTTCCTATCTATACATATGTCAAATACCAACTTTCTAAGTTTCATCTGAGCGATATCTGTTAGTGACTCAGTGACGGAAGAAAGGAGAAGAAAGAATTTTATACATACGAGTACATCCTTGTATATCCATTTAGTCTGCAAAAAATCTAATTAACTTAACTTAGCTTCACGCTTTATCCCTTGCGGGGTAGTCAGAGGGAACGGAGCGCCAAACGCTACGGTCAAAAATCTAGTTATTGTTTAAAAATCCTGATGTATTATTCATTTCACCGTAAACCCTTGCAAGAACAATAAAGAAGATTTTTGGAAAGAATACTAATGGCATCTAGTCTTTCAAACTCCACAACGTACTAATTGCTTGAATATTGATGAAAGTGTCCAAAATTTCAACAATCCGTCCAATAAAATTGGAAATTCACTCGTTATAGTGCGGTCGGCAAGTAGTGGCCACTCTGAAATAAAGTTTTCTGAACTTTTGCGCATTGTTCACTCGTAAACAAATACGGCTAATTTCAAGACGGCCACGACTCGTCGACTGAACTGTACTCGTTTAGTAGACGATATCGTGTCGTTACAAATAAACTGCCGCAGTGATTACTAAGCCGCGCCTGTCGCATTACTCCCTTCTATCTTGATTTACGTTTACGTTAACGTCTAACGTGTAAACGCACGCACGTTACGTGTTTTCAATTAAAGTCCTTTTCGTGGAGCTTTTCCAGCGAAGGCCGTGCTTGGGGATTGGTATTTGGAAATTGATTTTCCAGTATAATTATTGTTTATACGCTTAAAATATATTTAGACAGTATTTGAAAAATTCTAAATAAAATATCATTTTATCAATTAATTATATTATATTAACTCTATTCTATCGCATATATCCTAACCCAAAGGTTGTCTGGTAGAAGTCGCTGATTAGCGATAAGACCGCCTTTTGTGTGTCAATTGTTCCATCTTTGTTCTTTTTATATATTTTATTTCCTAAGGAGTAATTGTGCACAATAAAGTGTAAATAAATAAATAAATATTTTTTTTTCTAGGTAAATGTCAGTTGAAATTAATAACCTCTTTGTTTTATGTTCGTTAATTACGGTTAATAGTGTTAGTTTACGGACTACTGATCCACTAGAGATACTAATGGGCTTAGAAAATTTATATTTGGAACTTAGATAAGTTAGGAAGCATAGGGGAATTCTAAGAGAGGATATCTAAAATTCTTACGGGAACTGGTTAGCAAAGTTGCGGGCGACTACTAGTATAAGATAATTTAGTTAACTTACTTAACTAAAAGTTAAACAAACTATAGTCACGGAAATACGTAGAAGAGTTCATACAGATCATGAGAAAGTACAATAGAATTATAAACTTCTGGGACGAGTCTGAGGATATAAAAACGATACGTGTTCCTTGAAAGTTTGATACTTGCTCCAGTTAAAGAATGGAGATAGCTTGATGGCTTTTTATTTTATATACATTGTTTTTTATAACTGTGGGGAAAAATAGAAAAAAAATGTCATCTGGATATGAGTACGTTGATTTCAGGCAAGCGGAGAACCAAGTATCTTGATACTAGATTCTCTCTGTCTACGCATTTCTTGTAGGTGGCGTAAGGGCACAATAGTGCTCTGGTGACGAAATAAAGCGCGGCGTTAAGTTCCGTTACTCTATACGCAATGCTTTGAGAATTAGGCGGAAAGTAGGGAACAGAAATGTCTTAATGGGAGCGGAGTATATTAACACTTGGGGTCCTGCTGTATGCTCCTGTATACAGCATGAAGCAAGAAAGAAAAAAATGGAAAATACCAATAACAAACGCAACAACCTAAGTAACACCATCTATTTCTGCTAGTATAGAGATAAAATTAAATGAACATCCGTATATTTTCATTAGGATTGTATTAAACAACATTTATTGTAACATTCCATTCTATCCTTGAAATGACAATACACTATATACGTAGCTTCAAATAACGCGAACGTTCTCTTCCCAGATGTATGTGAAGAATTTCAATAGTTTTCCAAGGTTTAAACTGTGACGTAAGTAAGTATTACATATTATGTTGTGGCAGAGTTTATTGGCATTTTTGGCATTGGTCAGTCGTGGTACTGTGGCACAATCGTGTAATTGTAACCGCGACTGGTTGTGGGTTCGATCACCACTATATGAAATTAAATATTTAATGTTTTCCTTTCTTTGCTAAGGTGTGGAAGCAAAGCGGGACCTACCCTGCTGCACGCAACAACGCGAAGCTGAATATGCTTTTGCAAATTAAATATATCTAATAATATATCATTTTAATTTTTTTTCTTCATGTATTCAGTGAAACGAAGAAAATAAAGAATAATATAAATTTAGCAAATTTTATTTTATATAGAAAATTATATTGTATTTATGCTTCACTCTGTTTTGCTCCTTTCCTTTCTAATTTTGTCAATAGGTTACCGCAAATGGGAATCGAAGCCACAACCGCTGCATTTTCAGTCATAATTTACTACAAAACTACTTAAATTTTAGTGAATTTTGATATAAATTTTCTTGCAAGGCTATAAAATAAAACAATTTTAAGCAATAAACCCCCACATATCCACCAAAACCCCAATAACGGTACAAATGGATTACAACTGTTTATTCGGAGAAGCTATTACGAACTGACGTACACGCTGCGAGTATGTCGCAATTGAATTGTTTGAAAGCCGTGCTATGTCAAATATTTCTCGAGAAGGTATACAATGTAAAGAGATAGCGTGTGATTTTGATTGTATATTGTTAGTTCAAATAATTTGGTTATTGTGGCGCAGTGTGTGTATAGGCGATGGTTGTGGGTTCGATGCCTAACTGGGAGAAAGATTATTATTTAAATTTTATTTTTGTTTTCCTTCTCTATTTAAGTAAAGGTGAAAGCAAGGAACGGAGTTTGTTAAAATTCAAGTCCTATATTATATTTTTCATAAAATTTTAAATACATAGATTAAGTTAGACGCAGATGACGACGACTGCGATGGTTTAGTAGTTTTGGCGTGTAAGCGTAACCAACAAACTTACACTCACATTTATATTATTAGTATGATTATCTACTATATTTGAGGCCGGTCGTGGCGCAGCGGCACGAGGTGTGACTGCAAAATCGACTGGTTGTGGGTTCGATCCCCACTCGAGGAGATGAAATATTTACTTAAATTTATATTTCCATTTCTTCGCTCTGGTGTCGAGGTTAAGCGCGGCGTTGAGTTCTGCCACTCAACACGCAATACCTCCAAAATTCGGCAGAAGGTGGGGAACGGAGTGTCTTAACACTAGGTTCCCTCTGCCTACCCTGCTGTGTGCGGGATACAGCGTGAAGCTAATAAAAATAAAAAAAATCTACTATATTTTTCATAATTGAAAAAAAATATATATATATTATGCCTGTAGCCGCTTTTCGCTGTTTACAATGTGACGAGTGCAACAAAATGTAAGCGTACTGTCTTCTAGCAGGTTATTTTATTTGTAGCACCTGGAGATGTTGGATTCTACTGCATATGTAATATCACTATTCACTTTTATGTTCTGACTTTATATAGTACCAACTAGTGTTTACCTGTATTAGAGACCAGTCGTAGCCAAGTTCATTACATCGCTCTGGTATCATGGCAAAACGAGGCGTTGAGTTCCGCCATTCAAAACGCGATGCCTCCAGAATTCAGCAGAAAGTGGAGTACAGAAGTGGCTTAATGTGAAAGGACTGTCTAGCATTCGCTAAGTTTCCAAAGTTTAAGAATCTCTTTAAATAAGAGGAAAGTGTAAAAAAACATTGTTTAAACACTACTTTCTCTCTCCCTGTCCATCGCCAAGCAAATAAAACTGAAATTTAAGAAAAAAAAAATAAAATAATTTTGCATCCAATATTTTTAAAATTAAAACTCATATCACTTTCATAGTACTGGAAAAACATTTATCTTAATAGGATTTAAACGGCTAAGCGTAGTAGTTGCGACCACTAAGCTTTTTCTTTGAAGATGACAGTTGCGGGGATAAGGTATAAAGCGGAAATTTAATTTATTACTATTAAAAAGAAATTGCATTTGAAACCACTATTAATATGTATAGTGCTTTATGTATTATATCGCATAGCAGAGTAGGCAGAAAGAATCCAGTGCTAGGATATTCCGTTCCTACCAGTCCGTTTCCGTTCTTCTCGTTCCATCAGTATTCGAGATATTACATGTTAAGAGATGAAACTCAACGTCGTATTTAAGAAGATAAAGGAAAATAATTTATTATCTACCTTGACTAGGAATCGAGCCCACATCCATTGTGCTAATAGTGAGAAGTTTTTCTTTCTCGATGAAACAAAATTATGTCTATGTTAAGAGAAACTTGACGCCAGTTGTGCAGCAGGAGCACTAGCATTCGACGCGAAAGGTTGTGGGTTCGATTTCAACTTGAGGAAGTAAAATATTGAATATTTTAATTACCTCGCTTTGGTAATGAGTTAAAGTTGGGTTTGACTCCCGCCACTCATCAAGGAATGCCTCCAGGATTGAGCTGTGGGGTAGTGTGTGGGGGGGGGGGGGGAGAAAGTGGGGAACAGAAGTATCCTATTGGAAGCGTAGTGTCTGAACACTAAGCATCCAGATTCCCTCCGCTTACTCTGCTATTTGCGGGATACAACGTAAAGATAAAAAGAAAAGACTAACAATATATGTAAAATTCTTCTGTTACTGAGTGGAACACACAACGGAAAATCAAACTACAAGACTCAGAAAATTAAAATTTGGTATGTACAGAGTGTAGGCGAACCCTCAAAAAATATTGAAGTTCCAACGAGAACGAGAATAAACCAAAAAATATTTTACACCTTAAAGTCGTAGAGTTGAGCACAAGGGTGTGACTATAAAACGACGGTTGTGGTTTCGATCCTCACTCGAGGGAATGAATTATTATTTATTAATAAACCAAAGCAAATAAAAAAATATTTGTAAAAACAAAAACCCCGACTGCATCAAACTAAAAAGAAAATAAACAAGCCCAATCGTTTATTAGGATTAACAGTAGTTTCATTTTTTTGTTAGAATTTATTATGGTAATGATGATCATGATATACCTTTTTGAAATCCTGAAATTGAGCTCTTGAATTTAATACCCATATTGTAGTATTCGAAACGAATTTTTTATTTTTGCACTAAGTCCAATGGCGTACGACAGCCACCATGATTATTTTTTATTACCGTCACCTATCTAAGAACACTTGGGCTGCTAATACAAATCTAACGATACCTCGAATATGAATCCGTTCAGCGGTTCTGGAGATACGAGGTAATAAAAAATATTACATACATATTGTATATAAACACAGGAGTATTAATTTACATTGCGCAGGTACTTTTAACGGTCTAGTGAAGTTTGCTTTAACGTTAGTGCGGTGTTAGGTTCCATTATTCAACACACTATGTTATATATATATTTATATCAGTGACAGTATCGTACCTAAAATACAAGTTTGTGGGTTATAATCTTATTAGAAGATCTAAGATAAACTAGAGAAATTTGGTCCGTATTCTTTTTATCTTATTATGATATCTAATTTTCTTATTATGCATATATAATATTATTTATGTTTTTTTAGCTTCACGCTGTATCCCGCACGCAGTGGAGCAGGCAGAGGGAGCCTAATATTAAGACTCTCCATTTTCCTTTTTCATCGTGTTCTGGAGGCCGCCAACTTAACACTGCGCTGCTTGGCTTAAGCCCAGAGCGTAGTAATAACTTAAGTAAAAACTTAACTTTGCTTCATGTGTATCCCTAGTGGAGTAGTCAGAGAGAACGGAACGCCAAAGGCTACGGTCTCTAAATACCTCTTTCGCCTAGTCTACTGTTATCAGTCTCTTCATAGATGCCCTCCGCGGGATCCTCATGCTCCTTACGTGACCTTCCTCTAGTATTCGAAGGTTAAACAAGGTCTCCCCCTATCTTACTTACTCATACCGCTTACTTTTTCGTCATAAATCTTTTATGCCATTCTTTCATCACTCATTCGTCCGATGTGCCCAAACCAGCTGAGCAAGTTCCTCTTTATTCTCGCCGTGACATCCTCGCTAGTACCTGCCAGTCTGTGTATCTCTTCATTGTGGATTCGATCAACTTAGCTGACTCCGCATATCTTTCGAAGAGATCGCATCTCCACAGCATTCATCTTTCTTTCATACTTCTTCTGCAATACCCACGTTTCGCTACCGTATAACAGCATCGGTACTAACACTGCGTTATGTACGGCCAAACTTACAGTTGTGCTATCATTTCGATGTCTCATTATTGAACTAAAGCTCCGTTAAACCTATTACTGGCAATGATACGCCTTTCCGCATCCATCTCGTATCTTCCATCTCTACTGAATATACTAAATAGTAAAAACGTTTTTGAAATTAGCGTGCATAAAATCACAGACAAAATGATAAGATACAGATAAAAAAATAAAAATGAATGTTTTGAGTTCTATTACATTTCCCCATAATATATTTTTCTAAAATACTTTCTATGTACAGACAGTGATCAGTTACAATTTTATTATATATATAAATTGAACACAGGAAATAAACATGAATATTGAGATCAATGTTGACCCATGCTCGCTTTAAAAATTTTAGATACGAATATCATAATTTAAAGTTAGTGGATAACGAAGTGTCCTAACACTGTGTTCCCTCGGCCTACCATATATGCATGATATAATGTGAAAAAAAATAATAATTTAACAATTTATCTCTATATATAATAAGAAAGTAAAAATATTTTGTCTGTACATTTAGTAATTTTGACTGAAATGGATAGAGGGACACTTAAAAAGAATAATAGAAAGCAAAAATATTTTTTTTGAATTTCTTGTCTGTCGATATATATGTCTACATTTTTCTCTGAAAGTACTGAACCGATTTACTTAAAAGTTTCACCAATTGCCATGTTTTTACTCAACTTAACTACTAAAGTTTAGTTCATCAAAATCGGTTCATTAAAAAAAGTTATCGTCATTTGAATGAACTCAAGGCATTAGTTTGCCTGTCAATGTTATATAGCAATCGCGCTGGTAAGATTCCTGGCTAAAGAATGACATTCGAAACGTCTTGTTTATATGACTGTTGATAAAAATATATATTTTTGAAGCACTATTATACAATATTTTATACAATAAAGTAAACAAAATTAAATTGTTTAGTGGAGATTACCTTCATTAATCATAACAGTTAGGTTTAAGTCGTAATTAATTCAACACAGAATTCAATAATCATGTAGTTTAAGCAGGCGAAGCCGCTGGCGAGTCGCTAGTGTTATACAAAAAATATCGCTATCGCATGTCAGTCGTGCCTTGTAATACATCAATTAGGGTTATCAAAAAGTTGTGTAGCGAAAACGATAAAAATTATAACGTCATAAAAAGTTCTGCATAGCATATATAATATATTCTTATATAGCATATATAATTTTGCCATAGCCCCGTGAGTTTTTATGGTTAATTTTCCCATAAAGGAGATTACAGCTTAGGATTATAATTTTAGGACTGAGGCCAGTTGTAGCGTGTGGTTTAAGCGTGTGACTGTAAACGCCGCAGGTTGTGTGTTCGATCCCCGCTCTAGGAAATGAAATATTTAATATCTTCGCTTCGCTCTGGTGTCGAAGCAAAGAACGACGTTTAGTTCCGCCACGTACACACACGCAATGCCTCCAGAATTCGGCGGAAAATGCCTATATTAACACTAAAATCCCTCTGCCTACACTACTCTGTGCGGGATACAGCGTGAGGGCTGTTCTCCTAAAAATGTTATTTTTAACGAAAAAAAGTGTAATTTTTAAAACCAGCGTGTAAAGCCGTAATTTTGCTGTGAGATGTAAGCTTGGACATTATAATACACGTTTATTGAAGTGGCATCTATGAACAACCCCTATTTATTTTATAAATGAAATTTTTAAAAAATGTGTTAAATCGGACAATGACGATTAGTGTAGAATAATGATTAAGCAACTGGAGAAAAATCATTTTTCTCCAGCGCTGGTACCAATAATGATTCTTTACAACATAATTGAAATTAAATACTTACTTATTTAGCTTCACGCTGTAATACTAGTGGGAAAGTCAGAGAGAACGGAACCCCAAACGCTACGGTCTCTATATACCTCTTTCACCTCGTCCTCTATCATCAACTTTTCATACATGCCATCTGGGGCGTCCTCATGTTTTTTACGTGATTTTTCTCCTTCATTATCTTTGATGCTGTATATTCGAAGGTCTATCTTTATTACCGCTCACTTTTTCTTCATTAATCTTTTTTGCTTTTCCTTCATCATCAATCCATTTTCACGTTCTATTATATTCTCACCGTGAAAAGTATGATTGACTTATTCCTAGCGGATCAGTATATTTAAGGTTAAGTTATGGACATACGAGTGCCTAGGATGCTATCTTGGGAACAGACCAATATGTAATCGTTGCTATAATAAGGAGTCTGTTTCATTTTGAGGTACGAGACGTCCACACTTGGAGTCGAGTTATCGCATAAGAAGCTGGAAGTTTTAAGATCCATCGATCAAAGAGGAATAAGTACTTCCAAAATATGAGACATCTTTGAAACAGAAAACGGAAATTCTATAAGAAAAGCAGCGACAGAAATATGTGGTAAATGATAAGGAGGTATAGTAAAAAGCACGATAAATGTGTTGATAAAGTAAACGACACTGTAGAGAAAAAAAGGCCGTTTGGATCATAAGGCCTCAGATAAATCTCTTTAAAAAAGAAAAAGGATATGCTACAAAGGCACCAAACGAAAGTACTGATAAAGATGAAGCGTGAAAGTTCTGAGAAAGAAAGAAATAAAATGTTAACGAGCAATTTTAGTAATTCCTAAGGTTGTTTATTAATTTACCACACATTTTACAGCAGTGAGCAGGTCGCAGGAGGTCCTAAACCAAGAATTTTTTTTTAGATATTTGACAAAAGTATAAGATGTTTTGGGAGACTACCTCGGTACAATACTTTAATGGCTTCTCTTGTTGTAAAGTCTGTGACACAAATTGCCGTGCGAGGGAAAATTTCCTTCCCAAGGAAAGAAAGACCAGAGCCTATTCTTACATTTGAAAGAAATGAAGAAAAGACGCACAAACTTATTGCTGCCGATAACAGAATTAGCGGTGCCTTCACGCGCGCTTTCACTGTCTCACCAATGCATCTAGCATTGGTGAGACCGTGAAATAACAGAATAGTTGCACGTTTAGTAACACTGTGCAATGCTGACGAACGACGCTGATATACGGCAGCGAAACGTAGGTGTTGCAAAAGAAGAATGAAAGAAACGTAAGATATGTAACATTAAATCCCTCGTAACTAGTTATGTAAAATATCCTAAATTGTATAGGTTGTCGAAAATACACAATAAGACTAAACTGACTGTATCTTCAATAGTTAGCCAAATCGGTACGCCGAGGTATAAACTCAACATGCCATGGACTCTTACCATTTTGTTTGTGGGCTGAAAGATCTTAAGTTAGCTAACAAAGAAACCATACTCACATACTTCAATAGTGAATCTTACCCACGTTTATCTACCATTGGCAAATTTTTATTTCAAAGAGCCTACCAATTCTGCGACGCTGTACACCTAGGGGACGAGCTTTGATGGGTGAAGAATGCCTTTCATCAGAGCAAGATGCCTACTCCCCTCCAGCGTTATCAGAAGACCCTCAGTAGAAAGACAACCGGGGCTTCTATCATACGAAAAACAACTTTTGAAACAGACAGAATTGCAACATTTTAAGGGCATTTTAAGAGAAAAGCTTCCATTAAAACTATATTTAAGTCTAACAAGAAAGTAAATCCAATTCTTAAGACCAGTGAAACGTAATTTACCTCTGCAGTGTGTAGAGCTATAAAAACTAGATAGTGACTGAGATTTAAAATAAACTGTTCAAAAAAGGGGAAGCATCGATATTGGGGGAATGCTCGATGTCAAGAATGGACATGCATCGAAGTCAGCTGCGTCTGAGTAAAGAGCGGATAAACCTAACCATAACATCGGGTCTTATAACTCCCAAACCCTCGCTCGGGAGAAAAGATATATAAAGAGGTCACGAAAAAACATGGCATTTGTAAATAGATAGAAGAAGTAAAGAAGAAGTAAAACATACAGAGAGTAAGGCTGTTGGCGCTCCGTTCTCTCTGACTACCCCGCTAGGGATAAAGTGAGATGTAAAAAATAAAGAATAATAAAAAAATAAAAATAAAAACAACTAAAGAATATTAATAGAAAGATAAGACTAAACTGACTGTATCTTCAATAGTTAGCCAAATCGGTACGCCGAGGTATAAACTCAACATGCCATGGACTCTTACCATTTTGTTTGTGGGCTGAAAGATCTTAAGTTAGCTAACAAAGAAACCATACTCACATACTTCAATAGTGAATCTTACCCACGTTTATCTACCATTGGCAAATTTTTATTTCAAAGAGCCTACCAATTCTGCGACGCTGTACACCTAGGGGACGAGCTTTGATGGGTAGAAGAATATTAATAGAAATCGTTAAATTTTAGATATATTTTATTAACTCTAAATATAAAATTTAAGTTGAAGTAGCTTATTTTTGTACTGTTCTATATGCTAAAAACAATAATATTATTTATAACGTTTCCATTACACTGAAACTAAATGCCATGTAAGTGATATAGCAAGAAGATTCAGAAGAATAAAATCTTAGAAAAATTCACGAACAAAATTTAGGTATTACGTAAATTTTTT
Organism: Heliconius himera; assembly: GCA_021202915.1. Lineage (NCBI taxonomy): Eukaryota > Metazoa > Arthropoda > Insecta > Lepidoptera > Nymphalidae > Heliconius > Heliconius himera. The sequence continues at coordinate 622,710 of JAJHJA010000281.1, forward strand.
GTCATAGCTGGTTTATACATTAAAAATTCTTCACACGACCCATCAGTGAGTACTAGTACTATTAGAAATTTGTCTAAGATTCAGGACTACAGCCTGAAATCAGACCCATTCGTCTACTCTAAAAGCTAATAATCATTGTCTTCGCCTACTTTTCTTCCAGCGTCATTGCCATCTTTTACAATTGTACTAGCAATGACGTCGCAACCAATGATGTTTTTACATAAAACACGTTGGAATTTTATGAAAAACTCATTCATAGTACGTGAAATTTGCTGGTTACAGATTTGTTCAAAATGACAATATAAGTATATATGAACGATTGCCGAAACATTTTTAATCTAAAAGTAGTAAATAAAGATATCAATGACGATTCATGTGCTAAAATTAGGAGAATCCAATTTACGACTTATTTATAAATTGTTAAAGCATCCATGGCGGCAGTTGCACCGTCGGAAATTAAAGCTCTGCATGCTAACATTATTATAAGCCAAAATAAACACTACGTTAGATAACGTATTTTCGTGGCAATATTTAAAACAAAGAGGCCGGTCGTGGCGCAGCGGCACGAGGTGTGACTGCAAAACCGACTGGTTGTGGGTTCGATTCCCACTCGAGGAGATGAAATATTTACCTAAATTTATATTTCCATTTCTTCGCTCTGGTGTCGAGGTTAAGTGCGGCGTTGAGTTCTGCCACTCAACACGCAATGCCTCCAGAATTCGGCAGAAAGTGGGGAACGGAGTGTCTTAACACTAGGTTCCCTCTGCCTACCCTGCTGTGTGCGGGATACAGCGTGAAGCTAATTTAATTTAATTTTTTTAATTTTTTTAATTTAAAACAAAAGCTCGCTCGATCAATGACGCTATTTTTATGAACTTTTTTTGCGATCGATTTTTGTGTAGCTACACCTAAATTATAAGCACGTTTTATTATTAAAAACTTTAAGTATGTACTTATTTCATTAAAAATAGCAAATAAAATTAATATAGTTTAATCACGAATATTTTTGAAAAGAAATAAGCTAAGAACACACCAAATCTCCACGTAAAATATTCAATTTTTTGAAGGTTTTTTCTTAAAATATATTTTTGTATATACTAAATCATCAAACTTGTTTAGACGCCTTGTTTATTATTTAGTTAAGTATTTAATATGATATTCATCTTATTAAAATTATTTACTATTAATGAGTAATCACAAGGAAATTAAAATTTGAGCGTTTTGGAGAACTGCCAGTGACCCAAATATATTAATATAAAAAAATGCTGATATTTTGTGTCTATAAATGTTATTTATTTAATTAAAAAATCGGTCTATTATAAAATAGTATTGAATTATAATTGTTTGTTTCATGTCAACCATAGTTATCACTAACATGAGAGGTTGATAGCCAACAATATCACAACGCAGAATAAAAAGACAGCAGTAAATTGATTTGGAAAGCAGTAAATAAAACGACAGCAGTAAATTGATTTGAAATCTCACATAAACATAATATTCTTTAATTTTTCATTATGACAGGCCATTATATCCAATTTCATTTCAATTCCACTGCTCGGGGAACGGAGTGTCAAAAAACCAGGTTGTCACTGTATACTCTGCTATGCGGGATAAAGCGTGAAACTGATTTATTTCAAATGTTATGAAATAATGACTATGATTAAGTACATTAATTTTAATTTAAAAAAATGTATTGAGACAATAAAAAATAATAAGAAGGATATTTAAGCAGTATAATTCCACTCAGTCAGTCTGTTTCATTATGTAAGAAGACGTCGAAGCAATATGCCACTTAACATTCTCGATCTACAGCTTTCTTTTAACAATCATTTCATACACTTACCTACCAATTGTTGATTCATATTTCTCACAATAAAATAATATTTTTATTCTTTTGTAACAATGTTGTTTCAGCTTATTTTATAATTTTTCTGTTTGTTTTAAATTTTACGTATCTGGACATAATTTAATATGAAAACAATTTTCTTTTTGCGTATTGTTTTACTTCCAATATTTTTTTATTTTGTACGGGAATATATTTCTGTTTAGTGTCTTGTATGGCTGAGCACGCAGATCTAGTGTCACAATACTCCGTTGTAAACTGTTATTACGAGACATTACATATTAAGTGGTACTAAACGCCGCCCTTTGCTTTGTTAGATGACATGCCGTGTTGTCGTTCATTCGTCACTACTTGACACACCAGCTGGGACGCAATGGAGCGCGTTCTTTGGGGGGGATGCTCTATCAGTATGTACAAGGGTCGCTGAGGGCAAGCTTTTATATATTTAATCTGAGGGTACACGATGAAAGAAGTGTAAACTGGAGGTGTTGAAATAGTTTCGAATATGAAATTATTAATTTAGATAAGGATTAATATAAAAATATATATAACATACTCTGATGATAGTCGGCATTTTTTTTGAATATTAAACTACAAAAAATAGTTGTATTGTCAAAACTACAATAGTGAGACATATGGTATGGAATAGTGTTTTTTAGATATGGATATATTCTTTAATTTTGTAAAACATTTCTTTGTTCTATCTTCAACAGTTTCTGCAGCGCAAGCGATGAAAGACATTTTATCCGAAGTTTTTTACTCCTTGAGATATATTATTGAAATTTTAGTAGTGATCTTTAAATTTTTCTAGTAATAAATATAGCCTGTGTTACTAAGTGATAATGTAACATTCTAATACTATAAGATTTTTAAAAATCGATTCAGCACTTTTTATATTTGATCATTACAAACAAACACATATACATTTTTACTCTTTATATAATAGTATACATATAGATACACTGTACATCTTCAATTCGGTAAACCTACGGAGTCCACAACCGCATTCGATTACGTAACGGTTTTAATTACTCGATTCGTCCATTACGAAGTGTGGTGTCGGTCAGTACGTAGTTGACAACGTGGTGGGGTAGCCTTGTGTTTTATTTTGTACTAGTAGCCTCTCGTAATTCTATTTTTTTTTATCTTCACGCTGTATTCCACACACAGAAGGGTAGGCTGAAGGAACCTAGTGTTAAGACTCTCCGTTACCCATTTTCCGCCGAATTCTAGAGGTGTTGTGGGTTGATAGGCGGAACTCAAAGCCGCGTTTTGCCTCGACACTGATATAAAATAATGAAAATATAAATGTAAATAAAAAAATCATTTCATCGGGCGTCGAACCCACAACCAGTCGTGTTTACAGTCACACATTGGGCCCCTGCACCACAACTGGCCTCAAGCCATGCCATGGTTACTCCCACTTTATATAGGTTATTATAGAAACTTGCAGTTATGTATATCTAAAGATAATTTCCATAGGGGCCTGTTTTTTAGATTTGAACACATAATAATAATAACTAGAGAACCAATTGATGCGTATATTATGCATTGCCATAACCGTGTATATCACTTTACAAAAGTGAATATTGTAAAATACACCTTTGTATAAAGTCAAAAAGGGAAATACTTATTTAGAAAACGTATAAAAATTTGAACGTAGCGGGACTCAAACCCGCGCCTCCTGAAAACCGACCAGGCGCTCTGACCACTGAGCCATACGTTTTCTAAATAAATATTTTTCCTTCCTAAGTGTGGATTAACACTTTAAAAATGTCAAAAAGGAATCCAAAGGTTTTGCTTCACGTTATAACATATAAATAATATAAAGATATTCTAAGTTGTTTGAAGATGAATGTTACTTTTGTATGCGTGAAGTCAAAGCTCGTATAAGATGCCACCAGGAAATATTTTCTTCGATGTGGATGCCATATACTTTATAAAGATCTGGTTATCTTGGAACAATTACAGATTTTACATATTTCATAGGGATATATATGAGAAATAATGGAGAAGTATTTAGGGGCAGATATGTTGGTTTTTTTTAATATTTTAGGGTAATATTTTTGTAATCAAAATTTCTAGAATCGACACAAGACTCTAGTGGGGTGGGCGCGGATCACTCGAAGCTTCTTTTCCTACACCCATGCTTGCAGTAAGTAGACAAAAAAATCTAACGACAAGACACTCCGCCCTCCGCTTTCCACCGAAATAGAAGTCACTGCATGTAGAGTTGCAACTCAACGCCGCGCGTTATCCTCGATAGAAAGAATGAAAATAATTTAAATTAAATTTTTAACCCGAATGGGAAGCGAACCTGTAGCATTACAACACAGCAGTCTTTACAAAAAATAATTATTTAAAAAAAAAAAACAGCACAAATATAGCATTAAATCATAATTTGTCTCTTTCTGCCTATCAAATGATGATCGTATCGAGTGGAAACCGAGCAACCACATTTCGAGTTATATTATCAACAAAAGGGGATATGTGACCGTAATTCGCTAGCATGATACGTTTATGAATTACACGAAATTCTCATATGAACATAACCGCGACATAGAACAATAATAGACTAGAAGCGTCCTATAAAATTGGACTGTATAAATATTATTTTTTTATAGGAACGGAAATGTACTAGGCTAGAATATCCTCAACTACACTAGGTATATTTTAATTATAAACTTGGAGCTCAGAAAAAATCAAACATACAAGCATTTATACATCAGTTTTTTTTTAATTTTAAATAAAAACATATAGGATAATAACAATCTATAGGATACAGAGGACGATAAAGAGTTATGAAATTTGGGAAGATGTCATTAATCATCAATCAGCTTCACGCTGTATTCGATTGTAACTTCTCACATCTTGCACAATCACTATCGAAATAAAAGAAATAATATGAAAAGTGAAAATTTATAGAAAATTATAGAAAAAAAAATTACAAACTTAAACTTGTAGATAATTTCATACAAAATGTATCCATATGTCCGTAAACGTACAGTTTATCAACTTTTAATCTACATACAATATACAGTTGATCCACTTTTAATCTTGAAATTGGTACGAAAGCCTCGATTGGCGAATTCTATTTCGCACTTTTTTTTTTAGCTTCACGCTGTATCCCGCACACTGCAAGGTAGGCAGAGGGAACCTAGTGTTAAGACATTCCTTTCCCCACTTTCTGCCGAATTCTGAAGGCATTCTGTGTTGAGTGGCAGAACTCAACGCCGCGCTTGTCCTCGACACCAGAGCAAAGAAATGGAAATATACATTTAAGTAAATATTTCATCTGGAGTGGGGATCGAACCTACAACCAGTCGGTTTTACAGTCACACTTTGTGCCCCTGCGCCACGACTGGCCTCACCAGTCTGACTGACAGACTGGCCCTGGCTATTTTGCATTTAACCAGCTCTTTTATTCTATAACTATTCCAGTACATTCATACATCAACATGAGGGAGGTCGCGGGTGTGGTGCACTAACCACCACGCGCTCGCCTCACATTCTGTTTATTAATGACCGGCTTTAGTGAGCAGACGTGCTCGCGATTTGAGTAATTCTATACAATTAATTTCATATTTTAGATACGTTTTAGTCAACTTTTTCATAGAGACGCGCTTAAAATTATAAATTAGATGTTTGTTGAATCAAAATGCTTGTTCCAAAGAGATGTAGGGTAGCACGTGAAGTAACGTTGGAATTTGTGATAGTATATTGTTACAAGACTCGGTTAATGTCTCAAAAATTGCTTGGAAAGTGGGGAAAGGAATGTCTTAGCAATATGTTATATTTATATATATTTTTAAAGTGTTATCAAGCTACGTTGATATTTTACATAATCTCTATATCTTATAAAATAAGAACGCATTTCGTTTCTGTCTGGCCTTTCTAAGCGATCTTCTTCTAAACCACCCAACTGATTTTGATGCGGTTTTCACCATTAGGTAGAGTATTTCTCAGGGAAGGTTTATATATAGTCTATTATATGTATATTTTAATGTAATTTGACATAAATATGATAAATGTAAATATATAATATAGTCCTACCCGTTGAGAAACTTTCACGCATGCGCTGCTTTAATGGTAAGTCCTACATGAAAACAATGTACTAAAGTATTATTCCTCTTAATAAGATCTACAAAAAAGTCAGCGATGGCATATTTGTATCTTCTAAGGATAACATACAGTGAGCATATTTCTGTCTAAAAATAGTAATTTGAATATATTTTTTATTGTGAGGGATGTTTGTCCATAATGGTATCAATCCTTATCCTTTTAAATACTTTATTAATTTTCTACGTTAAACGAAGATAAAATTTGTCCTTTACAGTAATTGGAAATTACGAATAGTTTTAGAGAAAAATGCATTTAGCAACCGCAGATTTGGCTCATGTTTCGTTTATCCCTTACTCATAAAGCATATAAATAAGTATATTAGTTACGTTGGCCATTTAATGTAGATTATAACTGTCTTTTACTGTTTTTCGTTTAAATAAGTACTTTAGAAGTTGTTACAATATCAAAAAATCCTTGCTGCGAAACGGCTCACCACGCGCCATGCGTCCCCCCGCGCCCCGCGACGCGTCCGCCGCGCCCGTCCCCCGCCTGCCTCTGTAGCGAAGTAGATTTAGATGCGATTGTACGTATTAGATAATTAGAGTTTAATGTATTATTTCAGGGCGATATATTTAGTTTCACCTTTTTTCATTAATAGAATAGTAGGTCTTTTGTTTATTATTTCTTTCGTTTAAGTATCCTGTTGTTTATTTTGTTTACTCTTCTTCTGTTCTTTTATTATTATTTTTTACTTTTTTAAACATTTCCTTTTTTAATTTAATTATGCCACGAAAAAGTCGTTCATAGGTCGTAGAACAAGAAATGCAAATAAAAGTCTTACTAATGACAGCGTAGACGAGACGGAAATTAGACGGTAATTTAAATATATTTTCTTATTGTAAGGGATGTGTGTCCATAATGACATTAATCCTTATCCTTTTGAATAAGTTATTAATTTTCTACGTTAAACAAAGATAAACTTTGCTCTTTACAATATTTCGAAATTACAAATAGTTTTAAAGAAAAGCTATATCGACTCATGTTTAACCCTTACTTTCAGTATATATATAAGTATGTTAGTTACCTTTTGGTCATTTAATATAGTTTAAAATGTTGTTTACTGTTTTTCATTTCAATTAGTACTTTAGAAGATTAGTAGCACAGATTTAAAATGACGGTAGTAAAAAATTCTTGCTGTGTAACGGCTCGCTGCCCACCACGCGTCCCCCCGCGCCCCGCAACCTTTTGTTTATAAAAATGGATCCGCCGCACCCGCCTGCCCCTCTCAAGCAGCCAGGTAATGCTTGCATTTCTTCTGGGACAGAGTACCCTCTTCCCTACCCACCTGGTGTCGCTGTAAAGGCCAATAGGGCTAACAGCATTAACTTCAAGTTCGAAAAAAAAAAACCCGCCTGGCTTCTTTCCCCCGGGCATGGGAGGAAGGCCTGGTCATCATGTTGCCCAAGGCTGGGAAGAGCCCGCAGCCTGAGGGATATCGATCTATAACCCTCCTTAGCGCGGTCGCCAAGCTGTTCGAGAAGTTATTCCTTTCACTTTTCCAGTCGCACATGCACCCACGAAGCGAGCAGTTTGGCAAGCCATTCACTCTGGTTATACTACGCCGCAACAGCGATCAACCGAAAGGAGAGTGCAATATTGGTCTTCTTCGACGTAGCACGCGTATTCGACCGCGTTGGCACCCGGGCCTACTTCATTAAGTGCTCAGAGCCGGCACCCCCCAGCACGTCGCGCATGTCTTTGCCTCCCTGCCTCAGTGACAGGACATTTTACGTGAGAGTTGAGAGTTCGAGGTCTAGCAGCGACTCGATCGCTGCCGTTGTTCCCCAGGGCAGCATTTTATCACCTGCTCTCTACGCACTATACACTGATGACATCACAACGCCCTAGCGAGTATCAGTCAACGAGAAATCCTACAAGTGGTCCAGAACCTCATCCTCCGTCGAGTGACGCAGGCGCCATACTAAGTGAGGAACACCACGCATCATCGCAACATAAAAATAAAAAGCCTGGAGGTGCACATTGGTCGTCTCGTGTCCAACGTATTCCGCTGCGCCAATGTATCACCTGCACCTAAGGAACAGCACTCCGTGGCATATCCGGCCGCCCGAGGTCAGACGTAAGATAACTTCCGAGACTACTTCCGAGGGACTTTTTATTCTCCTCCAAATCCGACTCATGAACCTTGGTCGCTTAAGATGGGCCTCCCTCAGGAAATCGAGGGTCTCTCCTGACTGAGTTGACCGCCTAGATGGCATTTGATAATCCTTTCAATTTCATACTGTGTCAACGCCCAGATGTCGTTCGGAGCTACTACGGAGATGGACGAGAATGCTTTAATTCTGCGCCTGGCTCTATAGCAAAGTTAATTTAGAAGCGATTGCACGTATTTTGGAGTTATCCAATAATTATAATGTATTACAACGCGACATAGTTGGTTACATCTTTCGTTTAAGTATTTTTGGGTAAGAGAATAGTAGGTAGTCTGTTGTTTATAATTTCTTTCGTTAAGGTTTTCTGTTGTTTATGTCATTTATTTAAGTGTGTTTTTTTGAACAATTGGAACATCCTTATTGGAACTACGAAAATGCGGGTTGCATTAAGGTTTAAATAATTTTCACATTAGTAATCTTAAGTGTTTTGTAGTTAAAGCGGGCGAAGCCGCGAGCGGGTCGCTAGTACAAATATAAATTGATTGTAGGAATAATACTTTCAAATATTATAAAACCTACAGCTAAAAATTGCTATTTATATTTAAAAAGGACATATTTTCATGCTTATTCTTGCTTTCCTTTTAATATTAACACACAATGGTGACCATAAATTAGGAATTTTTATCTCAAAATGGCCTTAGTTTCGGTTCAAATTTATCTCGGTATCAGTGACATTTTAGAGTCTACAACAATAGATTTTACTCTTATCGAAATATAGGTAATAACTAATACAGACATTATGGTAATGTTAAGATAATCCGTTCCCATCAAGGCACTTCCGTGCCCCACTTTCCGCCGAATTCTGGAGATATGGCGTGTTGAGTGGGGGAACTCAACGCCGCGCTTGACCTCGCTAGCAGAGCTAGGACATACTAAAATATAAAATATTTTGTTTCCTCGAGACGCACCCTTGTGACTCTGCCTCACAATTACTTATAAATCTAATAAAAATTTATAATTTAAATTTTCTGTACCGTGGGTGGTCGCACATTGGGTACCTATACAATATAATACATTTCTGAGATTGATATCATCGATAAAATGTTTTCCTCAAAAAGAAGAGGCCATCCAACTTCCATATTATCATATAGCGAGAATATAGATTATTGATCTCTGCAAAATTTGTTTTTTTTTTACCATTACTTATTAGATTTTAATATAAGTATAAAGCTACTTATTGGCTATTTCTTTTTTACTCCCATATTTTTTAAATTAAAAAATTATGTACACCTGATTAATGTACACCTAATTAATTGGGGTCGTCTGAGTCTAACAACGATAGTTGTGTGTTCAATTCCCACTTGGAGCGAAACTATTTTCATTTCCTTTCTTTGAAAAGAAAACAAAACGTGGCGTTGAGTTCCGCTACGCAGCACGGAAAATTGAAAAATTAGAACGTAGTGTGTTAGTACTTAGGTACTAGGTTCCCTGCTTACCCTGCTGTATGTTTTATATTTTAATCCAGAAAAGAACGGACCAAAAAATATCTTTATAAAGAATTTTAAATCTTTTTAACAGCAAGTTTAATATTTAGAATTATTAAATATACAAGTAAAAGTTAATATTATAGCCAAAACCTATTAAAATTATCGCTGAAGCTATACCATTCCTTTATAATATTCACATTTTTAAATTGCTAAGATGGCGAAATAAAGTTTTGCCAGTGAAAATAGGTAACGTTGATAACTATAATTTTTGTTGGAAAATAGTATACATTTTACTCATATAAGAAAAATTTTCAGGCACAAGGCTTGCTCTGGTAACTAGGCAAATTACGGCGATGAGTTTCGTCACTCAATATGCAATGCGTCCTGAATTCGGCGGAAAATAGAGAATGGAAGTACTTTAATCGTAACTTTAAAGGAAAGTGTGTTAGCAGTAGAAAGCCAGGTTGCCTTTGTGTAACCTGCTATGTGCAGGATACAGCGTGATGCTAAAAAGAAGGAAATCAATATATAACAAAACGTAGCAGGAATAGTGCTGCCTTAGCTGCGCTGACTGTCTTCTTTACTTGCCCTGTCATGGTCAAACTCATAACGACCACTACGCTAAGGTAGGTCGCGCTGTGACTCCAGGAGACCTACTGGCCCTGCAGGTTCAGCGGAGAAGGCGGTCTCAATTAGCACTCGAACGAAATCGTCGGGGTCTTAGCCACATGGAGTGTCAGTATCCACTCTGCGAGCCAATTCGGCAACTTCGTGACGACGGAGCTATTTCGTGTACAAGGCAATGTCGTCAGCGTAAAGTGCCAGCCACGTGTCCTGCTGCGTTGGGATGTAATTAGTGAAGCAGGAGTAATGTGCCGGAAAGAGAATGCTGCCGTGTGATACTCATGTGAAGAAAAATTATGAAACTGCCGTCTATAGCCACACAAATCTGTTCCTGCCGTGGAGGCAGCTAGGACTAGCGCTACGTGGTGTGAAGTTTGAGGAGGAGCCAAGGATGCCAAACTCGGTAGAAAGCGCTCGCGACGTCGAGAATGGCTGCAACTGCACTCTCCTTTCTATATGCAGCTGCTGCAGCGTACTCTTGCCATCTGCGGAGTGGTCAAATGTCCACTTCTAAAGCCAAACTGTTCTGGCCGCGGTTGGATGTGCGGCAAGAGAAGCTGGAGGAGGAGCTTCCAAAATAATTATGGCTACTAAGCTTTCAGGACGTCGCGGGGTTTTGCTCGGTTTTAGCAGCATTGCAGTAGTTTAATGTTACACACTAGCTTAAATCAAATAAATAAAAATCACTAAGAAATTGTGTGCCGTTGAGTTCCGCGACTCAACACGCAATTCCTCAAAAATTTTGCGGAAAATGGGAAATGGAGTGTCTCAAAATTAAGTTATTCTGCCTACCCCGTAGTCATGAGGATACAGCTAAAAATAGAAATGAAGAAATTATATAAAATTGCCAGATTATAGTTCAACGAACCAAAATCATGAACAAATCCCCGAACAAATTGAATGAATGGTAAATTATTACTTTGAAAACAAAATAACAAGGGCAATTCCAATCGAAGCATCAAAATAACAAAATAAACGAGAAAAAAACGATGTTGTTTGTTTAGGGTACCAAATAATCTTGCGTGGTTAGTGAGGGGAGTTTAAATGTGTTTTATTACAATTATTATTATAGAAGCAGTCGGACTGTAATTACAGTGGTTGTAGGTTCGATTCCTGGTCAGGAAAATTATTTATTTTAATTTTCTTCCTTTGGGTAACGAAGCAGTGCGCGGCGTTGTGTTTCACCACTCAACTCGCAATGACTTGAGAATTCGGTGGAAAGTGAGGTGCGGAGGTGTCTTAATGGAAACGGTATCTTAACATTGGATTCCCAGGGTCTCTCTGCCTATCCCGCACTGTATCTGTATCACGCACACAGCAGGGTAGGCACAGGGAACCTAGTATTAAAACACTCCGTTCTCTATTTTCCGCAGAATTCTGGAGATATAGCGTGCTGAATTGCGAAAATAAACGCCGCGCTTTGCTTCGCCAAACCAAAGCTAAGAAATGAAAATATATATTTAAATAAATATTTCATTTCTTCGAGTCCTCGAATTAAACCTACAACCAGTCGCGCGTTTACGATCACATTTTGTGCCCCTGTACCACGACTGGCCTCTATGATTATAAATATAATAAATTTAATTAGAAAATATTTTTAGTTAGATTATATTTATTCCATTCCTGTGGCGAGACAATGCGCAGTGTTTAGAGCCGCCAGTGGAAATAGAACTCGCGCTTAAAATCACACGCCTTTTGTTCTTTCAAATCACAAATTGAGAATAAGCTTAAAATAATAAAGCTTTTTTTCAGTTAATATTAACATAATGATGTATTTATTATTTCTATATCGTATAACAAAAAAATTAAGAAAAAATACGATATTTAACAGAGTTTATCAAAAATCTTTAACCTCTTTTTTATTTTGAACACTCCTGTTTTATATTTTTGGTTTTTGGCATTTATTTTTGTCGTTGACATAAGAGAACACTGTATTAATAAAAGCTAAAAACTGGCTAAATGCGAGTCGGATTTGTGAACGGGGTTCCGTATAAAAAGGAAAAAAATCACGTTTACTGAAGCCCACTTAAATATTAATTTATGCTGTTTTTTAATATTTGTTGTTATAGGGGTAACAGATACATATCTGGTCCGTCTGACGGACAGAGAGACAGCGCAGTCTTAGTAATAGGGACACGTTTAATCCTTTGGGTACGGAAACATAAAATAATAACATTATCACTTAATTATTAGATCATATCGCCGTAGCAAAGTATCTGACTGTAAACGCAATAATCGTGGGTTCAATCCGACTTGGAGAATATCTTAATTATTTTCATTTCCAGCCCTGGACAAAGCGAGTGGGATGTCCTTAAGCCCGCCTCTCAACATCCAATTCCTCGAAAATTCGACGGAAAATGGAGAATAAAATGTCTTAACTTTTCTGTTTCTAGTTTGCTATGTGAAAAGTAATTACATTTCTTCTATCGGTGATTGAATTATTAACTGGGAAAAGTATCTATTTATTTTCTTGAAAATATCTATATTTGTAAGGTCTATTATAAGATCTTTGCTACATAAACACTACTTATAACATGAAAATCGTTATATTTCGTACCAATAACTTTATATACATAAATATATATTGTTCTATTCATATGTACGTATGTATTGTTCAATTTATTTTTTCTATCATCTCTCATATTTACTGCGAAGTATGAAGAAGTGACATGCGAGTGATATATTATTTCTATTTCGCATTTTGCACCTATGTTATTTTATTACTTAATAAAAATAATAGGGAGAGAGGAGACCTTGGTTAACCTACGACAACACGTTATCGATAAAAAGTTATCGACAAAATACTATGGAAAGTTCACGTAAAAAGCATAGGAAAGCCCGAAAGATTGATGACAACAATCTGTTCTCTCTGGCTACTCCGCTAGAGATAAAAGAACTATTCTATGGGCTTCTATATTTGAAATATTATTACGGGATTCAAATCCACAACCATTGCAAGCAGTTATTTCCATAAAATATCGCCTTCATTTAACATGTCAACAAATGCGAGTAGGTTCTTAGGAAATCATTATAATATAAGCTATTTATATTTATCGTCAAGTCAATGAATATTTCTTTGATCCCTCACAAATTTCACATACATAATTGTATGTATGAGCAATACATGAATAATTTCATCCTTTAGATTCTTCAAATTAATCTACGGAACCGAACTAAATGAAATTTACCAAACTGGATTGGATAAAGCGAACGAGACCGTGTTAGTTGATTTAGTCACGTAGAAGGAATGAGGTGGGCGAAGTAAAAAAGATAAAATGATGAAATAGTGATTGGGAAACGGGAAACGGGAAACGGTTGGACTAATCAATTTAGGAAATTTAATTTATTCAGAACTAGATTTTCTTAAAGGTTTTTTATTGTTTTGGCTCTTAGGTTTTATATAGGTCGACTGCATTGCTATTTAGTTGGGACGTGCCTGACTCAGTACAACTAATGTCATTTCAAACCTCAGTACTTCACCTATAATGTATATAATTGGTTATAAGTGATACATTGATAATAGTTTGAGGCCAGTCGTGGCGCAGCGGCACGAGGTGTAACTGTAAAAACGACTGGTTGTGGGTTCGATCCCCACTCGAGGAGATGAAATATTTACTTAAATTTATATTTCCATTTCTTTGCTCTGGTGTCGAGGTTAAGCGTGGCGTTGAATTCTGCCACTCAACACGCTATGCCTCCAGAATTCGGCAGAAAGTGGGGAACGGAGTGTCTTAACACTAGGTTCCCTCTGCCTACCCTGCTGTGTGCGGGATATAGCGTGAAGTTGATTCAATTTAATTTAATTAAGTGAATAATAGCTGTCATCTTTGGCAGATCTTACTGCTGCAAATGCGATGGTTGTGGGTTCCGTTCCCACTCGGGAGAATGAAATAAAGGTAACGAGTTAAAGCGAGTTGAGTTCCGCTACTCAACACCCAATGACTGTCGAGAATGCGGCGGAAAATGTTGAACGGAAGTACCTTATAGGAACGGAGAGTCTCAATTCCAGGTTTCCGGGTTTCCTCTGCGTAAAGTAAAAAAAATATCCAGTTCGAATATTTAATGTTTCAAACTGATAGCCTTTTTGAAAGTCAGTTAAAAATATAATTAAAATTTAACTCTATAGTTTATTGCCAAAGGCAAATCACAAAGCACACGACTATTCGTTACTACAGCGTGGCGCTAAGAAATTTCAACGTTATCAAAGACGCTAACTGTTATCATCTACTGTCAAAGGAAAATTGAAAACGTAGTTTAGTACTGAGGTAAAACAAAATTTCAATAGTGGATTCAAAATAGCATCCTTTGTTTTACATTTGCTATCAATTTCAATATTCTCGGAAACAATTTCACAAACATCAGTGTATTTTTATTATTTGCATTTTGTTTATTTAAAAATATTTTTCACAATTTACAAAGAAAATATAAATACCTACTACTACCTACATACAAAGGCCATTATGGCGCAGCGGCACAGCGCCTGATTGTAAACGCGATGGTTGTGGGTTCGATTCCCACTCGGTGATAGGAAATATTTTCATGTTCCTCGATCTAGTCACTAGACAAAGCGCGGCATTGCGTTCTACCAAATAACACATAATGGCTCGAAAAGACGATACGTGAAGTACGGAGTATCTTAATATGTAGGAAGTATGGGTTAACACTAGAAGCGCTGAAGATTAAGATCTCCCTTGAACCGCCATTGTGACAAATTTGTCCCATTCTACTTATTATAATGATTGTTGGTATAAGACATGAAAGTGATTATTAAAATAATTCGTAAAATATACAAAAAACGTTTAATAAACAATTTAAAAAAAAAATATTTTTTTAACAACCATAAAAGTAAAAAATAAACAAAACATACATACAGTAAAAATCTATTTTTTTTTGGTTTCGTAATAAAATAGTAACAAATTACTGAAACTCTTATGTTAAGTTACTGAATTAATTTATATTAGCATTACACCAAGTAATGCAATCTTCATCGGTGCATTTATTACAGACAGTTTTTTTGCAAATGTGGTACTTCACAGATGATTTAAAATTTTGACTTTACTTGCGGAGTTGAGTTTTATCACATAATACCGCGATGCGAAAATTCCAGTGCTTACGACTAGGTTACCAGGATCGCCCTGCCTACTCTACCTTTGACATTATTTGTCTGATTTGGAGCTCATAAACTGGATGAATCGGCAAGCACACTTAAAAGGAAAAGTTCTAGAATGTTACAAACTCAGGCATTGACTGCAAAATGCAACGTTCTATTGTTTCGCTGCCCCCGCGTCACCCCTTCATCTCCACATCGTCCCAGAGCAATGAGAATATATTAAATTATACCTTAAAATAATAAAATAATAATTGCGAGACAAAAGTGACCCAGTGGCAGTTCTAGGTAAAACGATTTATTTTCCTAAAATATGGTATAAAATTAAAAATATTTTAAATTATATACATGTATAAAGTTAGTGAAATTCAAAAAGTCTTACCGTCATAAATTAACCAAATAAAAAAGTTAAATTACAATCAAACTTGTGTATGGGATAAAAATTGTACAAAGGCGTTTCTAGTATTAAGCTAAAAAAATTAATAAATATAAGTAGAGTACAACATATAATGCAACTTCTGATTGGAAGTGACCTGGCTCGGATTTTCTATCTAATCTAATCTAATGTCGCTTCACGCTGAATCGGAGAACGGAGCGGCAAACACTACAGTGTTGCATCATGTGCGTACAACAGGCAGTTTACACTCAAGTCACTGACTTTCAGTTTCATGTCACTTTGTTTCACTTAGTGTTTTCCTTGAATCTGTTCTTTTACCTTGCATCTCCTCCATTCTCTGTCTTATCACATTTCAGCCTTATCAGTAATTTCGTCTGGTGCTTTTGCAGCTTATACTCTTTCATTTTTATCCCTCTCATACATTTATCCTTACGTTTTTTATAAAAAAAACAACCTTTATAATCCTGCCACACTTTTTTCTTTCTTTCTACAGCATCACGCACTTCATGATCCCACCATTCCTAACGTTTTTTTGCCAAAGCCTCTTTTACCTTTACCACATACCCTGTCACTGCTTCCTTCATACAACCCCTAAGGTTCTGCCAGCATACTTCAATATTTCCATTTCCAGTTTCACTGCTGTCTAGCTTCTTTGAAACGCCTTCTTTCCTTTTGAAACGTCCTTTCTAATGAGTGCATCTTGAAGCTTCCAGCTTGTTATACGGCAATTTCACTCCAAATCTGGACACCTCTTGTAGCTGCGCCAACCTGCGAACAGATTGCTTATTCTAGCGATGACACGCTCGCGTGTCACAAACAAATTCCTTTCCTTGCAAATTTCCAATATAAGCTTTCCAGTCTCATTTATTTTCTTGTCACCATACTGACCTAGTACTCCCTCGTAACCGCTTCGTGTAGTTCCGACCCTTCCGTTCAAATCGCTACATGTTATAAATTTTCATTCCCTCTAATACTAGCTCCCAAAACTTCTCGAAAATTCCATAACTTTATGTTTGTGCTAAAAATAAATAATAAAAAAATGTAAGTTTTTTAAATATCACAGTTTTACTTACATAAATGTTAAAGATTTTCATCGTTCTGGCGATTCGATATGACCTCACCTCACAATCAGTTTTACATTTTCTGCCTATTTACGAGTAGGTACATAAGATATTGCATATTACATGGCGAATCGCAACCTGGCAGTAGATATGTTTGTCCAGAATGAGATAACTATACTATAAAATATAAGACGGTCAGCGTTCTTGTCAAGAATATAGCGCAACGTTGAGTTTCATTGATCTACATCTTCTTAATTTGGACAGAATGCGGAGGACAGCGTAGCAAGAAAAAGCGTAAAGTTACTTTTTTCAGTATAAATATTGTTGAGTAGGAATTGAATTTACAACCATCATATTATAATTACTACACATATTGGTACATGTCTGGTGTTAAATAGAGATGGCGTCGTAGCATAATTTACGATATGTATACTATTTTAGAAATTAATATTAATTACTTAACTTGATGACTTGCAATTGTTTTATTTTATAAAAGATCTCATTGTCTTCTAGAAATCAATTTATCATGTATATTGTGATGAATCATTATATCTTTATTTAACCGACTTGTAATAGAAGCTAGCCAAAGCAAAAAAATAATAATAATAGATAGACTAGTACTGAATACACCAAAAACTTGAAAAAGCTTTTAATTTTGTTATTTTTGTTTTAGATTCGTCCAAGTACCACTATTATATACAATCTATTACTAAAATATAAAAAAATACTAAAGAAAAACACAAAGGACTTTTATACTCATAACGCTACATAGACTTTCTCTAATGTAGAAAAACACACTTAGAAGTCTATCATTTATCTATCTTATCCAGAACTACCCAAGTGTGAGTCCGTACCCTTACGTTAAAATAAAAAAAGTTAAAACAGAATTTTAACTTTTTTTTATAATTTCATGCTATCCCGCAAGTAGCAGGGTAGGCAGAAGAAACCTGGAAACAATTAAGACACCTTCATTACCCACTTTTCGCCCACTATTTGGGGCGTGTTGGGTGGCGGGACTCAACGCCACACTTTGCCTCGTTACTCTAGAGCGAGGAAATGAAAATATAAAATATTTCTTTCCTCCGAGTGGAAAACAAACCCACAATCGTCGCGTTTACAGTTGCACGCTTGCCCTGCGCAACGAAGGCTTCAACATACAACGTCTCGCATTCGCCAGGAGAGGCGAGCGCAGAAGATTTTGTCACTAAATTCTCTCTGCCTACCCAGTTATATATGAGATAAAGTGTAAAATTAGAAATAAGTTTTTATAAATTGTATAGTGGCCTAGGTTGTTTGAGGCTCCCTGCCTAGATGGTGATTACGAAAGGATTTTCCTAAAATATTTTTTGTGTATTTCGGAAATTATTATAAAGTATGTTATTTGATGAAAGATGTTTAGGATTGAAACAAAAATTTTTAGGTTACTTTAACAGATAGCTAACTGAGTCTCACTTAGCATTAATATTTATCATGATATTAATAATATAAGTCCAGTCGTAGCGCAGCGGCATGAGGTGTGACTGTGAAAGCGGCTGGTTGTGGGTTCGATCCCCACTCGAGGAGATGAAATATTTACTTAAATTTATTTTTCCATTTCTTCGCTTGAGTTGGTACTTAACACGCAATGCCTCCAGAATTCGGCAGAAAGTGGAGAACGGAGTGTCTTAACACTAGGTTCCCTCTGTCTACCCTGCTGTGTGCGGGATACAGTGTGAAGCTGATTTAGATTTAGTTTTTTTAATAATATAAATGTGAATGTAAGTTTGCTTGTTACGTTTTCACACCAAATCTGCTCAACCGACTATCAATAAATACATACAGAGGTACCTTCGCCTCCTGCTCCTAATTCCTCTAAGTATTAGAAACCTCTTTCTATGTATTAGAAAGGATATATAATATTTTTTTTTTAAATACTTAATATATATTTTTAAATATTATCTTTTGGCTATGATATAAAAATAAGTTTAAGTGAGCCAAGCTGCGTTTCAGTCTCTAGTAATATTATAAATGTAAAAGTTTGTGAGGAATGTTTGTTTAACTTTCACAGAAATACAACTGAATGGATTTAGATGAAACTTCACAGTAATATAGCTTCTACATCAGAATAACACATAGGCTACAAGTACAAGACATTTGTAGGTCGCTAGTATTTCAAATAAATTTGAACATATAACTAAGGCTTTGTATATTTTTATAGTATTATCTTAAACGTCTTTTATTTAAGTAAAAAACATATTTTCTCGTATACCTATTACGTAGGCTGTGTGATTGTAATAATAATATTCATTATTGTATAGCCAAAAATAATATTCATTATAATATAAATATTCTTTTGATTATATTAATACTGGTCTCGTAGAACTTTAGAGAAATCCTATCTCAGTGTTCAATTTAGAGAAATTGAATTGAGAGAAATCCTATCTTCAACTTTCTAAGTCAAGTAGTTTCGTGTGTGCGTTGTTTGTCAGTAAGTAAAGGAATAGTTTTATGCTCCTTATCCGTTCCGCAGGGGGCGCCCTTACAGTCGTCGACTCCTCTCAAGCAGCCAGGTAGTGCTTGCATTTCTTCTGGGACAGAGTACCCTCTTCCCTACCCACCCGGTGTCGCTGTAAAGGCCAATAGGGCTAACAGCATTAACCTCAAGTTCGAAAAAAAAAAAGAAATGCTCCTTATCCGATGCCAGCCTATCGCGGGCACGTCCGCGCCTCGCCGCGACGGGGGCCAACGGTCGAAATCCCCCATAACTAGCGTACGCGAGGCATTCCCCCGCGATCGCCAACACTTCACAAGCGTCCATTAAAGCTCGTATTTTTTTCTCCAGAGGCGAGCTCCTAGCCCGGTGACGCTGTCGAGACCAATCCAGGTCAACAGCATTAAGTCCATTCGAAAAAAAAATGCTCCTTATCCATCATGGGTGGTGATCGTGGTTGGTGGTTGACTTACTAGCACGAATGTGTCTCACCTCACCAGCTAATGGAATTTATGGGTTGGATGGAAGGGTTTTCATTCTTTAGACGATCTGCCCATCGACTGGTGACTGCTGGTTATCAGTATTACAACAATAACTAATAACTAATAATCGCTGAGGATTTTTGTCTATATTAAAGCTATGTAAATTTCTATATGATGGGGACCTATATAAGGCTGTTGCCTTATATCTAAAGTTATAGTAGTTGTGCTAGAAAACTTTATGAGGAAGCTATTTGTATTATGAAATTATGGCATTTCAACTGTATGTAAGATATTGCATCGTATATAACTACTACTCCATCATTTTGGTTCACATATTTAGACGAATAAGCATCATACTCATCTCTCTATGACAAATCGGATAAAACATTGCCACACATACTAAGCCAGTATTTTGTCAAGATTTTAACATCAAGTTCAATGCTTTATTAATTAGTAGGTATTGTTTATTTATTTAATTAGTATTATTTATTTAGTAAGAAAAATAAATTAATCAGCTTCACGCTGTATCCCGCACACAGCAGGGTAGACAGAGGGAATCTAATGTTAAGACATTTCGTTCCTCACATTCTGTCGAATTCTGGAGGTATTGCGTGTTGAGTGCCAGAACTGAACGCTACGCGGTGCCTCGACACCAGAGCGAAGAAATAGAAATATAAATTTAAATAAATATTTCATCTCATCGAGTGGAGATCGAACCCACAAACAGTCGGTTTTACAGTCACACTTTGTGCCACTGCGCCACGACTGGCCCATATTTAGTAGGAACATGATTAAAATGATTACAACAATATATATAAAGTTTCATAATAATAATATTTGAGATCGCAGACCGCAGGGACAAGCGCGACGAGTGTGAGTATGATTTCCACTTGAGGTAATGAAATATTCACTCTGGTAAACAGGCAAATGTGTTGAATCCCGCAACTCAACACGCAATGACTTCAGAATTCAAAAAGAAGGGTACGGAGTGGCTTAAAAATAGATTCCCAGGTTCCCCTCTTTCCCTCTAACTGCATTGTTTTTATAGATATATGTAGTATTAAAAAATAAACCAATATATTCACGTAAAACACAAATATAAAATACTGTAACAGAAATAAGTTAAAATCCCGTTATTGCAATCCGTGCTCAAACCGAGGTGAAATGGAAAATTGTAAACCAATTATTTATAGGCGATGTTTGAAACTGACTGTGAAATATTTAGGAAGCTATAGTGTTTTGTTTTATAATCATACTAGTTCACGCTTTGTAATATATAATAGCAAGGTAGGCAAAGTAAATATAGTGTTATGACACTCCGTTGCTGACTATCTGTCGAAATTTTGAGACATCGCGTGTTGAGTGGCGGACTTCAACGCTGCACTCGTGATTATGATTATTTAATTATTTTCCGTTTTAGAGAGAAACACTTGTGCCGCTACTACTACTACGACTACTCCTACTATCTATCGAAGAGTATAAGTTGAAAATGGAGTGGCTTCGTACTACGTTCACTTCACCCACCTGGTTCCTTCTTCCTGCTCTCCTATGTACGGGATAAAACGTGAAGCAAAAATTTTTTTTTACTATAAATTAATAGTTTCATCGAAGTTTTGCAGTCCGAAAATTTTCAAGTTATGTTTAATTTTTTTTTGTCTAAATTTTGCTTATTTTCTGTGTAAAATATTTAAATATTATATTAGTATATGTTGCATGCTGTATATACCTAGCTGTATTAAGAGGGTACAAGGGCATTTAGTTATAAGAAAAAAAAATAAAGTACAGTTTGTTAAATTAAATTAGCTTCACGCTGTATCCTGCACACAGCAGGGTAGGCAGAGGGAACCTAGTGTTAAGACACTCCGTTCCCCACTTTCTGCCGAATTCTGGAGGCATTGCGTGTTGAGTGGCAGAACTCAACGCCGCGCCTCAACCTCGACACCAGAGCGAAGAAATGGAAATATAAATTTAAGTAAATATTTCATCTCCTCGAGTGGGGATCGAACCCACAACCAGTCGGTTTTGCAGTCACACCTCGTGCCGCTGCGCCACGACACCCCTTTTCCTTTTAGAATTTACACAGTATAAATACCAAAATGCTGATACGTCAAACAACTCATTCGCTGAACAAACATTATATTATCGACATGGCTTCTATCCAATCGTCATTTCTCTTTTTGTAATAAATAACATTCTTATCTTTTTACTTTTAGGTGGTAGCGATTCTTTACTATTTTTATTTCTTAGAAAAATTCTTGTTTTTGCTTCAATTTTGTGATAAAGTTTTGTAATAAAAATAATATTTTTTAATCTTTTGTCGTTCACTGAATACAAGTAAGTATGATGGTTGACGGCGACCTAATTTTGAGAAAAATAGTAGTATTCACAGACGAACAGACAGACAACAAACAATCCTTATAGAATTCTGATCCTTACTTTTCAGGTACGATACCTTAAAAATTATCATTTACCTAAAATAGTGTAAGTAACCTTGTTTCATTAATACATTGAAAGAAAACACCCATTACGAAAAATATGTATTTCTACTATAAGCACTTTACTTTAATGCGAAGTTTTAACATTTATAGAGAGAAAGAACCTGCCTGCCACAGCCATATGCCTGAGAGAAAAGGAAGATACAAACAGAATCGTTACGCGTTACGTAACGAAGTAATTTACACACACACACACACGTCTATATGAAGTTATAGCTTTAAAAATTAAACTTTCATTCCCCGGAGTTAAATCAAACCTACAACCTTCGTTTTTTATAGTTAAAGTTGTCCCAATGCCCTACCACAGCCAGAATTATTATTATTCGATGTTATAAATATAACAAGCTGTCCGCTGACAAGTGCATGTCGTTCATTTAATTATGATGTACAGAGATGAAATAATACGAGTCGTTTGATCGAAGTTTATTATGTAATTTTATACGTATAATATAATGAATATTGATTTGTGAGATGAATTTAATATAGCAATGAATGTAATTTATATTTTATAATTTATTTTAAGTGTCTTAACACTAGGTTCCCTCTGCCTACACAGAAGGCTGTGTGCGGGATACATCATGTCAGTAATCAGCTTGATTAACCTTTATTACTATATTTAATATGCGCCTTTGCGCTTTTTGTATGATATGGCATAAATCATCTATCTAATGTAAAAAGATTTTAATTCTAACTAGTAGTTTCAGAGATTAGCGCTCTTAAGTTCAAGTTCAACAAACGCATTAGTTTGTTATATTAGTATAGCTGGTGTAGTGTATGCTCTTATAATCCCATCCTTCATCCAATTGTTCAATTCATACAGTCGCTCGTTCGTTTGTTTGTTTATAGTATGAAACGTCTCGTGCGCACCGCGTCTTATATGTATACAAGAACCACCAGCAAGCCAGTAAGATTTTATTTTGGTAATCGGTCCTTTAAGTACAGCTGCGAGCCTGTTAAATATTTTTTTTAGCTTCACGCTATATCTCACACAGCAATGTAACTATTGGCAACCTGGGAACCTAGTATTAAGACACTCCGTTCCCCGATGTCCGCGGAATTCTTGGGGCTTTATATGTTTTGTGGTGATATTATTCCCTCGAGTGGGTATCAAACCCATAATCGTCGCATTTACGGTCGCACGACGGCCACGACAGCCCAACGACGTAAAATTCATATCTATTTAAGATAAAAGGCTGACTTTACAGATTGTAAAGATAATAATATCGTGGCACAGGGAACCAATGTCTAACTGATAATACCACGTCGTGGGTATGATTCAAACTATGGAAATTATAAAATTACGTTATTTTCATCCAGTAGCATTTTAATTCTATTTTTAGTTCGTTGTAGCATAGCTGGTTTTATACACGTCTGATTATAATCACGACAGTTTTCGATTTTAAGTCGAGAATATGAATTATTTTCATTTCCTTGCTCTGGTAACAAGGCAAACTGCGACGTTGAGTTCCGCGACTCGACACGCAATTTCTTGAAAATTTGGTGAAAACTAGGAAACGGAGTATCTTAACAAAACCCCCCTTACCCTGTCTCTTTTCCTTACCCGGCAATATGCGCGTTATAACATGAAACTAATCACTAACCTCTCGTTCTAATTCTTTACCCTATCATCCCTAAACATAACAATTCTATTAAAGTCAGAGTACATCGTATATTTTACATATCCTTGAGATAATTATTACACAGAAGAAATACAGAAGAAGAAGACGAAACTGATTTTGTTTCAGTTATATAATAGCTGTTTACTGTTGGGAATTAATCACACGGCATACAGCTCTATCTGATGCTAGAGTCGTAGTCGTTTCTCACAAATATGCACAGTATGAATGTGCCTTTGATATTTCTTTCAACTTGACTTCAATGAACTATTTAAGTTTTTACATATGTCTTAATTACAAATATTTATTTGTATGTATGTTTATTTAGTAACTGTATTATAGTAGTTGTTGTATATATAGTATGTATGTATTGTGTATATTGTATTAGATAATCCTTTTTTTTTTTGATATTTTTATTCTTTTATTTTTATGATTGCACTATGATCTTATTCCGCTGTTCATTCATCCACTTCCAAAGGTTGGCTGGAAGAGATTTCTTTTAGAAGTAAGCCCGCCGCTGTAAACATATCTTTTCAACTGTATTTTACTATTTTTTTTATCTGTGCAATAAAGAATATATATATATAAATATTTTACAAAAGCCTTCTTCCACGACGAACGATCATATGCTTCCAGCATTACTTTTTACTTTCGTAACAGTTTTAAAGCCATGGCGTGTCAAGCGGCAAAAGTCACCTCACGTTTTTTCTGCCAGAGTAGAGAATGAACAAATTAAATATAACCATATCACGCCAGTCTTGGAGCAGGGTCACCCGAGGAAATTAAAAATTGAATATTTTCAGTATATCTCTGATGACAAAACGACAACAAAGTTCTGGTACTCAACACTCAATGTTTTAAGAATTCGGCGGAAAGTGCGGAACAGAGTGTCTTAACATTAGATTTAAAAAAACATCCCCCGATTGGGAATAGAACCTACACCTACAACCAACGCGTTTACAGTCAAACGTATTCGCAATGGGTACTCTTTTTTCGGAATTATATTTTCTGTATCTATATAACGAGAACGCGACATTTGTAGATTACTATTAAAATCTGTATTTTCATAGAAACATACATTTATTTGGAATTTAAATTCACAACGTTATCTATACTAATATTTTTGGCATATGAAGAAACTTTAATAATCACTCTAGGATTAAACAAAACTAGTTTCAACAGAACACACAAATTTAGACGGCTTTTGGTAGTTTCAATATTTAGCTAAAAAAGTAATAGACAGTAATTTTACTTTTATTTTCATAGTGTATCCCATGCAGGCATGTTAGATAGAGGGAAACTTGTCTTAAATCAATATTCTGTTTTACACTTTACACTACGCAGCGACGCCTTGTTAACAAATCAAGGATAAAAATAACAATATACTATTTTTAAACATTTTTAAAGTGTTATTCCATACTTAGGAGACAAAATTACTTATTTAGAAAACGTATAAAAATTTGAACGTAGCGGGACTCGAACCCGCGCCTCCTGGAAACCGACCAGGCGCTCTGACCACTAAGCCATACGTTCAACGTATGGCTTAGTGGTCATCTATCATGGTTTCTAAATAAGTATAACAATACACTCCCGAGTGGGAATCGAACCCACAACCGTCACGTTACGGTCTTACGCTTGTGCCACTACGACACGACGGCCTCACTTAATGTTTAAGTGTCAGTAAATGTCTTAATATTTTTTTATATTACTAGGTGTTTTTTATAATTTTATTATTCAAAATACTGAGACTGTCTTGTTCGTTTCCCACTCGGGAGAATGAAATTTTTAATATTTTTTATTTCCTCGCTCTGGCTAAAAGCATAAGATTAGTCCCCAATATATGATATGAATCATCAACCAACCATCTCTATTTATCAGTACCACGATGTCTTTCAAAAAATACTATTTAACTTATTTAGGAAACATAAAAAAATAACGTAGCACTTTATTTTGAAGCCGTGCCTTTACTATACTATTTTAAATTACAAAAAAACTTACTTACAGTAATATTTCTATATTTAAAAAAATAATATCTTATATTTAGAACTAATATTTAAATATTCTGAGTTCATGAGCTATATCACAAGTCTATTCACTTTCAGTACAAAGGATGCTTGCCCTATTAATGAGGGTATTGAACGTCCTCAGTGCGACTGAAAAAACTTACTTTACTTTATATAAATAACGATATTTAAAGAACTAAGATACATAGGTTTTGTTACTAGTTTTAATAATAATAATAATCAGCTGCACGCTGTATAATAATAATAACAATAATAACAGCCCGCAGAGCAGCTTGTGGCAAGCTGCCTGGGGAGTAGCGTCTCCACGGACTTGAGTCCGTCCTTGAAGGGGAATTGTATACTTTCCTTCGGCTCTGGTTTTCCTTTACTACTAGTCTGTTAGTCTCCTTCAAAAGCCCAGTTCCCAATCCATTCAAACTCCACTCCATAATCCCAATTTACTACGTACCTACGTATTATCTGGTGACCAATACTGGTATTGTCTATTGTTACTCAGAGATGGATAAAAAAGTAAAAAAAATCCATTCTCTAAGTGGCCTCTATGTGTTCGGCCTGTGTCCCCACGCAAGTTTTCCAAACGACTGGATTTTTTTGAAAGTGAAAATTAAGAAAGAGAAATATAATAATAATAAAACAAATCCTATAGACCTATCTACCACGGGCGTACCTTATGCTTCATATCAAAGTCCTAATACATTTCTATTGTCATCTTTTATATACATTCTTTTATACAGTAATTTTAAACATTTTTTTTTATTAGCAGTAATTTAAAACACTTGCCTGTTTGAATCCTAGTTTGTTAATTATAAATAAAATACCCAACTTCTCTACTTTTATTTTATCCTCTTCTCGCATTCTCGCATTTGTCCATGCTTAGTATTTCATAGCCTTCGTCTTTGCAGATATTTACATTATAAAAAGAAATATTTAATTAATTTTTAAAATTGATACTGGAGGATGATAACGAGGGTAGAAATGAGGATTCATGTATGAAGAGGTTTGGCAAACCCAGTAGAGAATAAAACGCAAATAGCTAATATAATTGCGTCAAAGTATAACATCCATTTTTTAATTTAAAATCTGATAAGTCTACTGACATATACTCTACAGACATGATCCCGAACCCTTTGTTCCACATCATGATGATTATTATTTTAGTCTTTAACATTTATAAAAAATTAAATATTTAGTCTAAGCCTAAGGCTAAAAGATAGATAGATAAGAATCAAGTTTTTTATATGTCCTAATTTTTTACATTATTTAACATAGATATTTTTACAAATACATATTTGTTTATAGACAAAGGGCGTTGTTGAGATCTGCCACTCCACACGCAATGTCTCGAAAATTCGTCGGAAAATGTAGAATGTGTTTCTTTTCAATAGGAACGGAGTTAGTAGAGACAACGCTCATACAAAACTTAAGGACTTAAAAATTTGATTTTTGTCTTTTGCACCTCAAAAAATCGGTAAAACGGAATCATTATAGGATCACATTGTTTTCCGTCTAGCTATCAGTTAAAATGCCATTTATTTCAAGATCCTGTGGAGATATTAAGCTGAAATTAATATCCAGATCCCTTGAAGTAAAAAAAAAATCAAAGTTCTTAATCAATATAAAGATGCGAGTATTTAGAGCAAGGAAATGATATTATTAAATATTCCATTCACTGAATGAACATTGAACCCACAACTGTCGCATTTAGAGTCACAAGATAGTGCCGCTGAGCCACGACGGCCTCATAACATTTATTGTGTAATATATGAATTATATTACCACTAGTCCACTAGGACAATTTTCTAATAATAAATATATGTTATTAGCCAAATGGCTATCATTTTATTCTATACCATATTATTCCATTATCAATACCGATATTAGATTACTAAATGTAATGTCCTATAAAAGATAGTGGTACTATTAAGAATGGTCAACTATATGAGTTTGCGCATTGTGAAGCTTACAAATCGAGATTTTAAATTATTTAATATTAATAAAAAAGAATATTGGTCTAAATTTGTCTCGAAATATTTAGTTAAAAAAACAGTTTCACGTTTTCATGTATATCATGGTAGGTAAAGAAAACTTAGTGTTAAAACACTGCTTTCCTAACTTGCCGCACAGTTTTAACTTGCATTCCGTTTCCGTGTAGAGTGGTGGAACTTAACGCTGCGCTAAGTACCTCAGCGGGGAAATATAAATACTTTAAATATTATAATATTTTTTACGAAGTGGGGATCAATAATATTTACAAGAATCGCATTTACAGTCCGACGTCGTTTTATATTTTCTTATAAATAAATTATAGGTATATTAAACAAACAATAGTAATTTTGTAGCGAATTCTGAAGGCTTTCTGTATCGTGTGGCGGGATTCAACGCCGCACTTTGCCTCGTTACTAGAGCGTTAAAATTAAATTACTGAGGGAATCGAACCCACAACGCGCCACGATACGATCCCTGCGCCACAACTGGCCTCAATTAACAATAGTAAATTCAAAAGATAATATCAATAAAGCTGATTATATTTTTTTAATTTAAATGTCGGGTTTTATGGCGGAAATCGCCGAAATCTGCCACTTGACTATAGGTCCTTCTACAGTGTTACGGCGGCTCTCGACGGGAGAGCTCGTGTCGGTTCATACAATTACTTCGTAGACTGTAAACGATGTATTTAACGTTTTAACTTTACCATAATATAAACATTTTTAATATAAAGTTAGATTTTTAGTGCTTGTGTTGACAGTGAGTGACTAAAATGGTTGACAGGATAATATTTTTGGCGCTATTTTTGTTGTTTTTTCAAGGTAAGTGATTGTAATAGTTTTTTTTATATTATAGTATGAATTTAGTTTTTTTAAATATCGTTTTTTTATTGAGTAAAAATAATTAATATGAAATATTATTATAAAGAATATTTAACTCAAATGTACGATGTAGAGTTATTAAATCTCATCTCATTTCATTTATTATAGTCAGTTTTTTTTTTTAATTGAAGGATACATTAAAAAAATATAGCAAAATGTAGGTATAATTTATTGAATACATTTTTGTGAAATTGCAATGACGTATTATGATGGTTACAGGTTCATATTCCACTCAAGGTATCTTATACATAAAAAAAGCTTGTATCTCTAGGTGCATATATCAGCGTACTTAGATTATTGTTACGAGAGAAGGGCTTCCAGTTTTATTCATATTTAAAAATGGACCTTAACTTAAATATTATTTGTATACAGAAATATTTTTAAGTAATTAAAAAATAACAATAATTTTCTAGACTCTAGTTTCGAACTGATGTTTTTATGTAGGAGCCTTTTTAAAATTCCTTAATATTGTTCTTTTGTATGTAAAATTCTGAGTTGGACACGTCCACTTGCCTTCCTTATTGCTATGAATGCATAATATTTTAATAGACGTAAAGTGGAGAGTAGAGTCACTATAAAATGTTCAACATGTTTGTCAAAAATACCATAAGTATATTGTTAACAAAAATAACTAAAAACACGCTTTTCCTCGCCAAGTGCTACAAATACGCTATAAATTATATTAACCTAAACTTAAATGGTTTTCTAGTAATCTTTGATGATCCACTAACTTTAAACTTTTAAGCATATAACAGTATTATTTTGAGCTTTATGGTGTATCCCGCACACAAGCAGGGTAGGCAGAGGGAACCTAGTGTTAAGACACTGTGTCCCCCATGTTTCGCCGATTTCCTCCAGCATTGCCTGTTGAGTGGCGGAACTCAACGCCAATATTTGAAACCATAGCGATGAAGAAAATATTAAAAAAAATATTTCCTCGAATGGGTATCGAACACACAACCTGTCGGGCTTCCAATTGAGAAAAACACTTGTGCTTTTGCGCCACGACTGGCCTAAGTTATAAGTCGACCTAATAAATTTGAAAAAAGTTATATATAATATGATAGTAGTAACGGGAAAATACAATTCAATATTAATAAGTTATTCCTTCATACAAATTTAATTAATCTAAATATATAGGGCATATTCTGTTTCCTCATTAACGTTGTTTTCCGGATTAAGGGATAAAATTCGATATATTAATATAAGTACAGTAAAAATCTTTCATTAAAAAAAAAATCAGCTTCACGCTGTATCCCGCACACAGCAGGGTAGGCAGAGGGAACCTAGTGTTAAGACACTCCGTTCCCCACTTTCTGACGATTTCTGGAGGCATTGCGTGTTGAGTGGCAGAACTCAACGCCGCGCGTAACCTCGACACCAGAGCGAAGAAATGGAAATATAAATTTAAGTAAATATTTCATCTCCTCGAGTGGGGATCGAACCCACAACCAGTCGGTTTTACAGTCACACCTCGTGCCACTGCGCCACCACTGGCCTCAAATTTATATATATTTAATTTCGTCATGTTGAGTGATGGTTTTAAAGACTTAAGTAAGAAAAATATAATTATTCTTTGTATGATTCATACATTTATTCAAAAAATGTATGAAACGCTGAGGCTGTCGTGGTGCAGTGGCACAAATATAAGACTGTAAATGTAATGGGTGTGGGTTTTTATTTCCATTGAGAAGAGTAAAATATGAATAAAATTATTGCAAAGTGTGACATAGAGTTCTGTCACTCACCAAGTAATGCCTCACGATAGTCAAATAAACTTATCTATACATTACTTACTCTATTCCCAACTTTGCGTCATGTTCATGCTTCGAGCTCAGTGTCACATTTTCTCAAACTTAGATAGAAATAATGTGTTTCAAATATTTGAATGTATTCCTAGTTCCTTTCAGATGCTAACTCGTTTCCCTCTTATTCTGTAAAGTATAGTGGTAGAGTAGTTAAATGAAGGTACAAGAATGACGTCCTGCGTATTTTTTAGCTTCACGCTTTGTTCTACATATAACAGAGCGAGAGGGAACCTGGGAACCTAGTATTCAGACACTCTGTTCTCTTTCAAACCCATCGCCGCTTTGTAATTTTTTTTGCACGAAAATATTAATCATATCATTCCTCCGAGTGAAGAATCGAACCCAGAACCGTCGAGTTTACAGCCGTATGCTTATACCGGTTCTACGATGTCATACGTATACGTACGTAAGAGGCTTATAATATTAGTATGGTCATATTATGAAGTAGGAAGGAGGCAAGAAGATTGATATATATGAATATCATATATAATCTTGTGAAGTACAGAAAATAAAATAATCTACATATTTCGATGTAGCCCACCGATCTAGATTATAATAGCCTAGATTCTTGTCCCGACGTCGGAAAAACAAAACTTAATTATGTTTTTCCCTTTTTTTTAAGGAAAAAAAAATCGAACTGGAGACCATCTGGACTCGAACCGGGCTCTTCCACTTTCGGGACCATTCGATTTCCCACTTTAGCTATTGTAAATTTATAAGCATGTAAGCATGTAGATGGTTGCGAAATTTACTTTCATATTCTAATGATATTATAGCAGTTTTTCACTATCTGAAAACATGGTTAAAACGACATTTTCTAAAAATGAAAATAAGCCGAATTAAACCGCCCCTAAATCAATTTTGAGATTCTGAAGATATATGTAGAAGAATTGTTCGTTGAAAGGTATAAAATACATGAAAATAGAAAATATATATCATTCCTCTAAAAAATAATCGAAATGTTTCGTATAACTTGATTTGACAAAGTTCAGCAAATAGTGTGTAGGTAATTGAGGTAGTAAGTTAACTAAGGTAAGCAGAGAGAACCAATTAAGAACTCCTTCCTTCTCTTTCCGCACCAACTCCAAACCTCGCCTGTTGGTGTTTATCTTCTAATGTATAAATATCATAAAAATAACTGTAAAAAATAACGAAATTTACAAATCTGTACAAAATTACTCTTTAAAAGATAAAAATCTGTTAAATTAATAGGGAAGAGCTCACATTTTTAATTTACAAAAACTATACAAAAAATTTCGTTTCGAAATAGAATATCGAGATACATTATCGTTGCTCCAGAAAGGCGACGTATATTAACGGAAATATAAAACGTGTTCCGTACATGCCTTTGTCGTTTATATGAAATAGCGAGACGACTAAGCGATCGCGAAAGATCTTTTGTCATTTTTAAACGCTGCATTTTTCTTAGTGTTGATATATTTCTACACTTTTTAACAAGTGTTTGTCTATTCTTCACGAATATAAAACACATAATACAATATAAAATAAAAATTATTCGTTGGAAGAAATAAAAAATAATTGAGGCCGTTGTGGCGCAGTGGCAAAAGCGTGTGACTGCTAACGCAATCATTGTGGGTTAGATACCTACTCGGGGGAGGACAGCTACAATTATTTTTCTTTCGTAAGTGTGGAATAACTCTTTAAAAATGTTAAAAATATTTTATTAATAGCATTCTCTCTTGCCAAATGATAATTCTAATTAATTATCTTTGAATAGCGGAAATTTGTAAAAATCTTACAAGAAATTTTAACAACATAATTATATAGGTTGTAACAAGCTTATAAGAATTTCGATGTAGCTTGATGATAACGCATGGCTTTGTGGTCAGAGCGCTTGGACGGCTTCTAAAAGGCGCGGGTTCATATCCAGTTACAATTTCTAAATAAATACATTCCTGATATCTGTTTACAGTTTTATCTCATTGATATTCCTGCAAAATAATATGACTTTTCTAATATGCTACACTAATAATAATAAACATGAGTGCTTAAACAACTCAGTAATCCCCTATTCTATAGAATAAATTATCAAATAACATATATATTATATCCGCTTCACGCTGTATCCCACACACAGCAGGGCAGGCAGAGGGAACCTAGTGTTAAGATACACCGTTCACAGAAGCTCGACACCAGAGCGAAGAAATGATAATCGAACCCACAACCTGTCCACGACTGGCCTCTATATAGGTACTCGGTTGTATTATATAATACATAGCAGCATGGATATCACGTCGCGGTTAATCAACTCGTAGATAGCTACAGCTAATTAATCTTACATAACGCTTCTAAAACTATTGACATCCTCGGAGCTCTATTATAGGGTAACTAAACAATACTGGTTACGATAGTTATGGGTTCAACTTGTGATTTTTATAAATAATAATATTAAATAAATATTTATTTATTATTTCTTTAAGCTTAACTTAACTTAGTTTAACGCTGTGAAACGCAGCGGGGTAGTCAGAGACAACGGACCGCCAAACGCTATTGTCTCTACATATCTCTTTCGCCTCGTCGACTGTGATCAATCTCTTCATACATGCCCTCCGGAGGTCCTCATGATTTATATGTAACCTTTCTCCAGTATCTTCGATACTGTGTTTTCCAAGTTCTACCGAGGTCCCTTTTCCATCATAAGTCGTTGCCATTCTTTGCCAGTCGTTCATTTGTTCGACGTGCCCAAACCAGCTGAGTACGTTTTTCTTCATTCTCTCCGTGACATCTTCGCTAGTACCTGTCATTGTGTGTATCTTTTCATTGCGGATTCGATCAGCTAATATTTCTTTTATATTATATATAAATAGATATATCACAAATAAATAAATAATTATTTGAGGTCATTCGTGGCTCTGGGGCACAGACGTGCGACAGGTTATAGGTTCGATTCCTACTCGAGGAAATGAAATATTTAATATTATGTAGGAAACGGAAAAGTCTTAATGGGAGTGGAATGTCTTAAAACTAAGTTTCCAGGTTCCCCCTGCATTTCCTGCTATGTACTAGACATAGCTCGTCACGACTAAGTGTACACTTATATCAAATAATGAAGGAAAAATCTTTACTCTATAAAATTTTTATATTCATCATATTTGTAAAAATATAAATTTTCTTATTGAAATTCTTAGACACCTAGGATCCAACAAAGGGACTAATAGAATAGACCTGTCGAGTACTTGTTATAGTATATGGACCTTTATATTTTATACGTTTCGCATTTACATATTTTCTTGATTATGACTGACACATTATTTCAATAGCTTTTTGATAGATTCGAAATAATGTCGTAATTTTTTTTATATCTTTTTTATTTGTATTTTTTTTTTCGACTAGGTTCTGCATTTTCCAATACGTAATTGAATTATGTAATTAATTATTAATCAACTTGATTTTAATAGGATTTTTACGAATATTTAAAAATAAATCAATGTACATTGAGGCTAGTCGTCTCGCAGACTGGTGGTGCGTTCGATCCCCACTCGAGGAGATGAAATATTTACTTAATTTATTATTTTCATTTCTTCGCTCTGGTGTCGAGGCAAAGCACGGCGTTGAGTTCTGCCACTTAACACGCAATGCCTCCAGAATTGGGCAGAAATTGGGGAACGGAGTGACTTACAGTAGGCCCTCTGCTTACCCTCCTATATGCGGGATACAGCGTGAAGCTGTATCCCGCATATAGGAGGGGAAATAAAAAGAAAAAAAATGAATGTAATTTGCAAACAAAAATAATATTAGTTAGTAACATTTGCTTGCGGTTTTGCCTGTGTGATCAAATGGACACAACTAAGACTTACGTATTATTGCAAATTGTAACTGCTCGAGGTAATCAAGCTCAAATGTGATATAATATAGCCTAAAGGCTACCTTTCCTCGATACTAATACTTAACCAAAACAATTTTTCAATTCGAACCAGTAGTTCCTTACATTATCGCGTTCAAACTAACAAACATTTTTTTTTAATAACATGTCTTTTGGATCTTTTGTTGAATAAATTCAAATATACTACCCTTATTATATACAATGATATACTTAAAATTTGATATTAGTAGTTGTTTCTAAACATAATTAAACCTATTGTCACGCTTATATTTGATGTTGGCATGTATATTATTATTCTATTTGATAATACCGTACATGTCTATGGTAGCTCTACAATACCATATTATTTGGTGCACTAATAAGCATTAATTTTAAAATTTGATTTGGTTGTGCATATAATTATAATTACAATTATAATAAAGGCTAAAACTAACTCACATTTCAAATAACATATATTATTTATAAGTATGTCCCTATGTATATATAGTTGTATATAATTAGAACATTTGGAAACCATCTTTTAATCCATCGCGGAGAGTAGGCAGAGGGTTAATGTTAACCCAATTTTCGCTAAACTTTCGAGACTGCTTTTTCTGAGTTGACACCGCACTTTGTCTACCAGAACGGGGAATTGAAAATAAATTAAATACAATCATAGTGGGGAAATACGAAACTACAATAAACGCCGGACTTTAGCATATTCCCAAATTTTTAAAAAAACGGAGAAAATTTTCACTTTTGGCTACTTTTTTTCTTTTTGTTTTCGGTTACTAAAGGCGGTGTTAGTAAAATCAAGAAAAATTGTCACAATTTTCTAAGTAACGAAGTTATCAATTTAGCAACGTAATATTTTTTTAATGCGATTAATCTGTAGTACTTAAAGTAGATTAAAAGAAAACCAATAAACTTATGTAAGGTAGACAGTGTTTTACAACAGAAATGTGTTTTACTATGCATTTATAATATATATTATAGTATTTTTTGGGTCATACTGTATCCTGCACATACTACTCTACAATAGGCAGAGGGAACCTAGTGTTAGAACACTGCATTCCTCGCAACCGTTCAATTTCCGATTTTACATGTAAATCATTTAATTCAATACGGATGAAAATTTAAAACCTTTTAAAAATATATGGCAAGAAATATCAAAAGAAATAAGGTTAGTTTGGGTTGAGAGAACTGCTAAGATCGTACTTTTCAGAAACTTCACTACAACATCTATAGAAATTAAGAAGCTTCGAATTACACCAACAACTTTGATTCAAAAACCGAGTGAATGAAGATACTTAACGTTATAAACTTAAACACCTTTCAATTTTCTTTTTAAGTTTGAAAGTAATGATAAAATATTTTATAATACAGAATTTGATTTTGAAATAATATTATAGCTATTTATTTATTTAAATAAATCATAAGAAAGTCATAATCAAAGACACAAATTCGCCCTTGACTGTTTTTTAGTTTTCCGGTAAAAATAGAACCCTTATAAGATTTCTTTTATTTTCTTGTTTTCCGTCTGTCCCTTTATTAAGACCATTTATCTGAGATCGCGTAGATGTCCAGCTGAATTAATATTAAATATTCATTAATTTCTTATAGCTATATAGATTAGTCCTTCTAAGCTATTTTTACAAATAATATAACTTTCGCTTCCTAATTCTCTACTGTTGCAGTTATTCATTATTTTTATTCCGTATCCCGTTTATTACAGAAGACAGAGTATCTTGACACTCCATAAAAGTTCTCCATGGCTACCTTTATATCTATATATATAAAAGGACTTGTGCTGACTGACTGAGGTAAGACGCACGCAGAGCCGTAACCACTGATGGTAGAAACGTGAAATTTGGGCAGATGTTTAATTTTCATATTCAGGACATCCACTAAGAAGGGAATTTGAAAAATTTTAATCCTAAAGGGATGAAATAGGGGTTGAAAGTTTGTATGGAAAAAAAATTTAATCTGTACCGATTTTTATAAAATTTGAAATTCAGACTCTTAAAAATATTTCATTGAACACGTGTTTCATGGTTTTTAAGAATTCACCTCCTAAGGGTTCAAATAAGGGGTTGAAAGTTTATATGGAAAAATCTTTAAACTGCCACCGATTTTTATAAAAAAATAAATTCAGACTGTTAAAAATATTTTATTGAACACGTGTTTCGTGGGTTTTTAGAACTCACTCCTAATAAGCGGGCGAAGCCGCGCGCGCCGTCTAGTTGTTATATAAAAATTCGTGAATCTAAAATTATAATAATCATTTAAGCTACATATAAGCAGAAATAATGATTCCTTTATTAAATGTACTATGAAATCTGACCAATTTCATGTTAATTCCACAATTGATCCCAATAGATTACGATAGATTAGACAAGCGCTGCTAAAGCATTAGTATGTTAGTATTACCAGGAACATCGCTCTCGTGGGTATTGCTAAAACGAAACCTTATACTTTAATTAATACCTATTTTCTAATCTCTATATATAATAAGACAGTAAAAATATTTTGTCTGTACATTTAGTAATTTTGACTGAAATGGATAGAGGGACACTTAAAAAGACTAATAGAAAGCAAAAAGATTTTTTTTGAATTTCTTGTCTGTCTGTCTGTCTGTCTGTCTGTCTGTCGACATATTGTTGTCCGCATTTTTCTCTGAAACTACTGAACCGATTTACTTGAAAATTTCACCAATTGCTTTGTTTTAACTCAATTTAGGTTGTAAAGTTTGGTTCGTCAAAATCGGTTCATTAAAAAAAAAGTTATCGTCATTTGAATGAACTCAAGGCATTAGCTTGCCAGCGAATGTTATATAGAAATCGCGCTGGTATGACCCTGGCTAAAGAATGACGTTCGAAACGTCTGGGTTATATGATTGTTGATAAAAATATATATTTTTGAAGCACTATTATATAATATTTTATACAATAAAGTAAACAAAATTGAATTGTTAGTGGAGATTACCTTCATTAATCATAACAGTTAAGTTTAAGTCGTAATTAATTCAACACAGAGATAAAGAACGATCTTGAAAGAAATATCAAGTAAATACAAAGATTTTTTGGTTGGTTCGTTCATATAATATATGTAACTAATTTAAAAACTGTACAGGAGTTAATATGCAATTATTACAGTTATTTTATAAAGAATATTATGAATCCTTCAAATCAATAATTTAACATTTAAGGCTGTTTCTGAATGAGTAAATAGAATTATTCACTGACAATAGGTAAACGAATATAAAGTTACAAAAATAATTAGCTTTATATATATTTTTAAAATTTTCACTTTATATATATTTTTAAAAACTGTACAGGAGTTAATATGCAATTATTACAGTTATTTTACAAAGAATATTATGAATCCTTCAAATCAATAATTTAACATTTAAGGCTGTTTCTGAATGAGTAAATTAAATTATTCACTGATATCAGCACATTTAACAGAGTGTATTATATAGGTAAAAAGAACATAAAGTTACAAAAATACATACGAGTAATAAATAATTAGCTTTATGTATATTTTATAAATATCAAATATCAACAAGGGTCGTATTTTTTTATTTAAAACAATCAAAAATTCTTTGACGATAATGTCGTAAAAAAATCATATTTGAAGTCATTATAGTTGTCAATCAGTTCTGCTTATTAAATCAATAATCATGTATTTTAAGCGGGCGAAGCCGTGGGCGGGCCGCTAGTATATTATATACTAGCGAAACTACCCGCCTGGACTATAACCTCATATATTTACTCATCTATTTTTTTTTCACGTTCTAATAACATTATCACTCTAAACACTATATCTATACATTAAAAAGTAAAGATTCAACCAGTGCGATTAAATCTTTGAATATTAAATAATGTCGAACAAAATAATTTAAATTGATATAACTTAGCGTGAAGCTACAAGCAAACTTTTTTTTTATGAATAGATTGAAATGAATACAATACAATAGTGAAAACTGCATATAAATCTTTATACCGGTTTTTGAGATTACAGTTCAAAAATGCATATAATTACAGAAAATTTTAAAAAAAAACATTGTTCTGCGTTTTATTACACTGATGTCCCCAACAACAGATTTTCTTATTTTTTTCTCATTTTCCTATCTTCTATACGTGGCTTCGCCTGCTTGAACTACATAATTATTAATATACTAATCTACTAAACATTACTTTTATTTTCTAAAAGATTAAATCATTTAGAAAGCAATATCTACACCTAAACTGAAAAGTCAATCAGCTAAATCAACAAATCAGTTTTTTATAGCATTTTTGTCTAAAACGGTATAACTTTCAAACGGCTATACATTATTAATATTTTGCCGTGCTTGTAAAATTACTCATTTAAAAATGTAACAGCCACTAGCAAACCAAATCAAATAAAATAAAATAAAAAAACTTTATTATTAATAAGATTAATAATAAAGTTATTTTTTTAACTTTATTAGATTAAATAAGCAGATTGAAATAAAACGAACACAAAATATTATCTGAAGCTAGCCAAAACTCTGTTAAGATATTATAATGCGTAACTCAACGCCTCGTCTTGTCTTTTTAGAAAAACTACTTTTTTAAAAAAAATGTATTTATTACTGTAATAGTTAAATTTCACAAAATAGTTGTATATCCCAATACCGGCAACATGAGAATACAAACCCATACTAATAAAGTATGTTCTGTATCCGACTTATTTACGTTTATAGCTGAATTCATCGGTCGTGTCAAACGCCTGAATGTGTGTCTACGGTCTAAGTTAGGCAAATATCCCTTTTATGAGCAGAAATGTTGGGCTTAAGTGTAGGGTTAGGATTATTTTGTACCGTCTTCAAGTAACATTGCAAATTATTGTAGGTACTATTTATATAATGTATGATATATTTATATTTCATATATGTTAAATAACAACGTGCTTTTGTTTTACTTTACGCTGTATGCCACTTTTTCAGCCCAAATTCGAGACATCGGTATGTGTGTGTGGGGCGGAACTCAACGCCACACCTAGTCTGACAAGGTCAGAAAAGTAAAATGATTATTTCTTTCGAGTGGGGATCGCGCCATTATGTTTCCATTCAGACGCAGTTCTACTCTCTCATAATGACCTCTATTATCGTATGTAAAAATGAATGATATACAGATCATTTGTGACAAATAAAAAATAATAGACATTTTCACCTTCAAGCATTATCGTGGTGGAACACAATTTTTTTTTCTGGACGCTAACACTGTTTTTTTTTTCTATGATAGCTGCATTGAATTGCATCACTCATCCACTTTCATCTCCAGTAATCAGCTTGTCCAAAAGGGCTTCACATTATGTTTAATCAGATTGTGATAAATACATTCTTCCACGATCAGAATTTCTTTTCCGTTAATTCACGAGGAACCCAAAACTTTTGCTATATCACAAACTCTTCTTCTTCGACTTGTTAAATGTGGATTATTATCCAAATGGTATGCAAAACGTCATTATCGATCTTGGATGGTGGTCCCGATCACTTGCTTGGAAGACCAGATCTCCGGAACGAAATTTGCTTTACCATATTTGACAAGTACATTTGCCGTGTATATAAGTACAACATCTTTTCCAAATACCGCACATATATTTTTACAAACGTTGCTTCCTTTTTTGGAAATCATACAAAATGCAGTGTCATAAATGCATTTTATATACTGACTTTTACATACAGCAGATATTAAATTAAAATATCGAAATAACTTACCAATCAGATGTTTTTTTTAATTTACAAGAAAAATCACCTGCCTATTTAATATACGACACAACTTTTCCTCCAACCATATATGGAAAGTGGTGGAAGCGACTGTGCTTATTTTACAGCATATAGGGTAAAACATTTCAAACCCATACCTAAAAAAATAATCAAGTTTCCTCAACAGTTTCGACGTAGGATTATTATTTTCATTTCATGATTTTTATCTATACTATATTACGTATGACGCAGTTACGAATAGATACTAATAACGTAAACACCTTCTACTACAATCATACTTTTCATTCTTAAAAAACATACTAGAACGAGAAATGGATATCTCTCGTTCAATTTTACTCAATTACTTATTTTTATAATAAACCCAATCAATATATTTGTAACTTCGCCCTCCACCTCCTGTCGTTCTGAATGGTAGCATGGTGTGTTGGGTGGCAGTCCCCAACAAAGGTCCCGTCGTTACTTGGCACACCAGCAGGGATGAAAGAATAGCAAAATTTAATTTTTAAGTCCACAGAAAGTGCTCAATATGTTGATTAACTTTTCCCAAAGCGGTGTATTGATTGAACCCCTTCTACAGTTTTATTACATATATTGATATATAGATATATTGGATTTTCTTTGAAAAAAATACTTTTTAATTTTTAGCAAAATCTCTTTCGTTATAATTGTATTAGGCTTCTATAGTGTAGTTAAAACTGTGCTTTCATTTAAAATGATGAAGATATATAAAAAACACTCTGTATAGGTAAATGTAACATTTGAAATTTATAGCAAAAATTCAACCGCAGTTCCATTGTCCTTGTGAAAGAGAAGTAGCAAATCAAGTAACGTAAGCTTTTTCCCAAATACATAATTAATGAAAATCTATCTCCAGAGACGTTGTACTTATTTCAAAATTGTAAGAAACATGAAGATATATTAGAAAAAAATCGTACTTAAAGTAATAATAATCTGTACAATATGGACATTAAATATTTTTCCGGTTTCATTGTCTAAAAACGTTGGATTTCATAATTCAATAAAATCTCTAAATGTGCACTAAAAGAAAATCTAGATCTAGATATTCAAATTTATAAGTTCCTAATTTTTAAATATCAGAATATCAAGTGGCTAATTAGGTGTAAATCCTATAGTAAGATGAGGCAATCTTAAGTCACATGTGACTCCGGTTTTATTTTATTTTTATTATATGCCCGTATATATTACGGGTATATGTATTGCGGTCGTTATAGTTTCATTCATTATGAAATCGCTTAGAAAGAATGTAACCGTAAATGATGCAACTTTTACTTAAATTAAAAACACTTAAATTAAAAAATAGCTTTACGATTTTTTCCGCATTTCAGAATAGGCAGTGTTAAGATACTCCGTTCCCCACTTATCACTTAGTTTTCAAAACATAACTTTGATTTTTGAATACATTTAGTTATCGACTGACTGATTGTCACACCGTGCTTTATCTAGCAGAGAGAGGAAATGAATATAAAAATAATCGTTTCCCCGAGTGGGAAGCGAACCCACGACCATCGCGTCTACATTTTGGTGGTGTCCCATTACGCCACGATGACCTTAAAACTTTTACCTGGATAATAATATTCCTGACAATGCCACAATTACTCGTTACAAAACAAAATATCTGAGAATGTTATACTATAGTTCGCTTCCAAGCCAGTCCCTTTTAACGTAGAAATTTTAATATTAGGGCCAAAACCTTTTAAAAGGGCATAGCGCTTCCTGAGACCGGGATTATGAATTTATATGAGAAATACATTAACTTTTAAATATTTATAAGAATATTCTTATAGGTTTGATTTATAATCAAATACTTCTTCTAATATAATTTTCACATATGAATAAGTTGCGACGTCGTTGTGACAAAACATCTGACTGTAAAAGTAGATAAAGGATAAAGGTGATAGTCGTGGGTTTGATCACCAATAGATTTTTTAGCTTCACTAGGAACTTACCGTCGCCTCTTTATCAAAGCGAGGAAATGAAAATATTAAATATTTCATTATCCCGTGAGAATCGAACTTATAACCGTCGGCCTTATAATACGTCACACGTTTATCGTATTTTTTAAACTAATTTCGTTAAGGTGAGAATAAAGAGGAACGACTGAGCCGGTTTGGGCACGTTGAACAAATTAGTGATGAAAGAATATCAAATAAGATTTATGAAGGAAAAGTTAGCGGCAAGAAAGTAAGAGTAAGACTTCGGTTGATCTTTCAAAAATAATATATATAAATAATAATGTATTATTTTTCCAAGATAACTAACATAAGAAAATTTATTCATTCCGATATATACATTTTTTTTAAATATTAATTTCGTAATTTGAAGTTAGTCAACCGATTTAACTAACAATTGAAAAAAAGACGTCAAATTATTTTTTTTATTACTTCTTTTCTCAAAATATAGTGAGGTCAGTCGTGGGAAAGGGGCACAAGCATGCAACTGTAAATGCGACAAACAGAAGACTGCAGAATTCGTCGGAAAGTGGGGGATACGAAATGTCTTA
This sequence comes from Heliconius himera, assembly GCA_021202915.1. NCBI lineage: Eukaryota > Metazoa > Arthropoda > Insecta > Lepidoptera > Nymphalidae > Heliconius > Heliconius himera. Next base: position 665,323 of record JAJHJA010000281.1, read on the forward strand.
ATAGGAACGGAGTGTCTTAAAACTGGATTTCCGGGCTCCCTCCCCATACCCAGCTATACGCGGGATAAGCGTGAAGCTAAACACGCAATTACATATCGCTTAGAAATGTATATCACATTAGCATTTATGTGAGTAGACGAACGACGTTATTAACCCTAAATACATACATTTATAAATATGTCTTATATATAGAATATACAAGATATTCTAACATTCTAGTTATTTCTCCCAGTCTAAGGTCTTCTCTTGTTTTCATACAAAACCTCATATACATCTTAAAGCAACGTCGAATATTATTATGCTGAAGCCGCCTCAAGATGTATTGGGGCAGAAGTAACTAAATTATTACAGTAAACCTTTAACAATGTAGGTGGTTAGTAAAGTTACACGTGCGAAAACCCTATAATTTTATTAAGTTGACATGTTCTCGTATAAATATTATGTTAGACATGCTTGTATAAAATGGCAAAGCAAGATATTTTATGACATAGTACTTAAAAGTTGTAAATTTAATAAAAAATATTGTAAATTATAATTAATATTATTAATGTCGCAGTTGATTAGTTATGACGCACATATCCAATGAGTTCTTGATTATCTACAATACTGCCTATATCAAAAATATTTTTACCAATTTTATAAAAAGGACATGTATGTATCTATATGATATTTTTGAAATTTGATAATATTTATTCATGACGATCTATTTAAATTTTAGCATATTCACAAATTTGTCTGGAATTAAGTCATATCGGGTTGATCTACAATGGGAAACAAACATGGCTAATATTAAGCACACCTGTTTTTAAAATACACCATAAAAAATATAAAAATATATGCCGAAATTAATAAATTTTCTTACTCTGAATATTGAAGTATAAAAACAAATTCTTGAATATTTCTCATAGAGTAGGGCAACTTAGTGTTAATATACTCTGTTCTCCGCTGTTCATCTGAATTAGAGACTTTTCGTGTTGAGTGAACTCTACGCCAAGTTTTGCCTTCCCCGAGTAAGGAAGTGAAAAAAGACGTAGAAAGGTCATCGACTTCCACTCGAGGGAACAATTATTTTTTAATTGTTTATTTTCCCCCGCTACGGTAAAACAAAATGTGATGGTGAATACCATCAGTCACCACAAGCAATGTATGGAAAGCAAGCAAAGGTTGTAAATAAAAGTGGTACGGAAACGATTATAAGATCCACACAAACAAAATTACTAGTGACAAAAATTCAGTATTCATAATTTATTTCTTTTCTAAATCCTTATATAGCACAAAGCTGCAATTATAGTGAATCTGAAAGACAGTGTCTAGAGTGTCGAGATGCAAAACGCTTCCGGTACAACCCCTGGTATTACAATGACATTGTACTTTACATTTCACTTGTGTTTCATCTATTTCAGATATTTTGTACTGGGATTTTGTGAATTTAATGGATATAATGCAGTTGCTCAATCTTCGTGAATAAATGAATAATTTAATTTTTGATTTTAGAAGGTATCAGGGGGTAGTGGGAAATCTTAGTGTAAAAACAATGGTTATGGTTGACATTCCTACTCAAAAAAGAGTATTATTATTATAATATCAAGTCTGACGTTGAATTTGGCCATTCAAGACACATATAGAGATAAAGCAGAAAGCGGAGATTAGAAGCTTCATGCTTTATCCCTCATATAGCAGGATAGGCAGAGGGAGCCTGGGAACCTAGTGTTATGGCACTCCGTTCCCATTAAGATAGTTCCGTTCACAACTTTCTGAATTCTGGGGGCATTGCGTGTTTTTTTTTGGAAAACGACAAGGGTAACGAGCGTATGATCGCGATCACCGCCGCCCAATGTCTCGTTTATCACCAGAGGAGCTACAGGTGCTTTGCTGACCTTTAAGGTAAAGATGAGTTTATTGAAGGTATCCAAGTCAAATCGACTTGGAAACACTGCCGCAGGTACTCCATTCTACAATTGTGATGCGCGTAGTAGAGTGTCATATCCAGATGATGTGGATGATTAAAGTTTGTGACGTACGGTGTGGTTAAAGAATTTTAGAAGGATTAGTAAACATGCCATGTGAATGTACAAAATTAAATAGTTAAGTGCGCCGTTGTGCAATCAATTTTAGTTAATGTTGTAAGCAGTATTTTTATCAAATTTAAATAATAATAAACGGGTTGCAGTCTCGTCTCATTAGCATCATCGCGATGCCGTAAGCCATTACTTAAAGTACCTAGAGGATCGGTTATACTTCCTATTTGAGGCACTTACCTTCGGATCCTTAGTTAAGAGTGCCTTGGCTCATATTTAGTATGCCTCGCGTTTGCTAAAGGCAGACGTATCAAACCTTGCAAACAACAAACAACAACAAAACCAACAAGGCTGTGACTTGCTACTGATCGGCACTACAGTGCTAGGAATATAAAGTTCCGTGCCCTGTATAGCACTTCGGCAACAGCAACAGCACAGGTACTAGGATCATCGCAATAGAAGCAAACTGGAGTCCAGCCAGTTTAGCTGCTGCAGTGGTCTGAAGATCCCAAAGAGGCATCAACGACGAACTCGTACTGTTCCGAATGTGAAGTCAGCAGAAGTTCCAATAAGAGGCATTGTGGTTGTCTACACCCAGGAGCCGCGTAGGCGACTCAACCAATTGGGACAATCTTTTCTCCATAGCAAGGTCGAATACAGTCCTCCCCGCATGGTCAGTCGTGTGTGATCCAAGCCGACTGGTATTGCGTGCATTAAAATCGCCAAGTATCACGACCTCTGGTAGTTTATGTTTAAATGCCGCTATCATATTCCAAGAGGGGGTGTAATACATGTTGTTAAATTATCTTATCCTATGTGTCAAAATGTGGTATCGATTAATCCTTAAATGGCACCTCTGTGGAATAACTTGTTTAATATAGTAAATGATATATTACTATATTAAACAAGTTATTTAATAACTGACATGTTGATAGAACATTGTATTGACCTACTGACAAACAATAAGCTCGTCTCGTGACTATATCAGATCAACTTGTCTATAGAATTATGACGAGGATGAAGAGGCGTTTTACGTATAGTTCCTGTGAAGTAAGTACTTTAAATTAATCTTTTTTAGTATATGTATAAAGTTATTTTCTAGCTAGGACTGTTTTGTGCCGTGTGATCCCGGCCTAGAATAGGATCATCCTGGTACTGGTGGTGTCATAAGAGGCGACTAAAGTACGTGTGGTAGAGTCACGTCGCGAGCAATGGCAACATGCATGGGCAGACTCGACCTCATCATTACCACCCCCGGCATTTAAAACCGGCGTGAAGTAGTGGCTTTATGTCACTGCGTTTCACATCAGGTAAAGCCGGGCTCCGGTGCCCAAACCACCTTACAGGCAGGCAACGCACCTGTAGCTCCTGTGGTATTGCACGGGGTCGTGGGCGGCGGTAATCACTTACCATCAGGTGACCCGAACGCTCGTTTGCCTTGTCTTTTCCATAAAAAAATAGGATTTGCTGCGTATTCTAGAATGGGAAAGGAAAAATAAAGGTTAAGTAAAAAGAAAACAAACCACAAGTAGTATTTAAATATTTGTCTACATATAATAATGTAATATCGTAAAAAGCATATTTTTGTACGTATATCGGCCTAACGGTAAATAATAAAATAACCATAAATCACGCGAGCGAAGCTGCGAAGAAAATATTAGTAATAAATGTAAAAGTTAACTCAAGTTAATTACTAAATAAAACAGATAACTTCTACTAAATTAACAAGATATAAATCAGAAGGTAGTTTCTTTAAAATATAAAAAAAGAATAAGACAGCATTTCCCCTCGATGCCTTAGTAATTGGACGGAAGTTAAAATTCACTTTTAATTACATTTTAGATCTTGCGAAAATTCATTTCGTTTTTTTTTCTTCTTTCCCGGAAGAGCAATAGGGAGGTGTCAGTATCATCTCGAGTCAGCATTATTGACTCTATTATAATTAATAGACGTGAAACGTGTATTTTTATGACAAAGTCGTGTTTTTATAATTAGATTTAGATTTTTTTTTGCTATCTTAAGGAATATTGAAAAAAATATTTTTCGTCCTTCGAGACGTTGTTTTAAGAAGTCAACAAATTTATATCTAAAAAGATATAATGCTAAATGACACGTCCGTTTGTGGGACATTTACTTGTAATTATTGAGTATAATGTACCCATCAAAAATGTAAAATAAAAGCCAAGTTTAATGTTAACTAACCCGTCGTTCCCGATTTCACCGACAAAAATAATGAAAGATGTACGAGAGTATGAGTACCAAGTTTTATGTCTCCTTAGGATAAAATTCTATGTTTAATTTCACTTAACATTTTTTTATATACAGAATCAAATCAAATCAAATTAGCTTCACGCTGTATCCTGCACACAGCAGGGTAGGCAGAGGGAACCTAGTGTTAAGACACGCCGTTCACCACTTTCCGCCGAATTCTGGAGGCATTGCGTGCTGAGTGGCGGAACTCAACGCTGCGCTTTGCCTCGACACCAGAGCGAAGAAATGAAAATATAAATGTAAATAAATATTTCACTTCCTCGAGTGGGGATCGAACCCACAACCAGCCCTTTTTACAGTCACACTTTGTGCCTCTGCGCCACGACCAGCCTCATTTTTTATATGCAGGCTATTATATTTGCAAGTTAGTGTACTTCCAGCGTGTTTCCAATCCATTTCCAAGATATTTGATATTTTTATTTTTTTATATATAGAGCACAGACAAAGCGTGGCGTTGATTTCCACCAATAATGTTACCTTCTCCACTTCATAGGTGAAACTCAACGCCACATTGAAATAAACTGACTTGACACCAGCTTCTCTTTGCCTACTCTGCTATGCGGACAAAAATATATATTCTTTAAAAATAAAGCTTTTTCACATTTAAGTATCGCCGTTAAGATCGTTCGTGGCGCAGCGGCACAAAGTGTGACTATAAAACCGACCGGTTGTGGATTCGATCCCCACTCGAGAAGATGTGTCGAAGTTTTAAGCGTTGAGTTCTGCCACTTAACACGCAACGCCTTCAGGATTCGGCAGAAAGTGGGGGAACGGAGTGTCTTTCACTAGGTTCCCTCTGCCTACCCTACTGTGTGCGGGATTCAGCGTGAAGCTAAAAAAAAGGTATCGCCGTTTATTGAATTACAAACTATAATTAATAAATGCACTGCAAGAATTGACTCCACAATACCCACGATTTAGATATTTAATTATACAAATATTCCATTAACGCACTGACCGTTAAAACACATTCCCCTATTAAATATATAAATGGCCATAACATTTACGAACAAAGCGTACACGCTGTGACCAAAGTGATTAGAGTTTTCATAATTTTATATAGTATTATTATAGGAGTTGATATTCGCGATGAGTCGCGTCCTTCATCAGGGAGTGACGTGAAGTGATAATCTGTTTAAGCCACGCTAGCCTTTGCTAAACGAATTGGCGAATGTCAGTTGTTTTAAAGTTAAATTGTATAATTTATGTGAGGCCAGTCGTGGCGCAGCGGCACGAAGTGTGGCTGTAACACGGACTGGTTGTGGGTTCGATCCCCACTCGAGGAGATGAAATATTTACTTAAATTTATATTTCCATTTCTTCGCTCTGGTGTCGAGGCTAAGCGCGGCGTTGAGTTCTGCCACTCATCACGCAATGCCTCCAGAATTCGGCAGAAAGTGGGGAACGGAGTGTCTTAACACTAGGTTCCCTCTGCCTACCCTGCTCTGTGCGGGATACAGCGTGAAGCTGATTTAATTTGATTTAATTTTTTATTTAATTTATGTATATTTTGAGGGCGTCTCAGTTGAGGAAATTTAATATTTAAGCTCCGCCACTCAACATGCAATGCCTCCAGAATTTTGCAGAATGTGGGGAAAGTTTGACGATTTAGAGTTTCAACACTCAACGGGCACAAATTTCTCAAAATATGGGCAACGGAGTGGCTTAACTTAGGCAAGAAAAAGCTAGCAGCAGTAAAAACATACCTAAATGAAACTCAATATGATTTTGTCAAAATGTAATATGATTATTACTTTACATATAAAATTCAGAGAAAACAGTTATTTTCATTAAATAATACTACATATCTGCATAAATGTATATATCCTCGTATATATGAAAATGGGATGTTATGACCTAGTAAATAAATAATTGTAATGCAAAAGATTATACATTTATGCTTGCAATAATCTTTTATGCTTTAGGCATCTTTGGTTCCATTTTAATCTTTTAGACTAGTTGTAATATGTCTTTAATATATCTTCTTAATTTGCATATTCTTTTTAGTTGTGTATATATGTTTGTTCCTATGTTGTAGATACTAAGTGGTTACCAATTATAACGATTCTATGTCAATAGTTTAGTCATAACTTTACAATATAAGTAAAGACATGTCTACCAGTCATTGTCAACAGTCGGGACCCATTCTTCATAAATTAAACACTCCGAAGAGAGCCTTATAACATTTACTTGGGTCCCAACTGGTAATCCTGCTATATTGCAAAGAATTTATGATTTGTGTAGCGAAATCCAATGTCACGCATTGCCTCGTTAACAGAACGAGGAAATGATTTTTTTTTCATATTTCTCAAGTAGGATTTGAACCCACAACCTGTCGCGTTTAAAGTTCACGCCTCTACGTCACGACTGGCCTCAACTACCTACTTATCTCTGTCTATATAAATTGGATATCCGTATTCATCTTTCCTCCGCTCTTTATCAAACAACTTGTGTTCAGCGGGAAAGAGCCATTTAATTTACTTTTAAACCGTGTCAAGAACATTTATTACACAAAGATATTGAAATTGTTACCTTTGGCTTTGTATTTTCTTTGAATATAAAACAGTTTTATTATTACAATATTATTTATATTCAACAGTAATTCCGTGTTATATCAAAGTAGGTTTAATCTATTTTTATATATTTTTCTGTTCTAGTTGAGTTTTAAACCATTTGCTAAAGATAAAATTTAAATAAGAGAAATAAGAGTCATCAAAATCTATTTATATTTATAGTATATTATTATTTATAGCTGACGGCCGTAGAGTCCAAAAAACAAACAAAAAACATTCAGTCGAATCGAGAACTTCCATCTGTTAAAGCCGGTTATCAATACATATCGTTTTTTTTAACTCCAAGCTGTGTCCAGCATATAGCTGTTAGGCAGAGAGAACCTGACAATCTAGTGTTATGACACTTGGTCCCCGTTAAGACAATTCCGTTCCCCAAATTAGTTTATGAGTAATTATGAGTTTTCGCCAAATTATGGGACGCCGCGCTGTTGTTTCGTTACCAGAACGAGGAAATAAAAATATTAAATATTTTATTTCCTCGAGTCGGAATCGACCTTACAGCCCCTTACAGTCGCATGCTCGTGCCCAACAGCGCTACGATTGGCCTCAATTTATCTTTCTTTCTTCTACGTTCCTAATTATAAAATCTAATATCATAATTGACGCAGTATTACCAGTAGAAAATGGTCACTAAGGTTTGCCTTAGCAGATTCGAAGTCAACTCAAAAAAGATTGTTGTGTTAAAATCGTTAGGTATGACCAAAGAATTTAATTATAATTGGATTCTATCTCTTTGTAATCTATTGAAAATTGAAATTTTAATAAGTAAACGTACACGTGACGTATCAGTTCGTTATCTACAAGGAGTTCCAGTTGAAAGTTTGTGAAAATGGATGTTTGTTCCACTTTCGCGCTGAACACATTTAGATAAAACTGTACAGTAATATAGCTGATGTAAAAGCTTAAATAACACAAATCAAATCAAATCAAATCAGCTTCACGCTGTATCCCGCACACAGCAGGGTAGGCAGAGGGAACTTAGTGTTAAGACACTCCGTTCCCCACTTTCTGCCGAATTCTGGAGGCATTGCGTGTTGAGGGGCAGAACTCAACGCCGCGCTTTGCCTCGACACCAGAGCGAAAAAATGGAAATATACATTTAAGTAAATATTTCATGTCCTCGAGTGGGGATCGAACCCACAACCAGTCGATTTTGCAGTCACACCTCGTGCCGCTGCGCCACGACTGGCCTCAAATAACAACTTAAATAACACATTGGCCACAATTTATACAATAAATAATTATGTATAATTTGGCTATAATATAAAAATAAGTTAAAGCGAAGCCGCGTTTGGGTCGCTAGTATATAAATATATCATATTATGTTGAGTTGAAGAAAAGGAAGAGTTACTTAATAACTTTTTGAAGGCAAAAGGGTACATCGTTTAGACCACATTAGTATGAAAATGTGAAATTATGACATCGATTTTGGAAGGAAATTGATGTCGAGACCCATTTAGCTCTTGGTGAAATATTCAAGTATGTGTGACTTAGATATTTATTAAGCAAATATATTGTTTCAATGGTATAATATATTACTTGGGATAAAAATTTCGGTGTAAATATTTTTTTGGTATTGAAGGCTTTTGTGTCACACAGTTATACCTATAATGAATAAATTAAAATATAATTATAATGAATAAAATAAATTAGCTTCAAGCTGTATCCCGCACATAGCAGGGTAGGCAGAGGGAACCTAGTGTTAAGACACTCAGTTCCTCACTTTCTGCCGAATTCTGGAGGCATTGCGTGTTGAGTGGCAGAACTCAACGCCGCGCTTAACCTCGACACCAGAGTGAAGAAATGAACATATAAATTTAAGTAAATATTTCATCTCCTCGAGTGGGGATCGAACCCACAACCAGTCGGTTTTGCAGTCACACCTCGTGCCGCTGCGCCACGACCGGCCTCGATACCTATAATGAATTTTAGAAAAGAGTATCTAAGCATCTTAAAGCTGTTTCCCGGATATAGCGGAAAATCTTGAAAAGAGAACTCTGCATAGTAGGTATTGAGATCTAAGAGGATCCCTGAGGTGAGGTACGTCATTTCGTAGTACAAACGTTATTGAATTAAACGTTGTGAAATCAATTTTATTTTCGGGTAAATATCAATTTAAAAATTTTCCATGCGACGTTGGATTTCGCTATTCATCATACAATGTCTCCAGAATTCAGAACGTGGGAACGAAAATGTCTTAATTTGAACTGTGTGTCTTAACACTAGATTCCCATGTTCCTTCTGTGTGAAGCTAATATAATTTACCATATGATTTGTCTATCTACATTAACATAACTTTTAGATATTTTTGGTATGGTAATGTAGTTTTCTATAAGAAAAGAATTATTTGTTTTCTATAATAGTTGTAAAGGTAAAATATAATTTTATTCAACTGTGAATTAATATAGGACGTTCACTAAATCACTAGGTGGCAATATAACTGAACTTTTTCCAACGCTTTCTAAAAATTTATGTAAATTGATATAGGATCTGGGATCGAACCCATCTACCATATCTATCAACTTCTTTTGCTCTGTACATTAGTTAAGAATACTAACTTGCCTAAAGTAATTCTAAATGCTATAATACATTTTAAATGCTAGCAATTTCTAAGAGCTCGATATATTTTTGACTGCACGTACTGTGAGTTATATTAAAAAGACTACAAACGTCTTCATCGTTAAAAAAATTCAACTCGCTTATTTTAAATTCATTTATTGATTTAGAAGAAAGACAGAAAAATACGAAAAAAAAACCGTATATTTTTTTATGGGAAAAATAGTTCCTGAGATTAGAACGTTCAGCCAAACAAACTCTTCAGCTTCATACTATTAATACAGATAAAGCAGGCAAAAATACTGCTAAGTTTCTCCACAGTATTCATTCATTTTATCACGTATATTATTCTTAAGATACCGATATATATTATTATGCTGGGATCGTATCTGAGAATATTGGGGCTGAAATAATGTGATTACCCACTAACAATGTTACGTATTTACAAACTAGCACGATCTAGATACAGGATTTCAATGGCCGTCCATAATATAGCTACGTCTGGAGCCAGAACTTAATAAGTATATTTAATTAACATCAGTTTCACGCTTATTCACGCATATAAAAATAGGTAAAGAAATCTAGTGTTAAGTGTCTTATATGGCGGAACTGAACATAATTTTTAACAAAAAAAGGTTTTCAAACAAAAAAAAGTAAAATATATAAAGTGAAAAATAAAAATATTAAAAAACAAATAAAAAGACAAAAACAACTAAAAAGACTAAAAATACAAAAAAAAACTAAAAATACTAAAAAGTAAAATATATTTTTTCATAAAGTAAGCCGTACTTTGACTTTGTTAAACAAAAATAATTTAAAAAAAGATTTTATAATTTTGTCAAGCTAATGCTACAACAACCTTATTACAATATACGAACTACCAAGCCTGTTTGTTTTACTTGACACCGACTTCAAAACTATAAAATCTTTTTTTAATTTTTTCATTCTTTCCCAAGTGTGGAATAACACTTTAAAAATGTTAAACATAGAAAATTAGCTTCGTTCATTACACAATTTTAAATCTTTTATCCTATTACAGTGAAAAAAAAAATATTATATTCCTTACCTTACTTTAATGAGTAGGTATACTCATTTTCTATTGCTTCACCAAAAAATAATAATAAAAAAAAATATTCAAATACACCATAGAAAAGTTTTATATAGAAAAATCCAAATCGTGACTCGAGACTATACAATTAAAAGTAAACATAAAACGTCCACTGTCCTATTAATTTCTCAGAGGATTTTATTGCTATACTGTCTCTTCGTTAACTCCAATGTCATCTAAAATAAAAATGGAGCAGATAAAAATAAGCTGTTCGAAATTTTACTGGTCTAATTTAACTTTTTTAATAATGAACATAAAAGAGACTTACGAGTATTAAATGATTTTTGCATTGTTAGAATTCGAAAAATCATTTTTGGCAACATAAGTCAAAATCATTATTGCCAAAAATGTTTCTAATTTTGGTAAATCTTTTTAGCGTTACGCTGTATTCTGCACAAAGCAGAGTAGGCAAAACGAACCTAGTGCTAATACACTATGTTCCCATTAAGACACTTCCGTTCCTCACTTTAAGCCGAGTCCTGGAGGCATTGCGTACTGAGTGGCGGAATCAACGCTGCGCTTTGCCTCTTTAGAGCGTGGAAATGAAAATAGTAATATTTCATTTAATCTATACTTTTATATTATTATACTAGAGGGCGCGCGCGGCTTTGCCCGCTTATTAGGAGTAAATTCTAAAAAAACCACGTTCAATAAAATATTTTTAACAGTCTGAATTTAAATTTTTATAAAAATCGATGGCAATATAAAGATTTTTCCATATAAACTTTCAACCCCTTATTTGAAGTCTTAAGGAGTGAATTCTTAAAAACCATGAAACACGTGTTCAATGAAATGTTTTTAAGAGTCTGAATTTCAAACCCTATTTCATCCATTTAGGGTTAAAATTTTTCAAATTCCCTTCTTAGTGGATGTCCAGAATATGAAAATAAACATCTGTCCAAATTTCACGTTTCTACCATCAGCGGTTACGGCTCTGCGTGCGTCTTACCTCAGTCAGTCAGCACAAGTCCTTTTATATATATATATAGATAGATTAAGAGGAAACATTTGTATGTGTGTATGTTTGTTTGTAGTGAATAACATAAAAACTACTGAACCGATTTTAAATATTCTTTCACAATTAGAATGATACATTATCACTGAGTAACATAGGCAATATTTTTAAGATTAATAAGATGTTATTCCATACTTAGGAAAGAAAAATACTTATTTAGAAAACGTATAAAAATTTGAACGTAGCGGAACTCGACGCCGCGCCTCCTGGAAATCGACCAGGCGCTATGTCCACTAAGTCATACGTTCTCATCGAGCTACGTCGAAATTTTTATACGCTTGTTACAACATTATTTATGTTGTTAGCATCTCTGTAGGGAGATTTTTACAAATTTCCGCTACCCAAAGATAATTACTAAGAATTATCGTCTGGTAAGAGAGAATGCTATTTATAAATATTTTTAACATTACTTATAATAAATGTTAAAATGTTAACCTATAATTAACTATTGTATATTTATATTTATTTATTTGATATTAATTCTGTTAGCATAATTTACTTATATTATATATAACATTATTTCTTAATATCCCCTTTATATTCGGATATCACTGTAATTAAGAGGACGTCATTTGATATGGTTTCCATTACCGGTTGTATTAAATGGCGGTAGTGGATTGGATTGTGTGTAACAAGAGTGAATAAAATAATTATAACAAATGGATTTTGTGTCTGATTTCCCGATCCCGACAAATCAGAAGCGGTATTACGGAAGAATATATAAAATTTCAGGGGGAGATCTCGGTTGACATTCGAAAACACAGTATCATAGATACTGGAGGAAGGTCACGTAAAAAGCATGAGGACCCCCCGAAGGGCATGTATGAAGAGGTTGATGTCAGTGGACGAGGCGAAAGAGCTATGTAGAGACCGTAGCGTTTGGCGCTCCGTTCTCTCTGACTACCCCGCAAGGGATAAAGCGCGACGCTAAGTAACTAAGTTAGTATATAAAATTTCCTGCCACGCTTGCAAAGTGTAAGTAGACCATATATATATACATTCTTTTTTTTCCACTTCTTTCTCTTACTCTTTAATCCTTAACCACCCACGTGTAATTTGGTGACATTGCTTATGACATACGTATTTTGAATATCTCCTATTACGTAAATCGAGTGAAATACTTGTATTTTTTTTAAATAAAGATAATAAAAAATAAATATAATAAAAAGAGGTATTAATATCCACAAAAAAGTATTTATTAATCAACAACCACAATAGTAATTAAAACGTCATACACATTTTTAAAAATTCAGCAATATATATTTATTAATTTTCTTTTTTCAGTTTAATTACTGAGATTATATTGAGAACAGGTTTTATTAATAAAAAAAAGAACAATCGTAACAAAAATAAAATTAAGGCACTTTTAGCAGCAGTTGTGGCTGTAAAATTATTTATAATTTTTCGGACCATTCTGGATTTTCTCAAGAGGCTGTTTGGCACATTTTTCGTCTAAAGAAGCGGTACTTTTTTTTCGTTTCACTATAAAAAGTCAGTTCACAGTGCTCCTGAATTTTGGCCAGTCATATCTAACGGCACGCCCGCGCCTCGGCGCGGCGGGGCCCAATGGACGAAACCCACCATGATTAGCGTACGCGGGGCATTCCCCCGCGATCGCTATCACTTCATGAGCGTCCATCAAAGCTCGTAATTCTAATCTTCAGGGGCGAGCTACACTCGCCCCTCCCAACCCGGTGACGCTGTCAAGACCATTCCAGGTCAACAGCATTAAAGTCCATTCGAAAAAAAAAAAATGCTCCTGAATTAGTAATATTCCGATGATCAGAACTGAAGCAGCAGCAGAATTCTCTACAGGCATTCCTCTAATGAAATGAAAAATTCATTCCCCACAGAGGGAATCGAACCCAGAACTGTGTCGTTAACAGTTGGAAGCTGTGACGCTGCGCCATGACATACTATTTATATTTTTTATTTTTCGTCATTGTGCGTTTGCGAGATGTGCGTATGATATTGGTAGTGTTATGACACTCACTTCCACTCGCCACTCATTGTAAGTGTATAAATAGCATAGGCACAGTGACTGTATACTCGATAGTTATGGGCTATATTCCTATTCTTTTTATGTCCACTTTCTGGTGACAAGATAAAGCGGGACATCGAGTCCACAATGTCCCTCGCATAGCAGGGTAAGCAGGGGGAACTTGGGTACCTAGTGTTTAGACACTCCGTTGAAATTAAAACACTACCGTTTCCCACTTTCCGCCGAATTTAATAGTAATTTTATAATAAAAATACATGTAAAATAAAAATGGTGCAATCTGCTTGCTACATTAACTTTTCTGAATTTTGTATTATGGTAACGTAAAAATCTTGTTATAATCATATTAACCATTTATTCGTTGAAGCAGTAGATTCAAACTCAGGTTGTTAATTTAAATCCTATATTTTTTAGCTTCGCAATTAGAGATTAATACTAGAATATAGTGTTAGGATACTCCGTTTTTCACATTTCACCTACATGTGGGACACTGCGTGTTGAAAAATAATACGTAAGAAAATATTTAAAAAAATCTTATTTAAATAGATATGAAATGGTAAGAAAGTAGAGTAAAGTAGAAAAATATATTTATCAATACACGTCAATCAAACATCGTGTAAAAAAATTTTTTACATATTGTTTTATATACCTACTCATAGCTGGGGTAAGCAGCGGGAACCTATTTTTAAAATACTCTCTTTCCCAATCGCTGCTCAATTTTCTAAACATTGCATGTTGAGTGGCCGAAATCAACGCCGCGTTTTGTCTTGTTACCAAAGCGAGCCAATGAAAATAGCTCCCCCACAAACTACCTCAGTGGGAATGGAACTTACAGCCGTCGTTTTTACAAACACATGCTGTGCCGCTGCGTTACGACATATCTAAAATACATACCCACACTCAGTCCTTATCTAGATAGATCACCTTCACGATGTATCCGCAGAAAGCAGGCAGAGGGAACCTAGTGTTAAGACATTCACAAAACAGACAGACACAAAATATTAACAAATAATAAATCATTGCACCAAGTTGGAATCGAACCCACAACCGTCGCGTTACGGTCACACCCTTGTGCCCCTGCGCCACGACGACCTCAATCCAAATCTAGAATTGAATAAAGTTAAAACAAAATGAGAACAACGGCAAATATTTTAAATTTTTTCCTCAATTTCTTGAATAATATTTCAGGTAAGAAGATAAAATACGGGTACTGCACCGTACGTATTCCGTTTCAGTGTAACTGTAAATACACTTGTGTCGCCGGGAGCGCTTCTAGTGCCATACGTTTGCAATACTTATAGAATTTACAGCTAAGGTACTATCTATACAATAAGCTTATTTGTTGAACTCCCTGTGCCGAGGACATCTTTTGGATATGATATGGAAATATCCGATTTTTGTATAGAAAACGTGAAGAAAATTTTATTTCCTTCTCAATTTTTATAAATTATTATGAGTTAAAGATCTAGGGTGTATGACAATATAAATGTTTCCTCAATTTCTATTAATCCCCATCTTACGTATTAGGCCAATGATCCCGCACGACATTGAATTCCAAATTGCCCTAAAATTCGGCGGAAAGTGGAATACAGAAATGTCTTAATTGGAAATGTGGCAACAATAGGTTCCCAGGTTCCCTCTGCCTACCCTGTCATGTGCGGGATATAACGTGAAATTAAGGAATGGAAAGATAAAAACAGCCTACTATTAAATTATAATGTTCTCTAATTTCAGTCACAAATAAGTATTTCTAGCGGCATTTTTTTTTATTAGAACCCACATATCCGCCATTTAAGCTTACCGATTACGCAATATCTATGTCTGTTAACATTTTTAAAGTGTTAATCCACACTTAGGAAAGAAAAATACTAATTAAGAAATCTATAAAAATGTTAAACGTAGCGGGATTTGAACCCGCACCTCCAATAGATATTGGACCCACATCCATCGAGTTAAGTAAGATACTGTTCTACCGCGACATTCTGTATCGAAATGCCGTCGTCGATCATTTTCCTTCACATTTTTACAGCGTTAAATTTCGCCACTAAACGTGAACATGAAATGAATATCAGTTTGTCAAGTTGAAAAAAAAAAATTCGTACCCAAAACTATCAATCATAACAAATTCAACATTTAACAATTACAAATATTAATTTCAATTAAACAAAATTAAATCCACATTTGTTAAGTTAATTAACTTAATTGAAATACCATTGAGACAGCCTTCGTATATGATATGAGTAACATATATTGTGAAGGATCTCATCATGTCAAAGATAAACCAAGCTCGCTCCAGTGATAAGTTGATATGTCTGAAATGTACTTAATGTTTGAACAAGATGCCTCCTTATGAACAAAAAGAAAGTATTATGTTGATTATTATATACTAGCGGCTCGCACACGGCTTCGCCCACTTAAAATACATGATTACTGATTTAATAAGCACAATCGATTGACAATAATGACTTCTAATATGATTTTTTTTACGACATTATCGGCAAAGAATTTTTGATTGTTTTAAATAAAAAAATACGACCATTGTTGATATTTGATATTTATAAAATATACATAAAGCTAATTATTTATTACACGTATATATTTTTGTAACTTTATGTTCTTTTTACCTATATAATATACGTCTCATCATAATTCTAAAACTCTGTTAAATGTGCTGATGTCAGTGAATAATTTAATTTAGGTTGTAGAATTCATAATATTGTTTGTAAAATAACTGTATTAATTGCATATTAACTCCTCTACAGTTTTTAAATTAGTTACATATATTATATGAACGAACCAACCAAAATATCTTTGTATTTACTTGATATTTCTTTCAAGATCGTTCTTTATCTCTGTGTTGAATTAATTACGACTTAAACTTAACTGTTATGATTTATGAAGGTAATCTCCACTAATTACTACTAATGCCTTGAGTATGATTATAACTCAAATGAACTTGAATGATCAAATGACGATATCTTTTTTTTTAATGAACCGATTTTGATGAACTAAACTTTAGTAGTTAAGTTGAGTTAAAACAAAGCAATTGGTGAATTTTCAGTAAATCGGTTCAGTACTTTCAGAGAAAAATGCGGACAAAAATATATCGACAGACAGACAGACAAGAAATTCGAAAAAAAACTTTTTGCTTTCTATTATTCTTTTTAAGTGTCGCTCTATCCATTTCAGTCAAAATTACTAAATGTACAGACAAAATATTTTTACTGTCTTATTATATATAGAGATTATGTATTACATAGATATTTTATGTGTAGTTGTCGTTTCGTTTTCGTTTTCTTTGCATGCTTCAACTTTTTCAACTTTTCCAGTCAACGTTTTTCTCTCTCTCTCGTCATAATTCGTAATTAGTCTGTAAATAATTGCAATCAATTATTATTTAAAAGGCTGTTTCCGAAACAGAGTTTCATGCGCCAGTTCTTCTCAGGTCTGAGGCAGTAACTTAAGACGTATAGACGTTCTAAAAAATTAAGCTTGTTACTTACCCTACATCGTGAATTTCTGCCAGACTGCGGCTGCAACAATGTTGAGCCCTCGGAGACATTTGTGTGTGTGTGTGTATATATATATATATATATATATATATATATATATATATATATATATATATATATATATATATATATATATATATATATATATATATATATATATATATATATATATATATATATATATATATATATATATATATATATATGAGGCCGGTCGTGGCGCAGCGGCACGAGGTGTGACTGCAAAATCGACTGGTTGTGGGTTCGATCCCCACTCGAGGAGATGAAATATTTACTTAAATTTATATTTCCATTTCTTCGCTCTGGTGTCGAGGTTAAGCGCGGCGTTGAGTTCTGCCACTCAACACGCAATGCCTCCAGAATTCGGCAGAAAGTGGGGAACGGAGTGTCTTAACACTAGGTTCCCTCTGCCTACCCTGCTGTGTGCGGGATACAGCGTGAAGCTAATTTAATTTATATATATATATATATATATATATATATATATATATATATATATATATATATATATATATATATATATATATATATATATATATATATATATATATATATTTATACATACACATACATACATAATTAAAAAAATATAAAATATAATAATACATTCGTTAATCCCATACATGAAATTCAAAATAATGAACCAATTAATTATAACGCTATTTAATCAAATGATAGAACGCATTAAAGCTTAATTCGATATTTTTTATATAAGTACAGCTTCAACTACTATTATATTATTGATATATTGCTATTAAGTAGTATGATTTCATATTTAATTTGCCATCAGGCCACCGTGGAACTACTGATTATAAGCATGATGGCTGTGGGTTCGATTTCGATGAGAATAAATTACCTCTATCTAAATTATTTCCCTTTCTCTAGATCCTATCTAGAGATTGGATAGATATATGAAACAATCTAAGATTGACGTTGGAGATAGGTTATTAATATTGGGCGTTAGTCTTAAAAATATCGTTTGCTTAACGAAAATAAAGGTTTCCAATTATTTATTAAGAAGCCAGTGGTGGTGCTGGGGTACAAAGTGTGACTACAAAATCAATTGGCTTTGAGTTCAATCCCCATTCGAGGAAATTAATATTTATTTAAATTTATATTATCATTTCCTCGCTCTGGTGTCGAAGCAAAGCGCGGCGTTGACGTTCCGCCACTCAACACGCGATGCAGAATTTGACAAAAAGTGGGGAATGGACTGTCTTAACACTAGCTTCTCTCTGCTTACCCTGCTGTGTGCTGGATACAGCGTGAAGCTTATTTTTTTATTTTCAAATAATTCGTATATTCATAAACAATAATTGAAGAATGGCGTTGAGTTCCGACACTCAACATGCAATATCTCAAAAATTCGGCGGAAAGTAGAGAACGGAAGTATCTTAATGGGGAACGGAGTGTCCTAACAATAAGTTTTCCACGTTTTCTCTGCCTACCCAGCTTTGTGCATGATATAGGGTGAAGGTAAAAAACTAAATATAATATCTTAGTTAAATGTGCCTACCCTGCTATATGCAGAATAATAAAGCTAAAAATATAAATGGTTTAAATAATTTTGCAAATGAAATATAGTTATATCATATTATTAATTTCAACGGCATAATTTCTAACTCTTTGTTTGCTCTACAAATAACGAAAAAAATATTATGCATTTTATTATTTTATCATAAATTAATTCATCGCTTTTGACAAACCCCGGCGTAGTGTTTCAGCGTAATGTCTCGAATTTGGACCAAAAATGTAGAACGGAGAGTCTTGACACTGAAATAAAAGTAAATTCAGTGATATAACGAACTGAAAAATAGAATTTCAGTAATTGCTCCATATAAATCTTTTCATCGTTCGCAACATCAGCGGCAGACGGCTAATGGATCAATGGTGAATGATGGATCAACGTATTTTGTAAACAGAACATTTATAAACGCGCCTTTCGTATATGTGAAGGGCCATATGATCTTTTGGGCAGCTATAGTATGTAAGGTAAAGATGTATTCGTATATGTATACGTAATAGACTTATTATATGAAAATATCAGTTATATCAGTTATGTTGAGTCGTGGCGCAGGGGCACAAAGTGTGGCTGTAAAATCGACTGGTTGTTGGTTCGATTCCTACTTGAGGACTTCCTCAAGTAGGAATCGAACCAACAACCAGTCGATTACACTTGTAATATTTATTTACATTTATATTTTCATTTCTACGCTCTAGTGTCGAGGCAAAGCGCGGCGACTCAACGATTCCCCCTGCTGTGTGCGGGATTTATGATTTTATCAGTTATAACAGTCCTTCAAGAAGCTATCATCTGCTCAGAAGGCAGATCTATCGAAGAAAGTCGGTAATAAACTCAACAGTTGCTTCTTTAAAATATATACAAGTATAAATTAAAGTAAAAAGATAGGCATATTATATATATATACCTAATTGGAAATTTAATTGTGTTTATTTTTTTTAAAGTGTCAGCATTTTAGTCAGATTTAAATTATACGTCTGTCACGTTCACATTCCACACGTCGAAATGCCAGGCCGATTGTTAAAACTTTTGGCGTTTCATGTTTCATGTAAAATTTTAACATATTTGTAGGTGATTAAAAATGTAGATCACATTTTAAATCGCTCTTATTATTCACTTTTAAATATTATAACATTATATGAAAAGACATTTGATATTGAGGCCAGTCGTGGCGCAGGAGCACAAAGTGTGACTGTAAAACCTACAACCAGTCGTTGTAGGTTCGATCCCCACTCGAGGAGATGAAATATTTCGCTCTGGTGTTGAGACAAAGCGCGGCGTCGTTTGCCACTCAACACGCAATGTCTCCAGAATTCGGCAGAAAGTGGGGAACGGAGTGTCTTAACACATGGTTCCCTCTGCTTACCCTGCTGTGTGAGGTGAAGCTGATTTTTTTTTTATATAAAAAGACACATTCAGCATTTATTATAGGTAATATGTAATTAAAATAAGTAATAAAAGTACTGTAAGTATTATAAAATTGAATAGACATAGAAGTGTGAAATGGAAAGGAAAATCTATTTTTAATAGCATAGTCCCCTATAGTCTATATTGCCTAGCCTATAGTCTATATTAGAGACATAAATATCTGAATTAACCCCACTACATAATATAAATGTAGCTAGTAAAATAAACAATGAAGATATCTCTTCATTGTTTATCATTTTTTACAAAAATGTTTTTATAATAGTAAAAGTATTAAATGAAAATGTTCACAAAATGAACAACAAATATTATACATTTTAAGTTATTTTTACAGAAATTACAAAATGTAAACAAAAAATAAGAAAAGTACTTACTTATCCCATTTTTGTTTATATTCTTGTAAAAACAGTAAGTGCTAAGAAGTCTTTAAACCCTAAAAAGATAGACATATTTTTATACACGTAAAAGATAAATATATGTAATTTTGACGCATATCTTTTATTTGACCATAAATCTAAACATATTTATAATATTGGATATAATATCCGTTATTATGATATATATCACACATATTATGTACAAGTAAATCAGCTTTACGCTGTATCCCGCACACAACAGTGTAGACCTAGTGTTAAGACACTCCGTTCCCCACTTTCTGCGGAACTTTGGAGGCATTGCGTGTTGAGTAGCAGAATTCAACGCCGCGCTTTGCCTCGACACCAGAGCGAAGAAACGAAAATATAAATGTTAATAAATATTTCATTGCCTCGAGTGGGGATCGAACCTACAACCAGTCGGTTTTACGACTAGCCTCATTTATGATTTATTTATTTATATGTACAAGTAATATAAAATACAAATAATTAATTTTAATTAATTTATTTTTCTAGAAAATAAAACTAAACTGTTCAAGTTTAGTTTTTAATCTCTCTTCTATAAATTAAGAAAAACTTGTGAACATTACTTTTTTCTTCATTAAAGTTGTTTTTTCGTAAATAATTATAATTATAAAAAGAATACGAGAATATACTACACACTCATACATCACAAGCAAAAACATCAGCCACAAATAGCTTTGGCAAATATTCATTATATCTGCAAATGACTTTTTTGCATATTGTTTTTGACTTTCGTCGTATTTTATAGAGGCAGTAAATACAATGGCTATATTTTTTAAGTGTTATTTCACACTTAGGAAAGAAAAATACTTTTTAGAAATCATTTAAAAATTAGAACGTAGCGAGATTTGAACCCGTGCCTCTTGGAAACAAAGAGAGTCCAAGCGCTCTGACTCGTTACGTTCACCATACTAGAACGTATTTTGATTCAATTTAACGCAGACTATCTTTCTAGGGTTAAATAAAATGAAAATACCGTAATAAATTACTTATTTATTCTAGGTGAAGACAGATAAAACTAAATACAATATGGCAAGGTCAGTCAGTAGTGGCGCAGGGGCAAAAGCTTGCGACCGTAAACTCGACAGATTATGAGTTCGGTTCCTATTCAACATACAATGTCTCAAGAGTGTCTTAACACTAAGTTCTTAGGTTCCTTCTGCCTACCCTGCTATGTGCTGGATACAATGTGATGCTAAAGAAATACATAAAAAAATATAACTTCCTATTTAGAAAACGTATAAAATTTTTAACGTAGCGGGAATCGAACCCGCGCCTCTTGGAGTACTAAGCCATCTCCATGTTATAACATCTAACAACATAAATAAGTTGTAACAAGCGTATAGCAATAGCAATAAAAATTTCGACGTAGGTTGATGAGAATGTATGGCTCAGTAGTCAGAGCGCCTTGTTGGTTTCCAGGAGGTGCGGGTTCGAGTCCCGCTACGTTCAAATTTTTATACATTTTCTAAACAAGTATTTTTCTTTCCTAAGTGTAATAATAACACTTAAAAAAATGTTAATAAAGATATTACTTCGTTCCTAAGTGACTAACAGATGAGGTACAGCCAGAATTTCGCGAAGAAGCTATAAGATGATCATATTTTGAAAAAAAGGAACTTTAAATTCAATATTTTCACAATATGCCCTAGCATTATAACCTAATTGCTTAAAAAAAATGGTAGCTTACTTAAAAAAACATGCTATTTTCACGATTAATTCCTGCTCAACAGTTGTACCATAAATATACATTGAAAACACACTTTAAACCGTTCTTTAACAAAAAACTAGCTGAATTGAGCGTAAAAACATTTTTCTCTTTTATTTAAAACTGAACTTTTACCCAAATTTCCCAGTTAAAAGCAGTAACGATTCTAAAAATGCTTGTACGAAATTAAGTGGTTTCGTCGTCCGCTTCGGCAAGTTTTACAAAAAAAATGTCTTTATTTTACCTCAGTTTTGTTAATGTTGCGACTGTTTGAAAATACTGGTATATCTATGTAAATATTTAGTAAGATTTTAGTTCTAAATTAACTTAATTGAGGAGACTCTGTTCTAAAATTGTCAATGAATTACTATATTAGCTAGAGACCGTCGTGGCTCAGAGGAGTCGTTAAAAATTGTCGTGGGACTGAAACGTGACGGTTGTGGATTCGATTTCCACTCGAGGGAATGCATATCGAGCCGACAACCGTCTTCTTTACTCGTCTGTTTCTTCGCTCTGGCACCAAGACAATGCCTCGAAAAATTCTGAGGTAAGTGTAGGGATATTGCTCAAGTATTAATATTATTCATAAACAACATTTGTAAACACACAAAATCAGCGTCCTACATTTATTCGCTACAAATACAATTGTGTAATTATTTTCCACTATTGTTTTGTAGCGTATAAATAACCAAATTAAATAAATAATAAAAGAGTTGATTATAAGGTCTCGTATCACTAACATCGTCGCGCTGCCACAGCCCACAAAAGTGAAGAACGGAGTGTTATGCCACCAAGTTGCTTTTACCTACCTTGCCATGGATACAGCGTGAAGTTATAAAAAACTTTAGCCTTCAACTTGTTTTCAAAATGTTGTTTGTAGTAAAATAAATATATATTAAAAAATAAACTTTTTCTCGTCTGCGTAATTTAACTGTTGGTCTATGTTTTGCATAGTTTTCTTTCTTATGTTTATTTTTCTTCTATATATTCATCATCATCATTTTTTTCCCGCATAAATCTAAAATTTGTGTCAAATCGCTCCATTTTCCAATTTTTAACAAAAATTGAGAGTGGCGAAATTAAAATATCTTATACCTCCCAAAATGGGAATTGAACCCACAATCATCTCCTTTACATACATTATATCTAAAAGTTGAATCGCTTTATGCACATTTACATTATAAAAAAAGGAAAACGTTTTTGATATGACGACGATTCTTTCATGTTATATCTTTATGTCGTCGGCATTCTCTGATAAAGAGATTTTTACAAAGCTTTGCTATATTTCAAACGATAATTATTTGACGAGCGAGAATATGGTTTATTTGAATGTAATATTTTTTTTAAGTAGGCATTGTACAAAATAATATCTGTATAAAAATATATTTTAAAAGAATATATCCATGTTATCAGCTGCACGAGCAATATGCTATTCAAAAGTAGTTCAAAAAGTCTTTGTCTTACGAGACAGTGCGGCGTTGAGTTACGTCACTAAGCATACCTACAGTATAGTATCTTGACTTTAGATAAAAACAGACTCTGCGAAGCGTACAGTTCTCTAATAATAAACCCATTTTTTTTAAATAAAATTCTTTATATACTTTTTTTTTATTATCAAAAAAGGAATAAAATGTATAAAAAGAATATATATAAACATAAAACATACTCTTCCGAAGGTGGGAAAAGGCTCTAGAGGCTCGTCTCAAGTAAGACTGCCTTTTGTATCCATTTCGTGATCCAACAGCTAAGCGATAAGCCCTTAAGATGTCGGTTGAGGTTTTTCGAAATTAGAACGTTAACTGAAACCACTATGGACACAATGATAAAAACCAAATCAGCTTCACGCTGTATCTCGCATACAGCAGGGTAGGTAGAGGGAACCTAGTGTTAAGACACTCCGTTCCCCACTTTCTGCCGAATTCTAAAGGCATTGCGTGTTGAGTGGCAGAACTCAACGCCGCGCTTGTCCTCGACACCAGAGCGAAGAAATGGAAAAATAAATTTAAGTACCCACAACCAGTCGGTTTTACAGTCACACCTCGTGCCGCTGCGCCACGACTGGTCACAATCATATCCCATATGGCAGTATTCTCATGGGCTAAGTTTAAATATTTAGATTTTCTTCTTCTGCCTTTACGAGATTGTCATCATGTGAGACAGCAATGTTAACAATCACCGCACCCACCACGGCGCGGTCTACTAGTATCTAATATATTAGATCTATTGGCAACAATATACTTATCAGTAATAATAGATCAATCCCAGTAGAGCAAATCACAGCTATTTTCAAGAAAAAACTAAAATAATTTTAATAGAAAAAAATAAAATAAAAACTCAATTAACGATTAATTAATTCAAAAATAATTCATACTTGTAATTGTTACAATGCTATTAACAATAATTTTATTGTAAATTTTGATTTCCGTAGAAAAAAATGGTGAGTTGTTAATGTTTAATTGTTAATTACAATTTAAATTTGCCCAATCCTGCCCTTTATGCTGCTTCCGTAAAAGAAGCACAGTCGAATCCATACAAGATGACTGCTGTCTCTAGACTCTTAACAATGCAAGAGGTAGAGGAATACTTATTTATAAAACGTATAAAAATTTGAACTTAGCGGGACTCGAACCCGCGCACTCAATTTACTACTAATATATTTCTTATAACCTCCCATAAATGCTTCGAAGTTCTTAACTATTTGTTAAGAACTATTCAATTATTGTATAGAAACAGAATGGATGAATTGGATATTACTACCAACCTATTTTGCGCTGTAAAAAACTTACAAAAAATATATATTTCCTAAGTAGTTTCTAAGATATGGATTGTTTTTAAGGGCTGATCTTATCACACCACTTTGAGGTTGTATATACAGCTAAGAATAAATTATACACATCGGTTATTCGGTGTAGAATTTTTCATAGAAAATTGTAACAGTAGATATTGTATTTTTATTTTTTTTTGGAAAAATAAATATTTTTGGTTTTATTTTTTCGATTGCCGATTAGGGCTATATATACTAAGGTGTTCCAGATATATCCATACATTGTGTCTAGTATGAACATAAGAAGAAGTCATAATTGTCGAGTTTTTATTATATAAATGGGTAAACATTTGCTTAATAAATAAAATGACACCTTGTTATTACAAAAAATAATAATGATAATGAGGTCATTCGAAGTGCAGGGGCACAAGCGTGTGACAGTAAACACGACAGATCGTGCGTTTGATTCCCATCCGAGGAAATGAAATATTGTTTTTACAGATACTTTAAATTGTAATAATGGCAAACTTAGAATACATTTTGGAATATTATCATATACAAGTTTAGTAAGCCTCATAAAAGATTTACTTTTTGGAGGCGAAAACTTGGTATAACAAGCTAAGATAAGCTTATTTCTCGTTTACTTTTCACTATGACATTGTATATGTTGTCGGATAAACAGAATATTATAAATAGTATTCAAATTGTCAAGCAACTGTAATAATACCTGCATCTTTAAAAACATCTCACAGAGAATCTCGAGCAAGAGCGCTAGATTCTGAGAACCTAAGAAGGTTATAAATAGATCTCACGCCTCTTTTACTTTTTTAATTGTAAACGCAGCAGAGCTGAGTTTATCCGCAAGTGCTTCCAGATGAGTGGAGTTTGGAATCTATAGTTATACCTGAGAAATTTGCTGATTCCGTCACATTCAGAGTTCCCCCCTTTAATTACGGGACTAAATTTATGTTTTTTCAACATTCTGTAAAGCAAACTCTTTTTTTAGCATTTAACATTAAATTGTTAATATCAAACCAACGAACCAATACATAGATTATTTTGTTCCTGTCAACCTTAAATATTAAAGGCGTATCATGTACAAAAAGTATGATATCACATAGGTTATATCGTAGGCAGATCATTAAAATAAAGAAGAAATGAAAAGGATAGATCCTTTTGGTACGCTCATCCTTAGAGGAGATCCAAATGATTTTACATTATTCATATTAAACTTCTGGATTTTTTAGCTTAGATATGAGCCTATAAGATCAAGGTCAATTATCCTGTATACAATAATGATATAGTTTTAGTAAAAGGGTTTATGGTCTGTACAGTCAAAGGCTTTGGATAAATCACAAAACACTCCAATGGCATTTTGTGACCTCTCCTAAACGTCATAAATATGCTTTAGGAGTGCAGCGCCCGTATCTGGAAACGATTGTTAATATTTTAAAAAATTCTAAGTAAGCTGGTTAAATATTATGTTTTCAAATATTTTACCTACTGTTTTCTGTCTTTAAAGACGACACAACTATCGACTTATTATAACGTAGATGAATAAACATTTTGTAAAGAAAAATATTTATTCATAATATGAATGAAATTACACCTCCTTATTAAGTAATATAAATTTTAAAATGTTGTGTCATTTGTTGAATACAAGTAGGTAAGGAGGGCATCAGATATTCTTACTCCGTTATAAAGTAAGTCCTTTCATCGCAAGGTGCAAGTTTTGCAATTTGCTTGAAATTTTAACGAAAGGAGCGACATCCTATTTAGATTTTCTTTCATGTTTCACAAATTTGAACTACAATTTTTATTTTAATAAACGACACTTTAAAGCATCAAGCTTAAAAGCATTAACCAAATTTTGTATAGTGATAAGAAAAGATAAGAGTGTAATTACACTGTTTTGTTAAAGAGAAAATATATCTTATTGTGTTTCTCCTTTACTGGTATAAGATAAATTAGAAAAATACTTTAATTTGAATTGAGAATTATAGTTAAGTACTTAAAACAGAATGCTAAGTTATAAAACCTAAAGTGTATATTTTTTAAAAAAACATAAAAAAGCATATAAAATATCACGAAATTTTGTGTTATCCGACTGTTGTGGCGCAATGGGATAGCTTTTGAGTGTATTTACGATGGTCGTGGGTTCGTTGCCATTTTGTGAGTACATTTTTTCTCTCTGGTAGATAAAGAACGTCGTTAAGTTCAAACACAACAAAATATCTCGAAAATTAGGCGGAAAGTGAGAAATAGAGTGAAGCAGAAGAAAGAAATTTGCCAATTAAAAAACTCATAATTAGTGATTATTATCATAAGTGAGAAGCTGGATAGGGTTGCTAGTATCGCACATAATAGTGGTGATGTGCCCTAAATGAAACATGTTTATACAAAGTGGCAGACAGCCAATGGAAACCACGGGTCGAAGCCCCGGAACTTTACTTATTTTAAAATAAAAACAAACGCCGACTTAAAACTATTCCTATATGTGCAAACGTAAACAAAATCTAAAAAGTAAACAATAATATCTCAATTATTTGAGTAGGCCGTCATGGCAAGTGTGTTACTGTAAACGCGACGGTTGAGGGTTTGATTCCCACTCGAAAAAAATAAATATTTAATATTTTCATTTCTTCGCTCTAGTAACAAGATACAGCGCGGTGTTGAGTATGTCCACACAACACTAAATGTCTCAAACATTAGACGAAAAGTAGAGGAGGATCGGAGTCTAGCGCTAGGTTTCCTTTGCCTAACCTACCGTATGCAGGATACAGCGTGAAGTAAAAAAATGCGACTTAAAATGTCTGATTGTACACGCGATAATGTGGGTTCCTTTTTCATCCAATACAATACTTAACCCGCCATTGGTGACGTTAGTTTGTCTTAGATGTTTGGTGACGCCGGTCTCACGGACCGGGATTTTTGACTTAAGAATTTGGTAATATCTAAAAAGTAAAACGTATATATATATACATATATATATATATATATATATATATATATATATATATATATATATATATATATATATATATATATATATATATATATATATATATATATATATATATATATATATATATATATATATATATATATATATATATGTATATATATGTCAATAAAACATAAGTATTTGGTAAATGACAATTTGTTTATTAATATTATACTATCATATTTAGGACACTAAATGTCAACACGTTTTTATATGATTTCATTATCATTTCATTGTCTTATATTTTTTAAAAAACTAATAGGAATAATCATCTTATTATTCTAATAAACTCTTGAAAAATAAAAATCCTACCAACACAAAAAAAACACACACCCCCTTGAAAATTACTCTTCTTGTACCATCAAACAAGTACTGCAACAAGGCATTACGTGTTCAAGGCACAAATATTTCTTGCTTTTGTTACAAGAATATTTGCTAGTGTTATTTTTTGACTGCTCGCATTCTCGTCACAGATCTTTTCGTAAAGCACCAACAGTTCCACTCCCTATCATCGATCTTCAAAATATCTAAAAATCTTAGTCTCAACACTCCAGGCAAGTTCGACTGTGTCTGTCGTTCTCTTTTGTGCGCCTCGATTGGTTTTACTAACGGTATCTGCTTTATAATATTGTGGCTTCTAGTCTGACAGAATAAACGATGGGCTTCTTTGATAAATTCGGGAGAATTACCCCTTTCCTAATAAAAGGGGGACTTGATGTCACCTGTACAATTTCGGTCACTCAATGCCTTTTCGCTGTCCGAATTTTGATCTGGGTACCAGCTAATCTGATTTTACTACGCTTTCATCTTCGCTATTCGAATATGCTTGTGACAAATCATCATCAGATAGTATGGACTCTTTGAGACAATTCAGAATATATAAGAATTTATTAGATTTAGAGATTTTTAAAAAATATTAATAAAATTATACAAAAAGCTTATTTATTAATCGATTCCATAATATTATAGTAAAATAACATTAAAAAGAGCACATTGACGCACAATAACATTAAAAAGACACAGTAATTAGTGACGCCGGTCTCAAGGACCGGGTTGGTGCCAAAACTCAGGAGCGTGAGTTCGTGGTGCTTTTATGAAGAAATTGTGCGTCAATGTGCTGTGGGGGACACTAAATAAGGTAGGTAATCGAAATCCCAACACGCATCGATGGCGGGTTAAAAAGTTTTTCTTTTTTTCGATCCACCCGGTTTTACAGACACACGTCACCAATGGTGGCTAAGCATAACATTTGATTTCACCTCGCAACATAATTTCTGAAACGATAAAGAAAAGAGCGTCTCAATGTTTTACTCCATCTGCGTTTCTTACCAAATTTATTATTCCAAAAAAAAAATTTAGGATTTCGTTCCTGAAAAAAAGAGAAACACTTATAGGGTCACTTTGACGTCCGTTTGCAACGTAGCGTGTGAAATTTATAACAATACGTATTTTATGGAGTACTATGTGTACTCCTACAATTTTTGATTCGTTCATTCAATATCCTGTTTCGATGAAATCGTATTCGTATTATTAAGTGACAAAAACAGTGATTTTGTTTATATAATGTGAAAAATATTGTGGAAAATTTAAATAACTTTAAATAACAAATATTACCAATCTCTAGAGTAACTTTGAAAAAAAAATCGGTTTCACTCTATAACAGTAGTGGAATTGAATATTATTATTGAACTTACAACCGTCGCGTTACAGTCATACCCTTGTGCTCCTGCGCCACGACGGCCTCAACTATGAAATTCTTAACGCACTGGCCTCGAACAACGACGTTGAGTTCCGCCACTGCGGTCTTTCGAATTTCTTTTAGTCTTGATACTACGTATTCTTTATATTATGCGTTCTGCAAAAAGAATTAGAATCTACAATGCTCAAAGATTTAGGTTGATAAATTTGAATTTGAACATGTTCCAGCTGCAAGACAATGGTGATGTAACATAAAATCAAATAAATCAGCTTCACGCTATACACACACACACACACAACCGCACACAGCAGGGTAAACCGAGGGCACCTAGTGTTAAGCCACTACGTTCCTCACTTTCCGCCGAATTATGGAAATATTATTTGTTGAGTAGCGTTATTTAACGCCGCGCATTGCCTCAACACCAGAGCGAAGAAATGGAAATATATATTTTATTAGCGTCGAGCGGGGATCGAATCCACAACCAGTTGCGTTTACAGTCACATTTTTGTGCCCCTACGTCACGACTGACGGTGTAACATTAACATAAAAATACCTAATCTAAATATTATTTTGGTCTTGATTTATTATTTCTTCTACCTCTTTCATACTTACTTACATATGCCGGATAAATAACATACATAAATGTTAACTTCTTCAACCGTATGGAGATTTATGTTTTGAATAGAAACAAGTACCATGACATATGACATACATAAATATGGAAATTTGTGAAAATAATCTTTATTGTGAGTAAAAGAAGATTGAGTTTTGTTTGTTATTTTGTTGTTAACGTTTCCAAAAAGCTGTGTCAATTTTTTCAGCATATTTTTTTGTTCTGTTTGATAGAAATATTAGATGGTATTATTTTATAAGCTTCACGCTGGTCTCGTATATACTCGTAGCATGGTAGGCAGAGGAAACCTGGAAACTTACTATATTTTAAATTATTATTTAAAATCTGATAACTGTACAGACATTATATCCAGTTAAATTTTAAAAAATCCGCTTCACGCTGTATCCCGCACACAGCAGGGTAAGCAGAGGGAACCTATTTAAGACACCCCGTTCGACAGTTTCCGTCGAATTCTGGTGGCATTGCGTGCTGAGTAGCGGAACTCAACGCCGCGCTATGCATCGATACCAACCGCGAGTGACATCGAGCACACAACTAGTCGATGCCAGTCGCCACAACTGGCCCTATGTCCTATACCTAGTTCGTACCCTTTTTTTCCATAACATATATGTTTTTACATTTTTATTATTTTACATAGTTACTCTAGTGTTAAGACACTTCGTTGACCACAAAGACACTTCCCTTCGCTACTCTCCGCCGAATTCTGGAGGCATTGCTTGTTAAGTGGTGCACGTATCTTATTTAGGCGTTTTATACGCCCAAATACAATATAGCCATCAACATTCACTAAACAAAAGCCTTACAAAAGTTGACTTCAAACAGTACAGAAGAATAAAAGGATCTATTAGATATTATTAAGTAGTGAACAGTCCTTATCGTACTACATTATTATATTGTCAGCGCAAAGCTAAAAGTGTTTTATTGTTTAAATCTTCAAGTGTAGAACAATAGATATTTCAGCCAACTTTTAGTCTATGTGCCTATAGCGATAAAGAATAGTAAATAGTAATAGCAAAAATTAGGTTAAGCTGTCTGGATCGGAGTGATAAATTTCTCACTTTTTTTCTATGTGAATTGAGTAAATTCTCTCCCTTTCTCTGTCTCTCTCCATTTTAAATTTGTAACGAACTAGAAGTAAGTGTAATGCTCCTTTATTTTTGCTTGGTGCCGGAAATCTCCATTTGATCGGATCTCCATTTGAGCTCAGCCACTTAACACCCAATCTCTCGAATTTGAGCGGATCACTATCCACTCTTCACTGAGAACGGAAAATAATATATAATAAAACGTGAAAGTAATCAAAATCCCAAACGGGATTCCAACCCAAAGCTATCTCAAATATTTCTCACTTCTCACTTATGCCACGATTGCTTTAATAACATTGATTAAGTAATTAATCCAGTTATTAATTAATGAGGCCAGTCGTGGCGCAGCGGCACGAACTGTGACTGTAAAACCGACTGGTTGTGGGTTCGATCACCACTCGAGTAAATTAAATATTTTCTCAAATTTATACCTTAATTTCTTCCCTTCATAGTTGAATTCCACCACACAACACGCAATGCCTCCAGAATTCGGCGAAAAATGGAGAATAGAGTGTCTTAACACTAGGTTCCCTCTGCCTACCATGCAGTGTGCGGGATGCAAAACTGACTTTTTTAAAATAGGTAGAAAATACATCCTTATTCCCCTGCGATATTGGTTTCACTGTAAGAAATTTATCACAATCTTTAAAACCTTTTCAGGGACTTTTAAAATTAACTTTGGATTTATTGGATACTCTTAAAGTATTTTCTTAGCAATGAAATTAGAAAAGCTTATATTAAAAATTCATCGAACAAAAATCTCATATATTTTAAAAAGTTCCTAAACACGCTAGTTAATTAAAAAGTTTTTTTTTTTATTTTGAAAGTTTCTTGCTAATGTGTTTTACGTTTTCATCCCTGACAGATTATCGATTAAAGTTTAGACAAAAAATGTATTAAATTACGATAACACAATTTATTTAGATTTTATGTCGAAAATTGATTTATATATCGCAGTGATCAAAGAGAGTAGGAGAGGCAAATAGATCCTTTGTTTAATAAAGAGACTCCGTTTTCAGCTTTCCGTCTGATTTCGAGACATTGCATATTGAGTTCACCGGGAAAAATTGAAATAATAAAATTTTGCCACTTCCCGAGTGGCAAAACCCCTGACCCCCTTTCCCCCTTGAACCCCTTGCCATTGCGCTTATAATCGCTGTCTTACAACATTTAAAAAAACATTAACATTTAAACTTAGCGGGATTTGAACACGCGTCTCTTGGAAACATCCGAATCTTTCGAGGCATTTATTGAGTGGCGGAACTCAACGCCGGGCATTTGCCTTGGTGCCAAAGCGAAGAAACAAAAATATTAATAAATTATAACCCACAACCGTCGCATTACAGTGACACTCATGAGCCCCTATACCACGACGGCCTCAATCTTATTGTAAATAAAACATTATTCTTGGTGGCCTGCCCAATAGGCAGTTAAATAACTTTTAACGAATATTGGATTCTATTCTAAATGTGCAGTAAAGAGCAAATTGTGTAGATTTAACTTGATAATATAATATAAAAGACAAATAAAGAAAAATATCTCGCTTAAAAATATAACGTTGAGAAAACTAAGATATCTTAGGTCATACAAAAATGCAGGGTATTCTGCAAAATTTGTTCTACATATTTGGCGAGGTGTAGACTGATTAGATTTTTGTTTCTATGTTCAGTTTAAATAAAATTTGCGCTACAACTTGGGTCTTAACGCCGTATATTTTGTAACAAGACAAATCAGCTTCACGATGTATCCCGCACACAGTAGGGTAGGCAGAAGGAACCTAATAAGACACTCCGTTCCCCACATTCCACCAAGTTCCGAAGGCATTGCGTGTTGAGAGGCAGAACTCAACGTCGCTCTTTGTCTCGACACCAGAGCAAAGAAATGAAAATATAAATATAAGTAAAAATTTCATTTCCCCGAGTGGGGATCGAACCCACAACCAGTCGATTTTACAGTCACTTTGTGCTTCTGCGCCACGACTGGCCTCTCGTAACCAGAGGGAAGAATTTTTTATTTTTCTATCATTTATTCTTAGTTTTCTTTTGTTAATCTAAATATTACTCAGTGATAAAGGTGTTCGTCATCATCATCATCATCATCATCATCATCATCATCATCATAATCAACATTTTTATTAACCAATTTCATTCAGTGGGAGACCAAGGAACTAAACAATGGCACGTTGCTGGGTCCAGTATTAACCTCATCGTTGCCACTTTTGACAGCCACTTTGTTCTCATCGTCATTTCAGCTAAATAGAATGTAAAATGTATTTGATATATTTAACAATGTAATAGATAACAGAACAAAGATTTTTTTAATTTTTGTTTTATTTTAAATGGTTCATAAATAAAAAATATTTTATTGAATTGGGTAAAACTTTAGTTTTTAATGGATAGTCTTAAAAATAGTAATGTTGTTAAAACAGGAAAATAATTAAGGTTAGTAAGTACAGTCGTGGTGCAGCGGCACGAAGTGTGACTGTAAAACCTACTGGTTGTGGGTTCGATCCCCACTCGAGGAGATGAAATGTTTACTAAATTTATATTTCCATTTCTTCGCTCTGGTGTCGAGGTTAAGCGCGGTGTTGAGTTCTGCCACTCATCACGCAATGCCTCCAGAATTCGGCAGAAAGTGAGGAACGGAGTGTCTTAACACTAGGCCTAACCTGCTGTGTGCGGGATACAGCGTGAAGCTGATTTTTTTATTTATTTTATTTACTAAGTACATCATTGTATAGTACAAGCGGCCATACTCGACAGTGTGAAGCCAAAAACAAAACAGAAGTACCTACTCGTATACCTATAAAATATTTATTAATCTTTTTTTATAGACATTCATCTACGTGGTATTTAAATCGGTTATATATTCATGTAAAAAACAATACGTATACAATCCACCCCGATTGAAAAATAATGCTTTAAAGCGAAAACAAAAGATTATTGTTGATGATAAATTCAATATGAAACGGGAAAAAGCGTCAACTTACCTTAATTATTTGAAAACCTATTTTTTATATTTGCAATTGATTTGTATTTTATTTTGTTTACCTTCACGCTATAGAAGAGGTAGTGCTCGTACTCGTCTTAACGCTGCCTATATTTATAAACCGCTCTCAACTCTGAGATCGATCTCGAGACACTGTTGTCTTTCATAGATTATTAAAACGTCAACTTAAATTCGAAAATCACAGTTGAGAGCGGTTAAAGCGGAAATTATTACCTCAAGTTGGTATCGAATCCACTACCTTTATTTAAATAAGCCATGATGGCATCTCTATATGTAGTTAATATTTCATACTTAAACTTAACTTAGCTTCACGCTTTGTCCCTTGCGGGGTAGTCAGAGAGAGAGAGTCGGTCTCTACATACCTCTTTCGCCTCGTCCACTGTCATCAACCTCTTCATACAATATTTCATAATCAATCAAATCAGCTTCATGCTGTATCCCGCATACAGCAGGGTAGGCAGAGGGAACCTAGTGTTAAGACACTCCGTTCCTCACTTTCTGCTGCATTCTGGAGACATTGCGTATTGAGTGACAGGACTCAACGCCGCGCTTTGCCTTGACACTAGAGCGGAGAAATGGAAATATAAATTTAAGTTAATATTTCATCTCCTCGAGTGGGGATCGAACCCACCACCAGTCGGTTTTACAGTTACACTTTGTGCCACTGCGCCACGTCTGGTCACTATTTAATATTTATTATCCAAATTTTAATATAATATATAACATCAAGAAAAGCTGACTCAAGTTTACATAATTAATATATCTAATGGCGTTGCTCGATCGTGCCACTGCCTACGTCTTAACAGTAACGTATGACGTATTGCGCCGAACGTTGAGAGGGTGCCAACAAAGCACATGGTATATCACATTTACTATTATACTTAGTCGAAGTTTATGCCAAGAGATGGCAATAAATTTCTCCTGATTATTAATTTTTTTTATTATAGATTCGCGGTTTTGAAATGTGTTTTTTTCTACGACCAAGGCGTTACGTGGTGGTAAGGGGAACATACTGTTAAAACACTACATTACCTACTTTATTCGAATCGTCGAATTTTGAGGCATTGTGTGTTGAGCGGCGGGCTTTTTACTTGGTGCCGGAACGAAGCAATAAAAATATTCATAAAAAAATAATTAATTCCTTCGAGTGGAGATCGAATCCACAATCATCGCGTTACAGTCACACACCCTGTGCCACAACGGCCTCCAAATGAGCTAAAAGATTAAGGATATTTTGGTTTTATGAAATTTAGCTTAGATTTTTATTAATAAGAAATCGGAACCCGCAACTTCCACTCCCAGTCACTAAGCCAACTAACCTACATACCAATTTCAGTATTCTATGCAGCGTAGTTCCGACTGTGCATCATTTGTCTTTCATGCAGTAGCAGAACATATTTATATGTATATATAGAAAACTGTTCTTCCGCACGCGATTTTAAAATAAAAATTAAATTAAATCAGCTTCACTCTATATCCCGCACACAACAGGGTAAGCAGAGGGAACCTAGTGTTAAGACACTCCATTCTTCACTTTCCACCGAATTCTAGAGGCACTGCGTGTTGAATTGCAGAACGCAACGCCACCTTTGCCTCGACACCAGAGCGAAAAAATGAAAATATAAATTAAAATAAATATTTCATTCCCTCGAGTTGGGATCGAACCCACAACTAGTCGCTTTTACAGTCACACTATGTGCCCCTGCGCCAGAACTGAACTCTTTAGTAGGATATACATATAATTAAGTAATTCAATACCGCATAACCGTAACCACAGTGAATAAGACGAAGACAATAGAACAGATTTCAACAAGTGCAGGTCTAACAATCACACGGTGTTGGTTTTCCTCGGACAAAGCTCAGTTTAAGTAGACTAGCGTAATTCTAACCATATGAAAGGAGATAGCTTGTGCTAGTGTTTCGCTCGTGACTTTTCACGTGTATCTATTATACGATTGTAAGATTTTCGTTATGTGGCATTGACGACACAAAGCTCGGCGTTGAGTTACGGTCTCGAAATTTCTGCGGAAAATGGAAAGCGGAGTGTCTTAACACAACTTACCTTGCAATATGCAGGATACAGCGTGAGATTGGATCCCTTCTTTGGGAGAAGATAATATTTTATAATTATTTTCATTTTTCTGCTTTGGTACGTATAGTGACGTTGTTTTTTATTGCGTTGAATAATAATCAGGTTTTAATTCACCTTTTTATTAAATTTTATTGAATGGCAAACATACTTCTGAAACGTTCTATTTAAAATTCAATAATCTATCAAAACCTATATTTTTAGCCTGTATTGTAGTTATTTTATGACATCAAACTTCTGTAGGCTTACCTTTGTGTGAAGATGAATAGAGCGTATTTTCATTATATTTTGGAACGGTAAAGCGTGTTAAAATGAAAATAGATCCTAAAATAGATCCCTTTACTGTGAAAGTTTATTGATTCAACAAGCTTAGGTTAAATGTTCGAAGCATCGCATAAGTTATGATTACTATGTTAAATCGTGTAAAAGCTTCTCTAAGTTTAACCTTTAAAAGTTCTAAATATACAGCCTATATTAATGAAACTAATCCACAGTAACCATTTTTATGTTGTATACATTACAAAAATATATAGGTACATTACCGAAATTATTTTAAACAATTTGAGGGCAGTCGTGGCGCAGGGGCACGAAGTGTGACTGTAAAACCGACTGGTTGTGGGTTCGATCCCCACTCGAGGAGATGAAATATATACTTAAATTTATATTTCCATTTGTTCGCTCTGGTGTCAAAGACAAGCGCGGCGTTGAGTTCTGCCACTCAACACGCAATGCCTCCAGAATTCGGCAAAAAGTGAGGAACTGAGTGTTTTAACACTAGGTTCCCTCTGCCTACCCTGCAGTTTACGGGATACAGCGTGAAGCTGATTTTAATATTATTATTTCTTTACTCTAGTACTAAGGCAAAAGGTGTTTGAGTGGCGGAACTCTACTCAAAATGCAATACCTCGAAAAATATGGCGGAAAGCGGGGAACGGAGTGTCTTACCACTAGGCTACTTCTGCCTATTCTGCTGTATGCGGGATACAGCGTGAAGCTGATTATTAATAAAATAGGTCACGCCCATCACCACCGCACTTCAGGAGTAGTTTTATAATCACTCACACAAATGCAAAGCTGAGCTTAAGCCTCACGAACTGTAGTCAGTTGGCATTTCCAACATTTCATTAAGTAAACAAAATGTTAATTAGTACTAGGGCTTTTAACAGACAGACACACATAGTGGGGAACAGAGTAATTAATCTTTATACTTGGAAACAATGTATTCGCAGTGGGGCATTGGGTGACTGCAGTGGGTTTGAAAGTCACTCGAGGGACTTTGAAAATCGGGTGGAATTTTCAAATTTTTAGCTTCACGCTGTATTCCACACAGCAGGGTAGGAAAAGGGAACCTAGATTTTTCATCAGCTCAATACCACTACAGACACCTGGTCCGTACAATTTTTAACTTTTTATTATATGTCATTTGACATTGTCGTATATATTAATTACATTATTTTCGGGAAATTAGGAAATGAAAATATTAAATATTTCATTTCCTCGAGCGAAAATCGAACTCATAACCCGTCACGTTTACAGTCGCACGCTTGTGCCATTTTGTTATTTACACACATGTGTATGCGAAAATGACAAAATTAATTATTTATTGTATAACACATTTTAAAGTGTAATCCCACACTTAGGAAAGAAAAATACTTATTAAGCAAACGTATAAAAATTTGAACATAGCGGGATTCGAACCCGCGCTTCTATGGAAACCATCCAACCGTCGTGGACAATATATGAATTATTTATTACAGAATGTCAAATTGAAAATTATTTTGAAATACGTTACGATGTTAGCACGTATATTTAATTTCCTCTCGAGGGTGTGACACGTTGACATACAAAGTTGGATTTTCAGAGCTTATGAAATGAAAATATTCATATACAAGCTTATACTTATAAATATTCATAAGGTATTCCTGTATTTTTTACAGAGTCGACCTACCATAGTTATATGTAAAAAAAATCAAGAAATCTGAATTACACGCACTTCTTATTGTTGTATCGTCTTGAAACTTGATAATTTTATGAAGCCATTTTATGAATGGCTGATAGAACCTTGGACTGCTTATTAATAAACATTCGTCTTATTAATTTGTTCTGATGAAAAATTATATTTTTAGTTATTTAAACGATTAATTTATTTGATGTTTCTTGTTGCGTGGCACCGCGTGCTGATTAGCACGCCGTTCTTGCCTGGTTACTAAAGCAAAGAAATGAAAATATTAAATATTTAATTCCCTCGAATAGAAATCGAACTCGCAACCGTCGCGTTTCTAATCGTTCGCTTGTGCCCCAGCGCCATGACAGCCTCAAGAGTAATCGAGAGTACTTAATGATATATAAACACTTTCTAAACTAACAGAGATACGCTGTTGAGTGATGGAATCAAACAACGCTTGCTCTCTAATCAGGTCGTGAATTTTTTTTCAGGTTTTTTTGGTTTATTGCATATACAGAAATGTAGGCATAAATAATCTATTATCAGTAGTGGGTTCAATTCCCACTCGGGGGAGTGAAATATTTAATATTTTCACTTCCACGTTCTGGTTATGACTTCATGAGGAAAAGCGCGGCGGTGCGTTCCCCCATATAATACCCCAAGAGGTCGGAGGGAAGTGGGGAACGGTGTGTCTAAAGGAGATTCGAAGTGATTTACAGGTTACCTCTGCCTACTTTGCTATTTGTGGGATGCTGTATCCCAAAAATCAAACTCAAAAATTATACATAGCAAATATTGATGCGTGATGATGCCTCTCTGGAGCAAACCAACCCACCATATAAAGGTTTCCTCGCGCTGACATTACAAAATACGGCGTTGATTTCCGCCACTCAACATAAATTCGGGCAGAAACTGGACAATGTATTGTCTTAACCTCTTCGTCTGTCAGTTAAAGGAGAAAAAGCATAAAAGTAGGAAAAAATCTATACAACGCTTCGTCAAAAAATATACACCAATATTAATTTCGTTACAAGCCTATACCTACTGAAAATAATTAAAGAGAAACTCTTCAAAGTATAATAGTATTAACACGTACGCTTTACATGCATTTTCATGAATTCAATCTTCTAAGAGTTGACGACCTCGTTCGGGGAAACTTTGTTAGATTTAATTAGAAAAGGAGGGCGAGGTTCCCAGCTCTACTTAAATATATACTTTACAATAAATCTGTGTGTTTGTATGAATAAATTTGAAGTTTCACAGATAAGTTGCAGGAATATTTGCTTATTAATTGCAAGTGCTTTTCTGTTTCGTTTTTTTTAAAGAGAGATAAGGAAGTGAATCTAGTTATTAATTATTTGATTCTCTGTATTCTGTCCTCTTGAAACATTTCATAATTTAATTTAAGAAAATGGTAGCGTGACTCGAACCCGCGCCTTTTGGAAACTATTTATCACATATCACAATTGCAACAAAGATTAAATTTTTTTGTTATAATAAATAGCAAAAAATTTGGCGGCTAGCCTGACAAGACCATATGGCTTAGTGGTCAAAGCGCTTGGACGCCGGTTTGAGTCACGATACGTTCAAATTTTTACATTTTCTAAAGTGAATAATATCCTGTATTTAGTGTATGTTAAGTTAATTTCAAATATGCTAAACATTTCTTATGATTGTCGACAGAACTTTAAATTTCACTTTTTTACTTTATATTCGAGTTTGGGTCTCTAAAAAGGACGATAAATTAAGAGAAAGTATCCTTACTTATTATTAGGTTATTTGTAGTACAAATAACTTAAAAAAGAAGTAAGGCTAACTAGATAATATAATATCAACATAATATTATATCATGAGGCCAGTCGTGGCACAGGGGCACAAAGTGTGACTGTAAACGCAACTAGTTGTGGGTTCGATACCCACTCGAGGAAAATAAATATTTATTTCAATTTATATTCCGTCACTTCGCTCCGGTATCCAGACCAAGCGTGGCGTTGAGTGCCGCCACTCAACAGGCAATGCCTCCAAAGTTCGGTGTAAAATGGGAAATGGAGTTTGCTTACAACAGGTTCCCTCTGTCCCCTGCTGTGTGCGGAATACAGCGTGAGCTATTTTTTAAAAAATAATATTATATAAAAATATTTCTTAACAAACTATATCATTAAAAAAAAGAAACGAAGATATAACTAAAAACACGTAGTATTTCAAATATGTAAAAATCTCATTTTTTATGAAACCCTCTTTCAAGAGGATCGCTGGGTGTATTAATGGATATACTCGTACGGGATAGGCATTTGAATAAGGGATGTATTTATTGCTACGATTTTGGGTCAAAATACATATACATATTATTTTAATCGACACAAGTCCTTGATGCTACTGAGGCGTAGTACAAACTGTTGTGATTTGAATCCAACTCGTTTCCTTCTATTACAGGAATTACATTATATTTGCTTAATACTAATAATCAGCTTCACGCTGTATCCCGCACACAGCAGGGTAGGCAGAGGGAACCTAGTGTTAAGACTCACCGTTCCCCACTTTCCGCCGAGTTCTGGAGGCATTGCGTGTTGAGTGGCGGAACTTAACGCCGCGCTTTTGCTTAATACTAGATATTTTTAATTTAACAATGCTATATACATTTTTAAAAATATTTATTGAAAAGAAAAAATAATAATATGACAGAAAGAACATATTACAAGTTAAGTTTGCAAAGCGAGGCGTTGAATTCTGCCACTCAACACGCAATGTCTCCACAATTCCGATATACGAGTATGTGAGTGCGAACTGAATGTGTTAACACTAGGTTCCCAGGTTCCTTCTACCTACATAGCTGTGTGCGTAAAAAAATATAAAATAAGAAATTTCACAATTTAGCTCAAATTTCACCAAAAAATTCCGCCATCCACGTTGTAATATCAGATTTTTCATCTCCAGCGCTAAGGACTCTCATCCCCAATGACGTATATACAATAATAATTTCTAGCATCGTTTGCCTAATATAGCACTTTATGAGATCGTAAACGCTCTGAAAATATGTGTAGACTTCATTTAGGGTTATTATGTCACACGTAACGTAGGTAACGGTTATTTTTAATATAAATGACGTTATTTTCGAAGGTGATGTCTACTTAGTAATAATGGGAACAGTAAAAATAAATTATAATATGAAAATAATGTATAGTTATTTTATGATAACACCAAATATATATTTGTTTTGTAAGTTTTTTTCATCAAATTAATTGTTATTATTGTAAATTATAAAAAGGCATTTTATTTTGTTTTTTTTCTTTACATATAATTTATAGTTTTGTATTGATCAATTAAAAATAATGGAATTTTAAAATATTATATTAAAATACCGCGACGGCTGTCGGTTCGATTTGACTCGAGGGAATGAAACATTTAATGTTGTTACCTCCCCGCTATGGTGACAGGTCAAGGTGCGGCGATGAGTTACGCCACTCAATGCGCAATGTCTCAAGAGTTCAGTGAAAACTGGACAATGGAAGTGTTTTAATGGAAACGGAGTGTCTGAAATCTAGGTTTCAAGGTTTCCTCCACCCTGATGTGCTATACAGCGTGAAGCTAAAAATATGTTACCACACAGTAATTTGTTACTCACAAAAAATATGTTTTTCCCGGACCAAGTTTTTATAATAATAATAAAATAATATTCTTTTTAATTCGAAGCGCAAATCCAAAACTATTTCGCTTAAAATCGGAAGTTCTCCTACAAGCACTCAGCGTCCTCTATCATTACCTTTCTTTAAGCTTCAATCTGTATCTCTCACATAACAGAATATGTTGAGGGAACCTAAGATAAGATACACCGTTCCCATTAACACACCTCCGTTCCCCTCTCAATATTTAAACAAATTCGAAAATCCAGAATATTATAGTTAAATCGCCTGTGAACTTTATATCCCTAAATAAGATAAGTGCTATTAAATAGCCTATCTTATTTTCCATGCGACTGGTTTTATGATCCTGCCTAAGGCGTATTTACTACCGATACCGAGAAAATGGTACCACAATGGACACAGAGGCTTTATTCTCTTATTAATCTATTCATTTATATTTAATGGCACAATGTGACAGAGTTTGACTGTCTTACACTCGAGGAAATTAATTATTTAATAATTTTACTTCCTTGCCTTTGTAATACTAAATGTGGTGTTGAGTTACGCCATCAACACTATATGTAGAAAATTGAGGGGAAAGTCATAACGTCAGGTCCATCTGACTACACTGCCGTATGCAAGAAAGTAGCATTAAGCTATAGGTGATGGCTTCCAACGCTTTTTGCATTCCAATCCATGCAGTGCCGCTCTTTTTCAGTGCTTGAAGCCTAGAATCTAGAGATAAAGATCTCAAGACTCCAGGTTTTGATGCTGGTGGCAGCTCCATTACGCCACCTAAGCTTAGGTCTGTGTAAGATCTGGCGTATAACGCCGCTATGACCGAAAGTTGTTTTAAACATTTTTTTACCAATTTAGAAAAAATATATTCGAAATAATTGTATTTTTTCTATAATTTTTATGATTTAATCTTCATAAACCTTTTTTGCCATTATGTTCTCAC
Source organism: Heliconius himera (assembly GCA_021202915.1). NCBI lineage: Eukaryota > Metazoa > Arthropoda > Insecta > Lepidoptera > Nymphalidae > Heliconius > Heliconius himera. Next base: position 708,259 of record JAJHJA010000281.1, read on the forward strand.
TCATTTTCACGACGTGCCCATGCCATCTGACGTTTTACCGTCGCACCAATGCAGCCAAGATACTGTTACTGAAAGCAATTTTCACACACTGCCTTTGCCTATCCACATCTATTTTACATTTTCCATCTCTACTACTATATAAACAAATTGTACCACTTCAGTTACTTTTAACCCGGTGGGAGTGTGGTGGGGTGTGACATACCCCTAGGACAGTTCATAACCCTATATCATTTTAATTCGCGATGTTACGTTTTAGCGGCTTTGTGTAGCTGGAGGGAAAGAATGGTGAGAGTGGAAAGTGGCGTGATCGCAGTGTTGCGCCGGCCAGTGCTCGCAATACATGCGTGCAAACGTGTGTGGGGTAAGTCACACCCCGCCACATACTTTGTGTATACATTTTGTGACATTTTTTTTAATCTTTTGCTTTGGTTTTATTTATTTTTGATTTAATTTTTATTTATCTACGATAACAACAGCATATTTTATGTGAAATGCCCTTTCTTTATTTGCCAATTATTGCTTTTTTTAAGTTATAAACAAAAATGTCAGTGGTAGGCAGTAAAAGAAGACTTATGTCATTGCTTAACGAAGTTTTACAGCATTCTTCAGATGAAGCTAGCTCTCAACTCTTCACCATGATGAGAGTACTGGAGATTAGAAAAAGCCGAAAATTATTACGTTTTACAACTCGACAAAAGCTGGAGAAGACAGACAGTTGTCGACAAACTGAGCGCAACTTATGACGTCTCTCGCAATATCAAACGCTGGCCATTGACGATCTTTTAGGGACTTAAATATGGCAGCTATCAATGCTAACTTTATATTTAAAGAAAGTGCCAATAAAAGGAAGACACGTACAGAATTCCTCCGCAATTTGGGATTGAGTTTAGTTTATACGTATTTGCAGTTAGTTACAAGGAGATCAAAAAATATTCAATATTATAATAATATTATAATAATATTATAATAATATTATTCGAGTACCGCTGCGTCCAGTAGCCCAAAATGAACCCGGACGAAATACTCGATGTGCAGATTGCACACGCAAGCAAAATCGCAAAACAAAATACGCAAGAACTGGGTGTGGGAAAACCACATGCCTACATCATGTAATTTTTTTTTGCAAAAAAAGTACTGATTTTGAATGAAAATACTAAAGTGTTCCTAAACTATTTTATAATGTTTTATGCTCTTATTTTGTGTAAGATCTCATATTCTTTTAAGTTTTTAGAGTTTTTTTTGTTTAAATAAGACTTGTTATTTTTTTATTATTTTTTAAATAGAGGTTAATATTTTTGTTACCAAAAACAAGTGCCTTAGATCTCATTATGTGAATTAATAAAAATAAATTTAATTTACTGTATATTTTATTTTCTTTACACGTAAATATATACCTTATATAATATATACCACTTATTACATTTAATTTTATTGAAAAAACTATTTTAAGTGCCGATTTGTTTTCGGGTATGTCACACCTCGCCACATACTTTAAGTAACTTTTCTTCACCACACTCCCGCCGGGTTAAATATATGTATATTGTATATACCTACTATATGCTTAAAAATTTACAAATTTCCAAAAAAAAAATAGATTGTCCTAAAGTTTAAAAATTTACAACTACATAATATCTATACTCTTGTTTCAAATTTCCTAAGAACCCTAGGGAACCTAGACACTCTATTCCCCATTTTCCGCCTGATTTTGGAGGCATTGCCTATTGAAGGGCGGAATTCAACTCCTCGTATTGCTTCGACACCAGCGCGAAGAGAATGAAAATATTAATTATTTTATTTCTTCGAATGGGAATCGAACCTACGAACTTTTACAGTCACACTTTGCCCGTACGCCACGACCCACGACGTTTGTTTTTGATATAAGTGAAACTACACGAGCATAGACTCGAAGCGAATATCACGTGATATTAATTAATACGTAGTTAGAATGTCTAATTATAACTTCTAGATCCATCTTTGTGGCATGCACTATTTGAGTTAGTATATTTTTTTATTTAATATAATTTAAAAGAATTTCTTTGACCTGGTAATATGACAAATACCTTCTAGAGTTTCTCCACTCAACGCGCAATGTCTCGAAAATTAGGAGATGACTTGGAAAATTGGTAACGGAATGTCTTAATACTAGGTTCCCTGAAAAACCTGCTATATATGCGAAGCAGCGTGAAGGTATAAAAAGAAATAATATACAAACTTTTGTGACAAAAAACATGTAAATTTTATGGCAAGAAGATATTTCCTGAAATTGAAATTGATGCCTTTTGCCATTCATAGACATAGTGAATATTGATTGGTGGAACCAACCCTGAATTTCGTATGAATAAAAAAAATTGATTACGTTGTGACAGTCATTTGACTTCAGCTAAGACCGTTTTTGATAGTTTACACGTTTACTAAAATATATAATTATAAAGGTGTCGTATGTCGTATTGGGACAGCGTTTAACTGTAAAGGCGATGTAGTGGTTCGATTCCCATTCGATGCCATAATATTTTGTTCAAAATAATATATAAACAACTAAAAAAATGCTTTTAATTTACAATATATAAAAATATGTGCAGAAATTTCAAATTATTTTTCTGAAAAAAGGTGCTTTGTATGTTTAATGAAAATATTGAAATATTTTTGATATCACTTGTTGATCTCAATATAATAAATATTTTAATAAATATTTCTTTTATTATTGTTTAACCTCACGTCAAATCCCGCATATAGCATAGAAGTGAGAGGGAGAGTGTTAAGACGCTCTATCATGAATACATTTTCATTTAAAAATTACAGTATAAAATCAACATTTTCTTTAATTAAAAAAAAATCAGATAAGAATAAGTCAAATCATTACAACAAGATGAGGAAAAATCTTAATTAGCGAGAATTTAATTAATAAAGTATATTTAATTAACATTCGAAACATTTAATGTAAACAGCTTAAAATATTTTTTTTTTTGGTAAGCAAAAAAGTTTTTAAACTTTAAATTGTAACGGAAAAAATGTAAAGGAGAAAAAAAAATGGTTAATAATAGGGCCTAGTGACCTCTCTGTTTTATTTATCACTTTCAAATATCCAAGTCTTAGCTTTGTTTGAACTTCGATAATACTTTTTAGTAGCCGTCATTCATACTGGTAACTTTTTCTTTCTGTTTATAAGTTGACTCTGGATAGATTGATATTTAAAAGTGTTGGACAGCGCCTGATTACTTATGCAATGGTTCAGTTAGATTCCCATTTGGGGGAATGGTTATATCACCTTCTCGCTGTATCCCGTACACAGCAGGGTAGGCAGAACCTAGTGTTAAGACACACCGTTCTCCACTTTCCGCCGAGTTCTGGAAGCATTGCATGTTGAGTGGCGGAACTCAACGCCGCGCTTTGCCTCTACACCAGAGCAAAAAAATGAAAATGTAATTGTAAATAAATATTTAATTTCCTCGAGTGAGGATCGAACCCACAACCAGTCGATTTTACAATCAGACTTTTTGCCCTTGTGCCACGTCTGGACCCCGAATGGTGACGTAAATCTAAACTATTATCATTTCTCACAACTTTCCAGGAGGTCAGTCGTACGACTGTAAATGCAACACGTTGCGGGTCCTTTCCTTCTCGAGATTGAAATTAAATATTTAATAATTTAATTTCCTTTCTGTAGTAACAATAACAGAACTGAACACAATGCCTCCAGAATTCGGCGAAAAGTGGGAAACGGAAGTATCATAATGAGAATGAAATTTCTTAACACTAGGTTCCTAGGTTCCCTCTGCCTACTATGCTATGTGCGGGATACAGCGTGAAGCTCAATAAATCATTTCTACGTTTGTGCAAGAAATGTTGTGGCGTTTAGATTCTTCTATCTTGAATATAAAAGAAAAGACGGAGGACGAAGTTTTTCAACAATAGAGTCACTCTGCTTACTCTACTATATGGAAAAATCAAGTCTACACCACATAATCTATTACCAACCAAGTCTTCTAACAAACTTAAATAACGATATGGTAAAATGTTTGATATGTTTGTTAAGACACATAAGCAAAACGATTTTATAAATATGGATTCACTGAAGACTAGTACCTACCTAATATTTGTATAAGCAACAATCGTAACTAGGGTAGGGTAATTCTTTGCCTAATGATCTTTTTTATCTATTTACTTTTAGTGTTATTATGTTTTATTATTTTTCTACGTTTCATCTTTTTTCTTCTTTTTTCTACATATTTTGCAATTTAGGAGAAAACAATTAGTCGAAACTTCTTATGAAACTTAATAAAACAGTTTATTTTGTATTTGGAGATATACATAAAAAATACCTTTTTTTGTTTTTTTTTTTTTTATCGCTGGGAAATGCATTTACGCAGACCACCCATACGCAAGGCAAATGCCTTTCGGATGAGCGGTACTGTGGGACTCACCGGTGGAACCGATCCTACCCACTAAAACCCAGCGGAAACCCTCGCCACCAAAATGAGAGGCCGCAGGATCGCTTGCGCATACTACTACGACGCCTCAGTGGAAGGCCCGCCTATTGCGGGCCACCGTCGCCTTCAGGGTGCCCTGGGGTTTCTCCTAGGGCATCTGCAGCCTTGATGACTTGCAGGAGGATCACCATGACCCTCCCACAGTAGCTCCTCTAAGATAGGGGGAGTTGAAGATGCGCATACCGCCTTCTTCTACCCCCGGGCCTACGGCGGCGGAGCGAGTCTGTATTCGCGCTGGACTCACGCACCCGCTCCGCGGTCTCCTTCAGTGCGATAACCGATTCGCAGAAGGAGACCATAGCAGACCAGTTCCTCTCACACTCACACTGGGCAACATAAAAAATACCTAGCACAAACTTAAGTAAAACAAAAACGAAAAGACTATACAAATAATTTTTAAAAGCCAAACTATAAGGAACTCGAAACCCATTCTACCAACAAGAAAGGATTACTCATTAATTAGCTCAAAATATCTACATACATAGATGTAAAAACATATAAAAACACCCTTTATATTAACCATTCATGTGAATGCAACCCTATATTTTACCCAGAGTCTATTGTTTACGTGGGTTTTAATTAAGACTGTGATGGGTCGTGCCACGGTCTTTGCAAATTGAAATAAAAAAGCCAACGATTTTTTTCAGCTAAATCATTGTTTACAGCGTGTCGTGCTTGAAAATTCTTTCAGTTTATAGGAAATGTGTGGGGAGACCTATTGCTTTTGATAGATGTAAAATGTTTTTGTTATTTAAGTAGTGTTTTCTGTATACAAAAAATAATTTAATTCTATTTGGATTTTTTTGACTGTTTGTTAAGGAAAGTAAAATCTTTAGGCGAAATAATTATACGTTTTGAAAGAAAACCAACAGAGATTAGTACCTACCTATTTTGTCTAAATACTACCATTTGAGAGTATAGTAGCAAACTCCCGGTTTTAAAATTCGTTAATATCTAAGTTTCATTTCATCGTACTCGTATACATACTGCAGTGATATAGCATAATTAAAATCAATAATCCAATTTGCACTAGGCCCTTACACATATATATTTTCCACCTGCATGCTGTTTAGTTTCTGCTGACTTTATCTCTGTGTCCACACCTATTCATTTGTGCTTAATTATTCATGATGATGATAATCGTAATCATCATCACACCAGTCTTTCGACGTTCACCGTTGGACACCTGCCTCTCCCAAGAATATTGTTACAATTTCGTTGATTTTGCAAGAGAAATTAAAGCACAGTAGTCTTACTTCCGCAATAATGTACGATCGATAAAAAATAATAAATATATATTTTTTTAATGTTTATAAAATTAAAAAAAATTAGCTTCACGCTGTATCCCGCACACAGCAGGGTAGGCAGAGGGAACCTAGTGTTAAGACACTCCGTTCCCCACTTTCTGCCGAATTCTGGAGGCATTGCGTGTTGAGTGGCAGAACTCAACGCCGCGCTTAACCTCGACACCAGAGCGAAGAAATGGAAATATAAATTTGAGTAAATATTTCATCTCCTCGAGTGGGGATCGAACCCACAACCAGTCGGTTTTGCAGTCACACCTCGTGCCGCTGCGCCACGACCGGCCTCTGTTTAATGTTTATGAATGTTTTATAAATATTTAATTTTGCACTCTATTCAGGCAGGAAAAAAACATCTTTAACTATATCCAAAGTTATATCGTATGCGTATAAACTAGACTAAAAGTTTGTTTTTGACAGTATATTACAGTAGAAGGAGCTTGTCTAGGACAAACATTATACAGCTTAATGTTTTAGAACGCAACCAATTTAAAATATTACTTAAATATAAATAAATATAAACTATAAATATATAGAAAGTCATATAAACATAGATAAAGCTTGCAAACAATAGAAATTGCAAGTCATCCGAAATTTCTAACAAGATGCGAGTGCGACAAGAAGATAAGGCTGACGTTGACTTGAATTTAACGAACGCAACTTCAGGAATATAAAGTTATATGCTTATTCAGATAGCGCCTAAAATGTGTAGCCATGACATGCATACTGCAAAGTTTAGTAAAATGTCCTATGTTGAGGCTCAGCACTTGGGGAACTTATTTTGTTTTTAACTTCACTTCTTCTTCATGTATCCCGCATGTAGTAGGGTAGACCTGGGAACCTAGTGTTAAGACACTCCAGTCCCATTACGATGCTTTCGACTTTGCGAATAGCGGATATGATACAATGCCGGCAGAACGCAACGCCGCACTCTGTCTCGTTACCAGATTGAGGAAATTTTATAATAAATATTTCATTCCCCCTAATGGGAATCGGGCTCCGAGTAATAGTGAAGCTAAGAAGTGGGACATTTATAAAAAAAATGTTTAAAAATCATCAATTACAAACTATCGCAAATAAATATCGGTCGTTCTAAATTAACATTTTAAGCTCTTATCTTTACCGCTCCCTTATTGAATATATGTATATATAATATAACTTTCACACTTTCACTTTAAAATTCGTATTAACATTATATTTATTTACTTAAATTTATATTTCCATTTCTTCGCTCTGGTGTCGAGGTTAAGCGCGGCGTTGAGTTCTGCCACTCAACACGCAATGCCTCCAGAATTCGGCAGAAAGTGGGGAACGGAGTGTCTTAACACTAGGTTCCCTCTGCCCTACTGTGTGGGGGTACAGCGTAAAGCTAATTTAATTTTTTATTTTAATTTTAATTCATTATATTTAGTAAATAACTTCTAAAAAATAATAATATTAAAAATGTTTTTTTTTAGGATCAGAATACCACTACCAGTACCAATGTGTTATAAAAATTATAAATAAACAAAGTGGATACAAGAAATTATAAAATGTCTAACAAATAAAACAAGAACCAGACCAAGAGCAGGGTTGCATTACGTTGTCACAGTAATTGAAACGGTTTTTATGAAAGAAAATATTTTTGCAAGCTCGCATTTTATTGCATAAGGAAATAGAATGTAAATATGCAGAGTCGGTATATTATTTACAAATAGTTTAATCAAAATGTCCATTTATTAAACAAATATAAATTATTTATATTAGCATAAAGAGTTTGTGTTGATGTTTTTTGATTGAGGCCAGTCATGGAGCAGGGGCACAAAGTGTGACTGTAATCGACTGGTTGTGGATTCGATCCCCATTCGAGGAGATGAGATATTTACTTAAATTTATATCCATTTCTTCGCTCTGGTGCTCTCGAGGACAAGCGCTGCGTAGAGTTCTGCCACTTAACACGCAATGCCTCAGAATTCGGCAGAAAATGGGGAACGGAGTGTCTTAATACTAGGTTCCCTCTGTCTACCCTACAGTGTGCGGCTAATTTATAAAAATATTAAAAACCTGAAAAGTGGTCGTCTACGAATGAGATTCATCTACCGAGCGTTCCATAGCAATTTCACCTTTATCTTTCGAAATTCGGAACCAGAACCGGAAATATTGAATATTCTACTCTGTCAACAAACTCAATACACCTAGATTATCTATTTTATATGTTTTAAGGACAACAGAACTAAACAATATCATTTAATAAAAAATAACTGGCGCTTGAGACATCAGCAGCTTCTTTTCCATCTTTTTCTTTTGAGACACAAAACCCTCAAAAACAAAAAAATACCTGAATTTTATAATTTTCATTAACTTTTAAGAAGAAACCACTATACCACAAACAAAATGAAACGTAATATTAGGTATGCATTATTTCGAGGAAAATCTTATGGAATTACAAAATATAACATTTTCCGCACTGCAGTGTTTAACCTGCCCGTAACCACACTTTTGATTTATATTTGAGTCGCGTCTGCTTTAAATTACGTCCTTTTTAGCTATAAATTTTATTTTTCAAACATTAATTTTGTACGGTTTTAATGATTGTGCATTTCTATTTTGGCTGGTCGTTTGTTAATTTTGTGTTTTGTTTCGCAATTCCACTGGCTATAACTAACATTTGAAATAGATTCTTTTGTTTTATAATATCAACACTAGCAGTGCATTTTTCTAATATTCTTCTCATGACATATGCCAGAGATGCATACATTATGTTGTACTTTTTTTTTTTAATTGTGACAGTCAATATAATTAGGTGTTTTAATAAAAAGTGCCAGTCGTGGCGCAGCGGCACGAGGTGTGACTGTAAAACCGACTGGTTTTGGGTTCGATCCCCACTCGAGCAGATGTAATATTGCACAAAGCTTGGTCGCAAAGTCTTGGTCGAAAAATCGGAAGACATCTCCATACCGATCAATCTGTCTGAATATTTGACAATCATCGAAACTTAGTTGGAAAATTCCATGTCAGTGAATGTGCTTAGAACTTTAATTTTTTGTATAATTTAAATTATTGAAAGGCACAATAATGGTAGGTTTTAATGCGAAATTTCATTTCCATTTGTCCTGTTATTAGAGTAAATCATTGTTAGTATGATTAGTTACTTAATTTTACATTTTATAATATACTAGCGACCCACTCGCGGCTTCGCCCGCTTAAACTACTGAATTATTTACTTAATATACTGAATTACGTTCCTTAAACAAACGACACAAACAACAGAATACTTAAATGGTAAAAATTATAGTGAGTAGTCTACCTAATATTCTTTTACTTAAAAATACTTAAACAAAATATGAAATCATTTAGAGAGCTCCAAAATACGTGCAATTGCTTCTAAACCTACTTTACTATAGAGCTAGCATTGAAGCATTCTCTCTTGCAGCTCCTTTCTTCTGGCGCTCGGGAACGGCATCAGGGCATTGGTCTTTGGGCTGTGGTCTCAAGTGGGACCCATCAATATACGTGCGTCGTTAGGGTCCCTTTGGCTTTGGCCCTAGGACTGTGTACCTGCTCTAGAGCAGATACATGGAGAAGGATTTTTGGTGGGATTGGAAGGATGATCAAATGCCACCTGAACGGTCAGCTCAGCCAGTTGAGACCCTCAGTCAGGGAGGCCCAGCTTAAGTGACCAGCGACCGAGGTGACTGCTCAGTAGTCGGATTCGAGGAAGCAGAAAGTCACTCTGAAGACGACGTCTGTCTCTGGTGTGCACTGGGCGATGCTATTATAGTTAGGTGCAGGTAACACAATACATCAGCGCGTAGTAACGTATTATACCCGAGTTGGACTCTTTCTATTTTTAGGTTGCGGTGAAGCGTGGTGTTCCTCATGTAGTATAGTGCCTGAGTCACTCGCCGGAGAGTGAAGTTCTGGACCACCTGCAGGATTCCTTGTTGATTGGTACTGGCGTAGGTAATATAAGGCCTGACTCACGCCTTGTAGAGCTATAGCTTCGTTCTTAGGAGTAGGTGGGATCTGAAGAGTGGTCGCAGCAGGAACATTGCGGTCCTCGCGGCTTTCTTGACTTGCCCTGTCAACGAAAGTCTTCTGTCAATAACAACTTTCAGGTAGTCGCTCTGCTGCTCCAGGGGATCTGCTAGCCATGCAGGCTTAGCGAGTCTTGAGTTCAAGGATGTAATCGGCTGTGTCTTGGCGACGTTAAGGGCCACCCTGTAAAGCCAGTTCGGCATCAGGTCAAGTTCTCGCTAGAGTCTCTTGGTTGTTTGGTAGGGATTTAGAGACTTCGAGAGGGCAATGTCGTTGGCATAGAGCGCCAATATCGTGGCCGGCTGCGTCGGAATGTCATCGGTGTATAATGCGTAGAGGGCAGGTGACAAAATGCTCCCCTGGGGAACGCCGGCAGCGATCGAGTAGCAGCTACGCTCTCCACTCTCACGCAAAATGTCCTATCAGGTAGGTAGTCGGTAAGGACATGCGCGACGTTATGGTGCCGGCTCTGAGTACCTTATAAAATAGCCCCGGATAACACACACGACCGAAAGCGGGTGGTACGTCGTGGAACTATTGCAATCTCCTTTCGGTTAGTCACTGCTGCAGCGTAGTGGCCCGCTCTGGCCATCTGCAGACTGGTTGAGTGCCCGCTCGCCAAACTGCTTGCTGAAGAAGTGAAAGGAATAACTTTGCCACCGCGCTGATATGGGTCAGTAATCCTCAGGGCGTCGTAGGCTCTTCCCAGCCTTAGGTAACATGACCAGGCCCTCCTTCTGTGCCGGAACGACCACATTAATATCGATACTGTACTGGTAAAAATAATTGAAAAAAATAGATAAACTACGGAATACCTTTGTATGCAAAGTTTAAAGCATTATGACAGAATACAAAACAGTATATCTATAGAGGAATTACACACTTGTAATTCCTCACTGTATCCCGCCCACAGCAGGGTAGGCAGAGGGAACATAAGACACTCTGATCCCCACTTTTCGCTGAATTTTTCGAGGCATTGCGTGTTAAGTGGCAATACTCAACGCCGGGCTTTTGCCTTGGTGCCAGAGCGAAGAAATGAAAATATTAAGAAATAATAATTCATCTCCTTGAGTGGGGATCGAACCCACAACTGTCGCGTTTCACTTACACCCCTGTGCCCCCGGGCCTCGACTCTTTTTATTCTATCTGCACTACGATAATACGAACTTTGAAAATTAGATATTGTGCCATAACTCTAACAGTAACACATATCGTAAGATCTTTTTTGTAGATATTGATGTCTTCTATAAAATTGTAGTACATCACTTTGCTCTATTCTTAATAGTTTCCACAGCGTACGCGATATAAGGTTCTTTTAAATATTTTTTTACACGTTAATCGTCTAATTGTAAAAGATTTTTCTTAATCCCCTTCCGTAGTTTCGGGGCCTATTCAATTCAAATAAAGAAACAAAAAATCTAATCGTTTGTCTTCATAATTTTAGTGATATCGATGCACGATCCCCTACCCCCACAGACTTACTCCGCTACGGTGCGCGAGGCCATACATACCGCATTACTTTATTATTGCATGATTTTCTTTAGATTGCTATTTTTAAATTCGTTATATCTTTTGAATGGAATGTCCAATTTTAATAATTTAAAAAGTATTTTAAACGTATTGATATTAATTTTAATAAAATATCATTTAATAGGATAAGGATTAATACAGAGGTATGAATAATATGGTTTGATTATTGTCGACACTCTCGTCAACTTTTAAAAAATAAAAAGGTTGTTATATTGGCACAACTACAGTAGTTGGATATATGGTATCGCGGACTTTTTTATAGATATTGATGCGTTCTATAATACTGTAGAACATTGTTTTGTTCTATCATCAATAGTTTTAGCAGCGCACGCGATGATAGAATTTTTAAGATCGATTTCTTCACACCTTGGGTTACATTATTGCATTTTTATTAAGGATCTCTATTTTTTTTGAAAATGTAATATAGCCTATGTGGGTCAGTAAGGATGTAGCTTTCTAATAGTGAAAGAATTATTGAAATCGGTCCGGTAGTTTTTGTGTGAAAACAATACAAACATACATACAAAAATACAAATCTTTCCTCTTTATAATATTAGTATAGATAAAATCTATAAAAATCTTCTGTTACTAAGTGACGAAACTTGGACTGGGCTTAGAAGGTTGAAATTACTTAATTATGTAGGTATGTTGTGTAGAGTATATATGTACCAAGAACGATTTTGAGTATTTCCAACAGTTGAATATTATGATAATTATAGGATAATATATAAGGGAGCAACTAACAAGGCCGGGTCGGTTACACAACTGATTTTATTATTTTTATACCCACATACAACACGCCCCCCCTTAAAAAAAACAAAAAAAAAACAAAAAACAAACAAAAACAATCCATTTTAAATAAAATAAAAAAAAACAACTTCTAACAGAACATTAGTAATAATAAAATAATCTTTCTTCCATAAACAATTTTAAATAATTAGAACAGTAAGGAGAGAGTGTTTAACAATTTAGAAAATAATAATAATAAAATAATAAAAATAAAAAAAAAAAACAACAAATGATGAAAACTATTTTCCATATTTGCCCTTAAATACGCACGCACGCTGAGGGCGCAAAATTGGTTCCTCGGAATTCGGGTTATAATTCGGTGTACTAACTGAGACAATAGACTCTGATGTTTTAGAATCAATTAATTGGTCTGGTAAAGTTTGAGAGAGACTATCAGAGTCACCTACTGTTTCACCGTTCGGACTCGTGCGTAACTCATCGTACGTATTTTCTTGTACTTGCACTCCTGCAGAATATCGTATATTTTTTTTAACTGGAAGTAACTGATCAATGTGGCGCTGCCATTCCCGACCGTCAGTTGTTTTAACACTGTAAGTACATGGGGTTTTGCGATCAATTACCTTTGCTTGTACCCATTTATCCTGCCGAGGGCTATAATTACGTGCTAAAACAGTGCTTCCGATCTCAGCGTTTCTAATAAGCCCAGGGCGATGGTGACCAGACTTTTCCTGTACCAATTCCACTCGATCAGCAGGATTAGGCATTAACAAGTCTAATCGCCCACGTAAGCGCCGGCCAATTAGTGCCACTGCCGGGGCAACCCCAGTAGTAGCATGTTCAGTATTACGATACTGGAATAAAAATTTATTAATAGCTGTACTGACCTCTTCTCCTTCATGGATCGCCTTTTTCATTGTTCGCTTAATTGATTTAACTGCGTTTTCCGCCGCGCCATTACCAGCTGGTCTATAAGGACTTGTGAAAGTATGAAAAATTAAATTCTTTTTCATGAAATCCGCAAATTGACTAGAGGTAAACGGTGGACCTCCATCGCTAACTACCAGAGATGGCAGGCCAAATCTAGCAAATAACTCACGTAATTTGCATATCGTTGCCTGTGCAGAAGTACTGTTGACGTGTTGAACTTCGATCCATTTACTATGAGCATCGATTGTTACTAAATAATATTTACCTTGAAATTCAGCAAAATCAAGGTGAAGACGCTTCCAAGGTTGTGTGGGAAAAATCCACGGATGTAACTGACCGCGCGGTGGTGCATCTCTCTGCTGACGGCACGCCGAACATTGTCGGGCCATGTTTTCTATTTCAATGTCTAATTGAGGCCAGTAAACATACCCTCTGGCGATTGATTTCATTTTGACTACCCCGAGGTGCCCCTCGTGTAATTCTTTTAAAACACGCCCTCGTAATTTCTCTGGTATTATAACCCTATGATTATATAATATGCACCCCATTTCAAGTGCCAAATTGTCTTTACGATAAAAATAAGGTTTCTTTGCGTCCTCAACTTTACCAGGCCAACCACTTATGAGATAATTGAAAATATTTTTCAAAATAGCATCATTTTGTGTTTCACATGCAACATCTTTAACACTAATAGGAAATGATTGTTCTACATAATTAAGATAGTTAAATGAATCTCGCATTGGTTCCCTACGCACGTGCGGCAGCGGTAACCGTGACAACGCATCAGCATTACTGTTCTCTTTAGATTTAACAAATTCCATTTCAAAATCGTAAGCTGCTAATTTTACCGCGTATCGTTGTAATCTACTGGCTACTGTTTGAGGTAGCCCAGATTTCGAACCAAAAATAAATAAAAGTGGTTTATGATCCGTTTTAATAATAAAATGACGCCCGTACAGATAATGGTGATGCTTCAACACGCCGCTAATTATTGCCAACGCCTCTTTGTCTAACTGGCTGTAGGCGCGCTCCGCTTTATTAAGCGTGCGAGATGCAAAACAAATCGGACGCTCCCCGCCGTCTGGGAAACGATGCGCCAATACACTACCGATGCCGTACGAGCTACTATCAACCGACAATACCAATGGTAACTTAGGATCATAATGTACAAGTACACGGTCACTTAAAATATATTTTTTTACAGTAAGAAATGCATCTTGACAATTCTTAGACCAGTTCCAAGCGACATTTTTATTCAGCAACATATATAAAGGTGACAGAATATCACTACAATTAGCAATAAACTTAGAATAATAATTAACTAGGCCTAAAAAAGAACGTAATTGAGTTATGTCACTTGGAGCTGTTGCATCCACAATAGCTTTAACCTTGTCTGGATCGGGATGTAACCCGTGCTTATCGATAACAAATCCAACATACGTAATGCGCTCTTGCATAAATGAACATTTTTCTAATTTAATTCTCAGACCGACATCACGTAGGCGCTCAAATAACCGTTTCAAATTATTAAGATGATCTGATCTATTACGACCGGTCACCGCAATATCATCAAGGTACACCACTACCCCTTTTAAGCCTCTGAGAGTTTCTTCCATAAATTTTTGAAATTTTTCTGGAATACAACTTAAACCAAAAGGTGTGCGTCTGTAAACAAATGTTCCCAAGTGCGTAGTTATCGCCGTACATGCTTGTGAGGCATCGTCAAGTAATAATTGCTGGTACGCGTTCGTGAGGTCGATCTTAGAATATTGCTCTCCACCACTTAATGCTGAAAATAACTCCTCAATTCGTGGCAGCGGGTACGGTTCTCGTAATAACTTTGGATTAATTGTTACCTTGTAATCACCACAAATACGAATATCCCCCGATTTCTTAATAACGGGCACTATAGGTGTTCCGTACTCTGAATAATCAACCTTATATAATGTACCCTCTGCCACCAAACGGTTCAGCTCTTGTTCCACAGGCTCGCGTAACGCTAAAGGTAAAGGTCGAGCTTTAAGGAAAACCGGAGTTTTATCTTTTAATTTTAACGAAATTCGTTTAACACATGTACCTAATCCAGAACTAAATACGTTAGGAAATTCTCGACGTAAATTATCAACCAAAGAACATTCCTTTAAACTATAAATAATGTCATCAATCTGCACTGTGTTAATATTTAAATATCTTAACCAAGAACGACCAAGAAGCGGTGGTCCCCCATTTTTAATAACAAATAATTTTAATTTAATAGCTTTATATTTGCCTAAAACAACATCGACTAATAGATAACCTAACGGTTCAATTAAATTTCCAGTGTACGTTCGTAAACAAATATTATTTTTATACAATGCAATATTTTTGAAATGCTTCTCGTAACAATCATAATTAATCGTAGATAACTTACTGCCAGTGTCCAGTTCAAACATTAAAAACAGACCATTCACTTGCACGCGTACGCTATACGGCCGATCATTATGCCCGCACACATTAAGACTGTACAGATCACCATCGGAACTATTATCACCTTCCAAATAGTTTTGTAGTTTAGGCTGCGTGCGACTTTTGAATTTATTTTCACTTTTGTACACACGACACATCGATTTTAAATGCCCTTTTTGCCCGCACTCATCACAAGAATAATTTTTAAAACGACACCAATTAGCGCGATGCGATCGTCCACAACGCCAACAACAGGAATTCGAAGCCGCGTCGACCGGCCCCGGCGAGCGCGCCGAGCGCCCCGCGTCGCCGCCACGCGACCGCAGGTGCGCGCGCGCCTCCGCCGCCACTCGATGCAATGACTCAGCGGAAATTTGCCCGCTATCGCTCGCGCTCGAGACGCTTATCTGCGCATGCTTCTCCGCCGCTTCCAACGCCAATGCTAACTCGACAGCCCTTTTATAAGTAAGGTCCGACTCAGCAAACAGACGAGACCGCATCTCTTCACTTTTTAAACCGGATACAAATTGATCCCTAAGATTCTCTTCCAAATTAAATCTAAAATTACAGGAGCTCGCTAAATGCTTAAGCGCTTGAAGATAATCGCTGAGTGACTCCGCCGCCTCCTGCCGGCGCAAGCGGAACACGTGTCGCTCTGCAATATCGGATCGCTTCGGCTCGAGATGTTCACCGACTAACCTCACTAACTCCTCGAATGATTTCACCTCCGGGTTGTGAGGTGCACACAAATCACACATTAAGTCATAAGTAGGCTCGCCGACCAATGTTATCAATGTAGCCACTTTTAAACTATCTTCAATTTTATTTAAGGCCACAAATTGTTCCACGCGTCTTATATATGCCGACCATTTTTTGCTTGATAAATCAAATGATTCGATCTTTCCGATAGGCATTATTTCACAAATAGTTTTAATTTAACTTTAGAAAAAATTTACAAATTTTACACTCGTCGCCAGTTGAATATTATGATAATTATAGGATAATATATAAGGGAGCAACTAACAAGGCCGGGTCGGTTACACAACTGATTTTATTATTTTTATACCCACATACAACACCAACAAAGTATCGGGCGATGAGAAATATTATATAGTACATTCGACCCGTTTTGGCTGAGAATTGAACCCACTACCTGTCACGTTCACAGTCGCAATCTTGTGCCTCTGCGCTTCGACAGGGCTCAATCGCTATACTGTAAGAATTAAGAAATGAATAAAAAACTGTAAACGCGACTGGTTGTGTGTTCGATCCCCACTCGAGCAAATAAAATATTTATTTCAAATATTTATTTCTTCGCAACAGAATTTGGCGGAAAATGGATAACGGAGTGACTTAACACTACGTTCACCCTGCCTACTCTGCTGTGTGCGGGACACAGCGTAAAGCTGATATTTAAAATTTTAATATACGCATATAGTAGAACTTTAAAAAGTTTAAAGATGTTTTTCAATGACATAGTTTCCCCCTTTCATACCGTCCGACTATAAAGCTGAGAACGCTAATTACCTTCTGTGGAGCAAATTTATGTGGTGCATAATAACCCGTTTAAGAAAACAAATAGAACAAAATGTAAGGAAAAAAGAAGGAGATTAATGGAGAGTAATGAAAGGAGTTGTGAAATAATCTAAATTCTTTACTTAATTAAACGTTGGTACAATGTATTTTTACGCTTTGTTCTGGACATAGCACAATAGGCAGAGGGAACCTGGAAATCTAGTGTAGTGTAGTAAGACACTCTGTTCCTATTAAGATACTCTCTCCTACTAGGCCTACTCTCGTTCACTTTCCGCCGAATTTTAGAGGCGTTGCGTCTTGAGTGGCGGGTTTCAACGCCACTTTTTGATTCGTTACCAGAACCAGTATCTACATGAAAACATCAAATATTTTACTTCCTCGAGCAGGAATCAAGCCTACAACCCGTTGCGTTTGCTGTTTTACATATGTAGAAGAACAACATATAGGAACCAGTCTTAAGTATTATTTTTTTTACGGAATGAATAATGAATCCACTATTATTGTCTATATTTAGATGTATTTTCTGCTCTTTTAAATAATATATATTTTCTTATAGCCGAAACAAACAATATATCTTACCTATACCGTAATACAAATTGGTTTCGAAAGAATTTTTCATATACTAAAAGAGAACATTTAAGTCGTATGGGTACGACAATGATTTATTACACGACGTTCATATTTGTAAATTGTTAGAAGTGTATTGTTTTAAGTATAGGCTTTTTTGCGCAATATTTGAAAACAGAAAATAAGTGTCAATCAGTCAAACAAGTATTTAGTCTATCTTAGAGCAGTTTAAACGATTGAATAATGTGATAGTGGGTTCGATTCCTACTCTGGGACGTGATTGTACCTATTTAAAATCACAACTTGACATTTTCATTTCTTTGTACTGGTAACGAGGCAAAGCACGGTGTTGAGATCCACCACTTAACGCGCGATATATCCAAAATACGGCAAAAAGTAGGAAACTAATCTCTCTGCGTGATTCTCATGTGCGGGATGCAGCGTGAAGCTAAAAAGAAACTTTTAGATTAGCCATTCAATGCGCAATGGCTCGAAGGCAATTGTAAGTGCAAAAGGCTCAGGTAGAGTGTGTCCATACATGAAAAAAATGAACAAAATATATACAAATTAGGTGCATAATTAAAGTTTTAATGAGTCTATTGTTCTTGAAAATAATATTATGTTATTGTACAGTCAGTCTATTTTTTTCTACATCTTCACGTTGTATCCCAGTACGAATTTGAAGATGCTTTGCGACTTGATGATGATGATACTACTACTGATGATGTACTCGTAGTTGGAATTTTTCTGCTCTCAGAGGTATTACAATATAACCTCAAATCAAAGCCAGGCAGTGCACTGGCATGGAATTTTCCATTCAAGTTTCGCTGATTACTAAAAACTCAGATCGGTTGATGATTGTATTTATAGAAATGTCTTCGACTGTATCCTTCTTCGTATTAATCGCTGTAATAAGTATAATACAATACTGATCAGGAAAACTTTTAGAAAACTTTTTTACTATGACGACTAGTGTCGGCAACGGATGCTGGGTCAATCTCTGGTACTCACCTCGTATCTCTCTAACTCTAGGAGACGCCTGACTAAATCCGTGATAAAGCTTGAAATCTTCTCGGGTATTTATCATATAAAGGCCATCTAACCACACAGAAAGGCCCCTACTGGCTTTTCAGGAAAAGTATTTTTAAGCAGGGTTAAGTATTAATCGCGGTAATTTATCTGTTGCTGTCGGAAACCATAGACGATCACACATAACACATTTATGTCAAAACAGATTTTTGGCCAACGTATTGAAACGTACACTAGCTGCTGCCCAACGCTTCTTCATAATATTCTATTCAGTTCGATGTAGACGTAGAAGCGATTTCATCATCTCCTCATTTACTTTCCACCGCCCTAGCTGCAGATGTACTGGCACCGTCATTAATCTCGGCCGCATTCCGTACACGTTCCTGGCACTGCTTCATTCGTTCAAATGGTATTTAATTACGAACATTGATGATTGTTCTTGAGAAGTTCTTTCTAATCGTATACGATATCAGTATTTGGTTTTGGCTTTTGGACGTGGACAGGCCGACATTGCATAATTTTTATAAAATTTTTGTATTAAAACACATTGTAACAGTCACTGTCACTTCTTTAATCTATTTTTTTATATACGATAGATTTTGAGGTCAGTTGTGGCGCAGGGGCACAAAGTGTGACTGTAAAATCGACTAGTTGTGGGTTCGATCTTCACACGAGGAAATGAAATATTTACTTATATATTTTCAGTAACAGTGTGTCTTAACACTACGTTCCCTCTGCCTACCCTGCTGTGGGATACACCGTGAAGCTGATTTAATTTTTTAGATTAGATGATATTAGTTCTCGTTTATTGTAACAAATTCTTTGATTCTTTAGCGATCGAGTGATATTATTATATATATATTTTAGATGTAGAAGATATTTTCAGAACTACAAGGAGAAACTGTATGGTAG
Source organism: Heliconius himera (assembly GCA_021202915.1). Lineage (NCBI taxonomy): Eukaryota > Metazoa > Arthropoda > Insecta > Lepidoptera > Nymphalidae > Heliconius > Heliconius himera. Next base: position 727,760 of record JAJHJA010000281.1, read on the forward strand.
CAAATTTATAGACGTATTCACGTCAAAAATGTCACATGTAATCTCAGTTTCATGCATCATCTCGCTTAGCAAAGTGAGCAACGAGAACATAATATCAAAATATTCCTTTCCCTGATTTCCTCCTTAATTCAAAGCATTTTATATTAAGTGGCGGAACTCAACGTCGCATTGTCCTACCAGTGTCTTAATGTTCAAGAAAATCTCCTAGTGGGCGACAAGATAGTATTATTTTTCTATTTCAATACAAAACTAAACCTAATTCCTAAATTTTTCATTTAAAAAATCAATCTTTATATTAACAAATTAGTTCACAGCAGTTACTAAAATATATGTACATACCTAATAAGCGATTACACGAAATTTCTGCAGCTAAATATAAAATTTAAACTTTAACGTAACACAATTTTCTCTAAATGCATACAACTATGGCAAATTAGCATTAATGAACTTAATATAGCTAGCTAGCTGAGCATCGCGAACGAAATCGACTTCTAGCAACCAAAATTACAGAAATTACGAAAGCCGTTCGTGAGTTGCCTAATGTCAGTACAAGTTAGATACAATAAGCGTTTTGGTAGAAAGTTTATTATAGCGGAACAGTAAAAGTATATTTAGTTGTTTATTGTTTAGGTTTTAGCTTTTTTTTTTCGGAGTAGATGGAGATGGTAAATGAAGAATGGAGATGGAGATGGAGACGGAGAATGGTAGATGGAGAAATAAAGGATTTGTGTTAAGATATTCCGTTCTCATTTTTGAGGCAAATTATGTTATAGAAGGAAAATAGGGAAAATTAAAGTAATTTAAACAAAAAGTAATATTCTCGTTCCCGTAAGAATTTTGAGCAATGGCTCCTATACACTACCAAATACCCTGTGGGTAGGCCGCAGGTCCAACTTCGCATAATTTCAACTTCCCAAGTCCAGTCAATTCCTATAGGAATGTGTACATAAATATATATTATATGTAGATTTATTTATTATTTCATCAATTTGTATATAAACTTAGTATAAAACGTACCAACTTATTACTTACACCGTCGTACCCAAACCTCTTGGGGTTCAGTTTAACCAGCCTTTATAAAGCAAAGTCGTGGCTAGTTTTCAAAACTTAAATTGCTAAGATACTTTGTAAAGGAACTATTTTAAGTCTGATACCTGCCAGTTCATTGATGGTGTGGTCTTTTGAATGCTTTGAAAGTTCGTAAATTAAGAAATTGATAGTTCGACACTTATAAATGTTCTTTTTTTAAATTCGCTTGTAATATTGCATATATTTAGATTTGATTAGACAAAACGCAAAATCAGCATACATTATTTTCAAAATTGGCGTAAAATAGAGTATACTTAATTATTTCCTATGTATATATAGCAGGGTAAACAGAGGAAACCTAGTGCTTAGACACTACCGCCCACCCACCAATTTTCGAGACATAGTGCGTTCAGTGATGGAACTGAACGCCACGCTTCTTGCTAGAGAAAGAAGAGAAAAATAATTAATTCATCCAGATGAGAATCGAGCCTACAACCATCGCGTATGCAATCACTGCTGCTCCATAGGGTATATTTTTTTTAACCATTTCATTTTATTTCCTTCTGCCTCAAAATTTATTATAATTATTTGGGTTAAATCTCTTCAATATATATTAGCAAAGCATCATTATTCATATTAAAAAATCTGACGTTTCACGGTCACAAAACGACTGAGGTGGCTTTTGTCAATCAGTCGATTTAATTATTTTATAATACTATTGTCATCGATATCGAAGTTGCTTCGCGTACTGTTCTGGAGAGTTGCCAAGTGAATTGAATTAACAAAACTGTATTTTAATGATCAGAGTAGATAGATGACTATAATTTATAAATATCATACATAATAATTAGTTGAGGCCTACGTGGCGCAGGGGTGCAAGCGTGCGACTGTAAACCTGATAGTTGTGGGTTCGAGTCCCACTCGGGAGAATGAAATTTTATATAATATATTTTTCATTTTCTTGTTCTGGTAAGGAAGCGAAGTGCGGCGTTGAGTTCCTCCACTCAACACGTAATGCTTTCAGAATTCAGCTGAAAGATCGTAATGCCTTAACACTGGGTTCCCAGTTTCCCCTCAGCCTGCTATTTGCTGTCGTGAAGCTAAAAATAAAACCCCAAGGAATTTAAAGACACCGTCGTGGTGCGATGGAACATATCTGACTGTAAACGTATTTATTGTGGGTTCGATGCCCACTCGGGGAAATGATAGTATTAAAATCATTTTAGTATCTTATTACATTATTAAAAAAGCATGAAACTACTGAAAACGAAATATAATATAATTTCTTGTTATTTTGAACATAATATATTATGTAAATCAATGTTCACGTAGAGGATATTAAACAAAAACAAAGTAGCCTTATAAAGAACTCTTCCTCGCTGGCAAGGAAACTAAATAATGGGTACAGCAATAAGGAATGATGGCCTATTTTCAACGTGTGCGCCATTCCAATTTCGATTCATGTTTTCTAAATCAGAAAATATTGAAAGAGGAAGAAAAAAATTTCATAAATAAATATAAGTAGCTGTGGCACAAGGCCATAAGTGTACGACTGTAAACGTGAAACTGTGGGTTCGATTCCCACTCGGGGAAATGAAATATTTAATAATTGTATATCCTTGCTCTGGTAACAAACCCAAAACACTCCATATTTACTAGTTCTATGTGTATATCTAAATTTTATATAATCAATATTCTTAAATTGCAATCTTTGGTAGATATATATTTAAATTTATATTTATATTTTATAAATTAAGCACAAATAATGATTGATAAAATTAAAACACTCCAAAAAAATGATAAATTAGGCAGTTCAAGAGCTCATATAATATGATCAAGTGCGATTGTAAACGCGAAAGATTTTGGGTTGCTCTCTCTGGCAACGAGGCAAAGCGTGGCGTTATGTTCCACCAAAAATATGCAGTTCTTTTAGAATTAGGAAAAATAGGGAACGAAAAAGTCTAAACTGGCCACGGAGTGCTCTAGGTTCCCAGATTTTCTCTGCCTAGACCATGTGCCATGGCTATGTGTGTAACGTATACTATGGCGAAGCGAAAACTACGTAATACTGTTAGAATTTATCCTGTCAAACAATATTTTTTACGATTTTTCAAGTACTCATCCAGTTGAGTACTTTTGAACCAATTGACCGGTCTAACAATAAAACTACTGTATGCTGCACTTATTAATTCCGATTACGATTCTGCTGTTTCACATACAAAATTTACTTATATTTTTACGTAACATTAATTTTCATATTTTTTACGTTATACCTACCCCGCAAATAGAAGAGTAGGGTGAGGGAACCTAGATTTAAGCCACTTCAATTACGCACGCACGCACCGCTCAATTTTCGAGATATTAGGCATGAGAATTATGCCCCGCACTTTATTTCTGTTAAAAAATCATGAAACCAATTTATTTTCCCCAGTAGATTCAGATACTGTTCTACACACCACTCAACACGTAATGCCTTCAGAATTCGGTGGAAAATGGAGAACGGAGTGTCCTAACTCTAGGTTCCCTTCGCCTAACATATTGTGTGCGGGACACAGCATGAAGCTGATTTTAAATTTTAATTTAAAACTTAAAATATAATTAAAATATAATATATAGTGTAAAAAATGGTAAGAAATTACAACAACCGAATGAAGTGGTATACATATTTGGGAAGTATGTTCAATAGAGATAGAAGATACGAGAGAGCAACGGGGTTAGCGGAGTCTTAGCTACATTGATGAGACGGCTAAACGTCAACAATGCTGCACATTTAGTCGTACATAATGCAGTGTTTGTACCGACGCAGAAGAAGAATGAAATAAAGATGAATGCTGTGGAGATGCGATCTCTTTGTAAGATATGCGGATCAACTTAGAATCCGCAATGAAGAGATAAACAGAATGACAGGTACTCTCGCGAGTACCTGCAGCATGTCATGGTGAGAACGAAGAAGAATTTGCTCAGCTGGTTTGGGCACGTCGAACGAATGAGTGATGAAAGCATGGCAAAAAAGATTTATGGCGGAAAAATGAGTTGAAGAGATCTTAGATGATTTTCGAAAACATAGTATCAGAGATACTGGAGGAAGACCACATAAAAAGTATGAGGACCCCTCGGAGGGCACGTTGAAGAGGTTTATGACAGTAAACGAAGAAAAAAAAGATATGTAGAGACCTTAGCGTTTGGCGCTTCATCCTCTCTGACTACCCCGCTAGTGATACAGCGTGAAGGTAAGTTAAGTTAATCTAAAATATAAATGCTCAGCTTAATCTCATAATGTGTTGAACATCGAATAGTTTCAGTTTATCCAACACTTGTAAAAACACACTCACAAAGTAGAATGGGTTGAGATTGTCCCGTCTAATGTACCAGAAAATAGAATTTTCTTCATGTGTTCACGATAATATTGAGTATTACCTAAATTGCCCGGTGGGATTCAATAACCCGTGTATTTAGCGGTTACCCTTATACTGGCGAAGGGTCGTTATATCCATATATATTATGGAATATACATGTATATATTTAACCTCGTATACCGTATGTAATTTAGTTGTGATTAACTGCTTTTGGTGTTCTTGATATGATCTCTTTTTTTAATATATATTTCTTTTTAGAGTAAAACAAAGGTTTTGATGTTTGAAAGATATGAAGAAAAGGTGGAATGCAAGATCAGTGAAAATGGTAAAATATTAGAAAAGGTTATATAAATTTTATAATGTTATTGTTTACCTTGTTTTAATTTTCATTCATTTATTTAGTAACATCAAGATTACAATTTTCTTTAGTCATATATAAGACATAGTTATATATAGGGAGGATAAACATTTTTTTAGCTTTCCACTGTATCCCACATATAGCAGAGTAGGCAGAGGGAACCCAGTGTCATGTCACTATGTTTTCATTAAAATATTTCCGTCCCCCACTTTCCGCCGAATTCTCAAGGCATTGCGTTGGTCGGAATTCAACGGCACGTTCTATCACGATAACAGAGAGAGGAAATAAAAAAAAAAAAAATCTTTAATTCTCCGAATGGAAATCTAACCCGCAACCGCAATTACAATATCAAAAACATTAAAAAATATCTCCAAAAATAAATATCATAAAAGTCTAATTAAAGATTAACAACAGTTTCTAACATAAATACTATATCAAAATCAACGGCAGCAAAACCACACTCACAAATTAAGATTAAATTTTAGTGACGACCAGATCTCTAGTCAGTTATCTATAACGAAGTTTATACCTTCGGGACGTGGTACAAACCTTCAAAATATTGGTATGCAATCTATGATATACAGTATATTGAAAGTGCCATACGATATAGCGTTTGACTTTTGGACCGTAGCAATATGGGAACTGGGAAATTTGTATAACACATTTTGTGTTATATTTCACTGCATTATTCATTGATGATATAGTAACTCTTGGGAATTGGTGATAGTGGTTTGGTTTTTTTTAAACTTTGAACTCGATATTTATAAATAAAATCAGCTTCAAGTATAGCAAAGTAGAGGAGACCTTGTGCTGAGATAGTCCGTTCACCTTTAAGATTGTTCCGTTTCCCATTTTACACTGAATTCTTGATGCTCGATTGGGTGCTTAGAGGCGGAACCCAACGCCGTGTATTACCTTGTAAAGAGAGCGAGAAAGTAAAAATAATCATATAATTAAAGACGATAAATTGAAGTCGTCGTGGTGAGGAGCACATTGGTTGTGGATTCGACTTCCACTCGGAGAATGGAAAATTTAATATTTATTTTCTCGTTGTAGTAGCCAGGTAAAGAGCGGCGCTGTAATCCGCTATTCAACATGCAAGGTCTTAAAATAGGAAACGGAAGTATCTTAATGACGCTAGGTTCCCAGGTATCATCTGCCTACCCTGCGAGTGCGGTATTCAGCGTGAAGCTTAAAAAAAAAATATGAAGAATTAAAACTTTGATGTTTCCAGTCAAGTGTGGCATTAGTATTAAAGTTCCTCAATTCCCTCATCAAAATGTTCCGGAAGTTTTCTGAAGAAAAAAAAAACAAGAGTATTGGATAAAGTAACAAAACTGATAGCTTAATGGTGACTTGCTAAATTCTTAATTTCGCATTTTATTTTACTGTTGCAAAGTTTTTTTATTTTTCGATTGCTCAAAGAAATTATTTGGCGGACTAATAGATGTTACGAATTACATTTTTCATTAGAATAACTTGGTGATTTAGTGAAATTAGTAAAGAAGAAGTAAAGTGAAGTAGAAAAGTAGGGAGAGGAATGTCTTAGCACTCCGCAATACTTAGATCTCTCTGTCTCCCCAGCATGGATTTAGGAGGCAGAAAAAATTGAAACTAAACGAAAGTACAGTACATTCAAAATAAGAACGATTTCCCTATTTTTCTTGAAAATTTGACTTTTCAGCAATCTCGCTACAAACGACGGCAATTGGTAAATGACCCAAGTTTGAAAAGTTACAAGGAATTATTTCAAAACTTGGCAGGGTGATGAAGTTCGATTGCTTTTTGCTTTGAAACGGCCCTGTTACATTTTCTTATCTTATTGACTTGAAATAAACAAAAAAGAAAACAATGAAAGTATTTAGAAATATTTGACTTTTTTAATAGCTCACAATCCTGTTATGTCGTTGTTAAAAAGAAGTTTTAATTAATCTTATTAAGAATATTTTGTTAAACGAATCTTGGAGTTGCCATCACCAATTATTTATTTATGTTAATTAATTGAGTGTCTTTTTAATTTAGACCAGATTAAATTTTGAATGATGGATCCTAGTTTTTGATAAAAATAATTAGCTTTTTTTAATTAAAAACACCTTACATTATTTTATTTTAGTTTTTTAAATATGAATTTAAAACAGAGACGTAAACCGTTTCCGTACGCTATCCGACTACACGAAAGAAGCGCAAGTAACTACCTATATAGGCAGTTAGTAGATTAGAGATGTCACTCCATATTAATTTATATCGTTTTTACGTTGAAAATCACTGTTTTTGTCGCATTAATGATATCATTAAATAATGGTAATTTATAACATAAAAACGATATAAATTAATATGGAGCGACATCTATCATGTATATACTTATATATTTTTTTAGCTTCACACTGTATCCCACTAATTATAAGATAGACAGAGGGAATCAGGGTACCTAGTGTCTTAACACTCTGTTCCCAAAAAGGTACTTCCGTTCCTCGCATAGTCTAATGATGAGGCATTGCATGATGGAACTCAACGTCACACTTTGCCTCGTTACCAAAGCGAGGAAACAAAAATATTTAATATCCTCGAGTGGGAATCGAACTCAAATACTGCCACGTTTACAGTCGCACGCTTGTGTCCCTATGCCATGATTGGCTTCAATATCTATGTTGTAAGTATCTAAATAAATTAGTACATTACAATTCCATATGTTCTTGATGTATGCTATTGCATCCCACCGTTGTTCTGGAAACGAGATCGTGAAATAACGTATTCAAAGTCGATCGCGATAAAAGTATCTGAGTGGGTAATATATATTCAATGTTGTTCAAAGACATGCGGTCCACGAAGTTCCTTGATGAGTAAACAGTTTAGTTTTATAGTTTTTCAACAATACTTTTTTACATAAGGAACCGTTAGAAAACATAAGGGACCGTCGTGGCGTAGGGGCATAAGGCATAAGGGCATAAGGGTATGACTGTTATACGACGGTTATGAGTTCGATTCCCACTCTGGCGAATGAATTATTTTTTTTAAAACAAATCATATGGTACCATGTTCGTTCGTTACCAAGGCAGCTCTCAACAAGCAATGCCTCGAAAATTCGGCGAAAGGTGGGAAACAGAGTGTCTTCACATTAAGTTACCCCTGCCTACCCTGCTATATGCGGAATCAAGCATGAAGCTAATAGAGAATTAATCTATAGGACTATCGTGGAGCAGTGGAAAATATTTTAATAAAAATGCGGCACTTGTTAGTTCGATTCCTTCTTAGGGATATCCCTAAGAAATGTGTTTAAAGAATTTATTCTCAAAAAGAAATACAATTTCAATTACATGAGAACAATACAATAAATGTAACAATTTACATCGCCTTACAAGTACCCAGTTAACGAAATAAAATATTAATCATAGATTTTAACATTTGCAATTTGTTTATTCGCTGTAAAAATTGGTATTCTCTAAAATATATTTTGAGAGTTTAGACTTAAATTCGTTAACTGAGCTTACATTTTTCACAGATGCAGGCAATTTATTATAAAGTTGTGCTCCATCAAAATTAATATTTTTCTTAGCGAGTTTGGTTCTAATCTTTGGAAGAACTAGTAAACTTGGTCTACGGCTGCTACGTTTACTGTTTTGTTTTATAAATGTTAAATTAGAACGTATCAATTTACTTATATTTTTCTTTATAAAAATACAAGAATTGTATACATAAAGTTGTCGCAGATTCATTATGTTTGTGTCTTTGTAAAGTGCAGTTGTTGGTGTCAAAGTTGGATATCCAAAAAGTATTTTAATTATTTTATTTTGTTTTCTTTGAAGTGCTTGTAATTTTGATTTACCAGTATTACCCCAAATTTCGATTAAGTACAATAAATGTGATTTTACTAGAGAATTGTAAATATTATATTTGATTTTTTTAGGTATGCATTTTGAAATATTGATTAGTGAACCAATTAAAGAAGAAAGTTTTTTATTTATGTAATCTATTTGATATTTAAAAGTTAAATGATTATCTATACGTAAACCTAAGTACTTTTCACAATTTTTTTGTTCGATTGGAAAGTTATCAACAGTGAGTGGATCATGCGGTGCAATAATTTTATTCTTTGTTTTAAATATTATGTAACACGTTTTAGAAGCGTTAATGGTTAACAGGTTGTGGTTGAACCATTTGTGTAGAGTATCTATATCTTGTTGAGCTTGAGCAGTTACGTCATTTATGTTACTACCAAAATAAAATAAACAGGTGTCATCTGCGTATAAAGTCAAATGACCACTTAGTTTCAAGGTTGCAATATCGTTTATGTATATTAAAAATAGTAGTGGTCCTAAAATTGAGCCCTGAGGGACTCCACAGGTAACAGGCAACGCACTACTTAAGGTATCACCAATTTTAACGATCTGCAACCTGTTATTTAAGTATGATTTTAACATTTTAAGTGCATTACCATTGATACCAACTTTTTGAAGCTTATGTATTAAAAGTTCGTGACTTACGGTATCAAAGGCTTTTTTTAAGTCGATAAATAAGCCCAAAGCTATGTTCTTTTTATCTAGATTCTGTCTTATTTTTGTTACTAAATCTATGGTTGCAGTAGTAGTGTTACTTCTAGCTCTAAAACCATACTGCCGTTCAGTTATGAAATTAAAAGAGTCCAAATACATAGCCAACCGGCTGTAAATTATTTTTTCTAAAATTTTTGAGAGAACGGGTAGTACTGATATCGGACGGTAGTTTTCTGGGTCCACTAAAGAACCGGATTTATGTATAGGTGTTATTTTTGCAATTTTTAATGAGTCTGGGAAAATCCCTTGGGACATAAGATTGTTAAAACACTGTGCCAGACCTTTTGATATTATTATGCTCAAACATTTTAGTGTTTTTGTGCTAATTTTGTCTATACCAGTACTTGCATTCGAATCTAGACTTCTTATCAGGCGCTCAATCTCCCCAGAACTACATGGTTTGAATGCTAGAAGTTCATGATTAGTATGTTCATAGTTTGTATGAGCTGAGTGTGTAATATTGTGATATTTTGTTGGTATTTTCTTTGCTAAGAGGGAACCTACTGTTGCGAAATATTTGTTGAAAACGTTACAAATACCTTTTGTATCAGAAATTACTTTTGAATCTACTATTATTTTCGAGGGAGCACCACTTTTACTTATTTTATTATTGCATAATTTATTGACTAAGGTCCAGGTCTTTTTGGGATTCTTCGCGTGGTTTGTAAATAGTTTATAATAGTATACATCCTTCGTATTTTGTATCAACTTAGCTGTTTCAGTTCTCTTTGAATAGAATTTATTTTTTATATCTTCATTGTCAGAATTATTTTTGTATTGTGTCCATAGAAAGTTCCTTTGACTCAATATATCGATGATGCCCTTGTTGATCCAATCGTCTCGTATATTGTTCAAAATTTTGGTTTTTGTTTCCTTGCAGTTAATAATATGTTTATTTATTATGTTTTCGAGTTCTGTATAGTTCATTGTTGTGTTAAGTACTATTTGTGAGGTTTCTAAGGATTTGTACAGCTTAGTGTAATTTATTGCTTCATAAGTAGTTCGTAGTTTTCTTGGAGTTTTAAATTTATTCATTTGTACATATATGTGTTTGTGGTCTGATAAAGATGAATTGATAATAGCAACGTTAAAATTATTCGTTTTTAAATTTGTGCTTACGTGATCTATTATCGATTTTTTTGTAGTCGAGTCTCTTGTGCAGAATGTTTTATTGATTTTGTTTAGCAATCTATATCCTGATTCATATAATATTTGTTTATATTTGGTTAATTGCTTGTTATTCTCTAATAGGTTTATATTAAAATCACCAAATACTATCGATCTTTTTCGTTGTTGTAGTTGAATATCGTAGTCACTAATAAATTGTTCAAAGTTTGTATCACCAGGCTTGTAAACCAAACCAACATCCACGGCGCATTGTTCAATGTGTACCCATAGATAGTTGTTACCACCCCGGTAGGTTGACTCAATTAGGCTATGTTGTAGATTATTATGTACATAAGCTGACACTCCACCTCCTCTAACGTCTGTCCTGAAATTATAGTAGTGTGTATAATTTTCTATTTGTAGCTGTGAAGCTTGATCTTCTGATGTTATCCAAGTTTCAGAGAGCAAGATGATATGTGTGAGCGTTGGTATGGATTTTAAAATGCACTTTAGTTCGTCTAGCTTGCCTTTTTTTCTAATACTGCGGGCATTTAAGTATAAGAAGGATAGTCGTAATTTTTTAATTAATATTTCTCGGTAATCATTTATTAGTTGGTAATTTATAGTATCAGTTGTATTTATATTTGTTGTTGTTAATCGGAGTTTTTTGTAGGAGCTTTGACAATAGTCGGAGTTCCGTTCAAGTATTTAATTGTTATATCAGTTTCGCCACTAGCTACTCGTTTATTTAACTCACTTTTTATCAGTGCGTAGTACTTATGCTGGGCCGGAGTTTGATCAGAAAATATTTTCAAATTGTTCGGAATTTGTTTCCGATTTTTTAGGATTGATAGTGCTGTCTCTGGTTTTTCAAAGCAAACTTTAATTTTGCGAGTTTTCCCGGGATTATACTTACCAATGCGAAATATATTTTTTGGTTTTGGAACATTTGTAACTATTTGCTCCAACGTTTTGAGTACTTCAGTCTCATCCTGAAAGTTGTCGTTTTCAGCGATTCCGATTATAATAATATTGCTTTCTCTATTCTTACGTTCCTGTAATTCATGAATCAGTTTTTCGTTTGTATATAATATATCATTATTCTGGGCTGAGAGAGTTGCGCTAATTTTTAATTCTTTTATATTGGTTTCTAGTAATTCTATTTTTTTGTTATCAATATTTAATTTTGTTTCTAATTGATTTAATTGAGATTTAACGTTGTTGTGCTCTAATGAAATTATAGAAGTTGATGATTTTATGTTCTGTATCTCGGAGCTGATTTTTGTTATATTAATGTCAAATGACTTTTTAATTTCATCGTGAGAGACTTTCATAGCATGTATTTCTGTTTTTATTGTACCAATACATTCGTTCATTTGGACCATCATTTGTGAATTGGTCGCAACATATGTTTCCAGTAGTGATGTAATGCGAGTTAATTCGTTGCGTATCAGTTTAATATCCTCCGAGCATTGACATTCCTGGTCAGCTGGTTGTTTTCTTTTACTACGCAATGTTATCTGCGAGCTGTGAATGTCAACGTGTAGTTTTGATAGATCAGGCTGTGATCCACCACCAGTGGCGGTAGGAGGCGATCGTGTTACGCTCATTATTTTGTTTAAGCAGTCTCAAACTGATAGTCGCAACAAGTTCCAAATGCACTGACAAATAAGGTCGAATATTAGCCAAATATACAGACTTACTTGTCTTAAGCGTACGTGCCAAACGCAGGGTCAGTGTGTGAGCGGGTCAAAAAATAGCAACCGTTCCGCTTCCGCGGGTGTGAAGTAGGTGGCACCTCTCACTATAAATGCACTTCGGTGTTATTTATTACTGTTTATATATTTTATGCAATTATGATGCTAAGGATATTTCACTCAAAGAATAGAATTGCAAGCAGTTTCTTAACTATTTGAGGAGATAACGAAAACACGTCTACTGTGAACAACGATCAGGCGAACACCGCTTACATAAATTGTTCCCTTAATCCAGTTAAATTAAATTTGTAGTTGAGTTCTATCGTTCAAAGCCTAGATACAATTACGAATGCTCAATTTTCAGATAAACAAGTCTATTACAACATTTTAAAAATATTTTCTTCATATAGGAAATAGAGAATAGCGGGAAGTGGTGTTAACGGTGTGACAGTGAGAACCGAAACCAAAATGGTCGCATAAAAAAAAATTAAAATATTTTTACATAATAAAACACATAAAAATATTTATACTGAGATAATTTGTGTGATAACATTCAACTACAAAAAAAACTATTAGATGATCACAAAAAGTATGCTTTAAATTAGTTCTTTTAGCTTCACATTGTATCCCGCATACAGCAGGGTAGGCAGAGGGCGCCTAGTGTTAAGACATTATTATTATTAAGACACTACTTCTCATTTTACGCCTAGTTCTGGCATTGCGTGTTAAGTGCTTCGACACCAGAGCCCCTGCGCCACGACCGGCCTTATTATAATAATATAATGGTAGATATTATAAAGAAAAAAAATAGAACCTGTCACTAGTGTATCGATCCATACCAGAACTAAAATGTGAAGGTAAATAATTTTTTTTTTTTTTTACTGTAGATAGGCAAACATTTGTCCGCTATCTCACCTGGCGGTAAGTGACGATGCGAACGATGGTGGAGCATGCTTACCTAGATAATGCCTATTCACTCTTGCCTTGAAAAGGGCCAAGTTATATTTGTCGGGGAACAGTTCAGCAGGCAGGGAGTTCCACTCTTTAGCAGTTCGCATTAAGAAAGTGGAGGCGAAGCGCTGCGGGCGAAAAGGTGATATATCGACGACATATGGGTGAAATCCCTGCCTACGTCTAGTGCCCCGTAGATGGAACGATCAGACTTGAGCTTGGTAAAGTTGGAGGAGCTGTCCCGGAGTGAAATACTGCCTAACCTTTGAGAGGGACACCTAGTTTTTTAGCTGCAGTTGTAGCCAAAGACTCGATGTAACGTCCAAAGTTCAAATCTGACGTAAGGTTTATGCCAAGAAGCTCAAAATGGTCAGCTATCGGCACGGGTACATCTCGGAGAGTCGGAGCAAGATTATAAATATAATTAATTAAAAAAATATATTTATGAAAAAAATATAAATATAATTTATAACATTATTTAATTTATAGCTTACGATAAATACAATCTTATAAACAATAGTTCAGTTCTTAATTCACGCTTTCCGTTCACAAGTAATATTAAAGTGACGTAATATACCGTAGGTAAAACACGCAAATATAAAATATATTTAATAAAAAATATTTAATAATTATAATTAATCATTGTGTATTATAATTTAAAATAAATAATAACATAATTAACATTTTAATTATTGTAAAATATCATGTTGGCTGAATAAGCTACTATCAACGTCAAAGTCAAGAAAAAGGAAAAAAAGAGAGGGGGAATGACAGACGCGTCTGGTGAAGGATAGTGATTCAAAATGTTTAGAGAAATTTTAATTTATATTTATTATATATTTAGTTACATCTTATATGTAAAAGCATGTGAGTTAGTAAATGTAATAGTGATATAAGTATTAGAGGCTGGTAAGCTATAAGTGCTTATTACGTATTTACGCTTGTTTGTTTTGGAATACTTCGTCGGTAAGTTTTTAATAGCTTATTATTAAAACAAAGAACAGTAATATTAATACATATAATGTCGTCAATATCCAGAGATAAATATTATTTATTTAGTAAATGGAAATAAATACATGAATGTGTTTTTATGACGTATGTAAAATTACAATTATATTAATGTACGCAGAATGCCTGCCGCCATTTTTGTTACTTGCGTGTATGGGAATTGTGAAATGAGATTTAAATAGATTTGGTGAATTATAATTATTTATAAATGTAATGTGTATATATTATACTAGAGGGCGCGCGCGGCTTCGCCCGCTTATTAGGAGTGAATTCTAAAAAAACCACGAAACACGTGTTCAATAAAATATTTTTAACAGTCTGAATTTATTTTTTTATAAAAATCGGTGGCGATTTAAAGATTTTTCCATATGAACTTTCAACCCCTTATTTGAACCCTCAGGGGTTGAATTCTTAAAAACCATGAAACACGTGTTCAATGAAATATTTTTAAGAGTCTGGATTTAAAATTTTATAAGAATCGGTGCCAATTTAAAAAACAATCCATACATACTTTCAACCCCTATTTCATCCCTTTAGGGTTAAAATTTTTCAAAATCCCTTCTTAGTGGATGTCCAGAATATGAAAATAAACATCTGCCCAAATTTCACGTTTCTACCATCAGCGGTTACGGCTCTGCGTGCGTCTTACCTCAGTCAGTCAGCACAAGTCCTTTTATATATATAGATTAGTAAATACTTAACATGTTACTATAAAAGGAAATACAAATATAATAGTATCATTTATAATATGATATAAAATTATTATATCAAAATATCTACTATTTAAGTACGTATTTTGATATATGGTACATTTCATATTAATACTGTTACCTCTGAATCTCTAAAAGATTTTGGATTACTGACGATCACTACGGAAGGGTTCGACCTATATTAAACGTATCACGTGCCATACTAAAATATTAAAAATATTATTTTAATATTTTAATGAGAGAGTAATGAGGGAGTCAGTTACACTACCAACGTACACACTGAGGTCAAATGTCAATACTAAACATGATAAGGTCACAAGTACGTACGATCTTCTTTTATATCAACCTTTTACTCGAAAAACTTACTAGACTATTCAGCTTCTTAAAGAAACTTTTGAAATAAATGATAATTTTAACAAATTTTAATTAATTAGAACGTAACAAGGGACATACAAAACTATTATCGTTTTTTCGTTCTGGCACCAAGGCAAAGGAAAATTGGAAACGGAGTGTCTTAACACTAAGTTCCTTCTACCTACTCTACTATATACGGGATACAGAGTGAAGCTGATTTTTATTTATTTTAACAAGATATATAACAAAAGAAATCTCATATTATGGCAAAGTATAATTGTTCAACAGAATATAATATCTTAAGAGTTCTTTTTTGAAACACGTAATCTTTTTCATTCATATTGTCTGACTATTATTTGAAATCGTCCAGCTGTATTTTTTATGTACTTTTATTTTATTAATACCTTTGAAAATAAAGTAAGAAAAAAATAAAGTAAGAGGCCATTGTGACGCATTTAGGCTTTTTCCCGCATATCAGGGTCAAATGAAGCACAGTGTTAAAACACTCTGTTCCCATTTTCCACCTAATTTTAAAACTTAAAAACAACTGATATGGCGTTGAGTTTCGCCACTCTACACGCAATGCCTCAAGTATTCCGCGGAAATTGGGAAACATATCGCTTCTTTGATTTGCTTGAAAAGTTATTTTCCCAGGTATTGCTCGAACCGATAGTGCACGCCCTGGTTTCATTTGAATCCAAATAAAATCCAAATGAAATTTTGATTTTGACACGCTATTCGTGAAAACAGAACGTTTTTTCTTTATTTACGTTAAAAGCCTACGATCTTCCTTAATAAAGTAACAATTTTGTCGCTATTCGTAAATGAATAGAAATATAACATATGCATAAAAAATAACATATTCAATTTCTCGTTATGTTTATAGATGTTTTACGTTTATTTGTTTTATTTTGAATTTTTGTACAAAAAATATTTGAATGAATATATTAGAATTGTGTTTATCTATTTATATTATGTTCTATAAATTAACTTTTATTTCCACACTCTGACAAGACAAGACGCGACCTTTAGTTTCGCAACTTAACAATATATCGTACAAAATCGTACTTAAGTACTAATCAAATAAAAAATATCAGCTTCACGCTGTATCCCGCACATAGCAGGGTAGGCACAGGGAACTTAGCTTTAAGACACACCGTTTCCCACTAATCGAAGCTACTTTATTATTATTTTCTGTAAAGAAAAAAGATTTTTTCACGCTAATATCTCCATATGCAGCAGCTTAATTCAATATGAAAAACTGTTACTTATATTAAAAATATGTATGTTCAAAAATTATTCACATTGCGCTGACTACGAGTAATGAACCAATGAACTTTTAAGAATATAAAGTCTACTTTATTTAAGTATAAATTTAATTAAATTCATACAACATAATATATAACTAACTGACTTTGAAATATTTTCTTGCTACTGAACTTGAATAGAAAAGTTTCAAAGACATAATAAATATGCAGACGGCACGTTACTATAAGTAATGAGAGGGCTGAGAAGTTACAGTGAAAGTTTTCTACAGTTGCTGTAGTAAAATTGAATTCTTTATCTACATATTTTATTATTTATTCTTATTGATCTAGTGGCTGCTCGCAAGATCATTACGTGCATGGAAAATGGAATTTAGAGAAATTCTAGAATTTAAAGAAAAAGTGGGGAACGAAGTGTCGTAATGGGAACGGAGTGTCTTGATATTAGGTTCCCAGGTTAGCATACCTAATTTGGCATGCAGGTTACCTACATGCCAAATTTCAGCTCTTACACGCCAAGTTGTTTTAGCTTTCCTCTCGAATTCAAGACTGAGAGGTGAAACTTAATGCCAAACTTCCTGTTACTAGAATGAGTAAATGAAATTAATGAAATATAATATTCAAATGGAGATCGAATTCATATTTGTCTTGTTTCCAGTCAAGTACTATTGTACGTCCTAGGAACCTAATTTTTCTGCATATAACAATCTGGGAAAGCCTAGTGTTGAGGCACTCCATTCCCCACTTTCCCGCGGAATTTTCGAGATGTTGCGTTGAATGGCGTAGCTCACATGCCGTTCTTTATCTTCTTACCAGAGCGAGGGAATTATTTATTTTTTAAATAAATTATATGCTATATTTATTTATCTGCAATATTAAAAAATAACTCCTTGAAGAGGAAAATGAACCCGCAACCGACACGTTAACAGTCACACTCTGTGTCACTACGTCACGGCGGCCTTTTTCAATGAAATAACAGTTTATAATATTTTAACGACATAAATACAATTTTTACCAAAACAATACAATGTATATAATCCAATAAAAAAAATCAAATGAGAGTATTCACTCTAAAAAAAATAGGAAAATGAAATCCATAGCACCTTGAAAATGATTATCATCTTTTTTATTTCCTAATTAAAATCTCTTTTGTTATGTTGACCTTTAAAGATTGCGACCTGAGCTTTTGTTTAAGTATTGTTTTATTAATTTTATTTTCATTTATTCGTAGATAAAACGCGGCATTGAGTTCCACCATTCATCTCTTAATGTCTTGAAAATGTGCAGAAAATTGGAGAAAATTATTTTCTCTCTGTCTACTCTGCCAAATGCTGGAAAAATTGTGACATCGAAATAAAAATCGATTCAATCAACATAACGAATTACAATTTCAAAATTATTCAGAAATATAATAATTCAAGTCGACGACACCAACAATAGTAAAATAGTATATTTCATATTACCTAGAAGATTTGGAAGAATATTTAAAAGTCATTTTACATTTAGCCGCCTATCAATCTTCTGCGGCGGTGCTTTATAAAGAGGGAGCTTCAATGATAAATATCCACCACGTTATTTACTGACTCGACTATTAGGTATTTTGACGTTGATAAATTTTATATTATTTTTTTTGACGCTTTTTTGAGTAAGATTTCTGACTAGCTTACTTTTTTAACTGTATCCTGCGCATAGCGGGAGAGGCAGAGGGAATCTGGGGAGCTAGTGTTAGGACACTCCGTTCACAAGATACTTTAGTTCTTCATTTTTCATCAAATTCCGCAGACATTGAGTTTTGAGTGACGGAACTCAACGCCGCGCTTTGCCTCGTTATCAGAGCAAGTGAAAATACAATGCTTAAATAGACATGAACGTATATATTAAAATTATTTATAAAAGACTCAACAAGCAGGGTTTTTATTTTGAGTAGAAAATTTTAAACTGAGGAGGTGACTGAAAGACATTAGGTTGACTTTGCCTGCCACGATAAATACAAATTATTCTTCAAGAAATAAACTCAACGCCGTGTTTGCAAAACACGACGTTGAGTTCCGCTAGTCACTAGTACTAGCGCGGGGAAACGAAAATAATATAAATATAATCAGATGCTCTGGCACCAAGGCAAAATTTGCCGCTGCCACCCGCGGAAAGTGGGGAACGAAGTGTCTTAACACTGAGTTGCTTCTACCTATCCTGCTATGTGCGAGATACAGCGTAAAGCTCTTTTTTTTTACATTATCCCCAGAGAGTATCGAATTATTACAAATAAAGCAAACGATAAGTTTCTATTCCTATAAAAAAAATATTAGAATACCCTACAAATGCGTCGTCTATCGATATCCTTGGAATTTAGAATAGCAATAATGGAGCAAAACCATATATTGTGGCAATAATAGTTTTGTGTTTTTAGAGCTTCTTCACGTTTAAATGTAGACCAATTTATTCTATTCTATTGGTTCTCTCTGTGTGCGGGGTATTTCATAGGAAATATATACATGATATGTATTTATTCATAGTAGTGGTTGTGGTGCAAGGGTACTAGCGTGCGATTGTAATGTGGTTGTGGATTCGATATTCACTTGATTGAATGAAATATTTTAATTTCCTAGCTCTGCCACTCGAACGATCAATGCCTCAAGAATTCGGCGGTAAGTTGGGGAAGGATGTATCTCAATGGGGCTGGAGTGCATCAACACTATGTTTACAGGTTTTGTCTTACTGTGGCTATCCTACTGAATGCGGAATGCAGCGAGAGTTATTAATAGTGATACAAAGAATTTTTTACTAGTTTTCTTTGTTTGAGAATTTCACATGTTGCACGTAGAGTTCGTATATCATAGTCAAAGTATTTTTTTTTACTTTATTAATATCATTAGTTTTAGGTAATTATAAAAAAGTGCATATTTAATATTTTACCGAAAATTTAAATTGAGTAGTAATATAAAATATGATTGATTATATATAATATTATTTTTATTAATCAATTGCATCTAACAGGATACTAAATGTATGCTATGTATAGTGATCATGTTACTCCGTTTTTAAGATACTCCGTCCTCCACGCACCGCTCGTTTCCGGGACATTTCATGTCATGGCGGAACTCAACGCCGTGCTTTGTTCCATAACCACGACTGCTTCACACTACTTGTATGTAGGTCAAAATACGTATCGACCAACACATTCTTAATATTATATTGTAATGTATTTTCTTTGTTCTTTTATAATTATTCCGAAACAATTTACTAGTAGATAGGTACTTATCAAATAATTCCAATTTCAAAGTAATTTGCTGACTTATGAAATTGAATATTTTATTCGATGGATATCGATGAATAGGGCACTGCGTCAGATCATTTTCTATAGAGATTTAAAGTTTTAATGAACGCAAATATGATGGCCGATTGGACGATTAAAATCAGTTTAAAATGCACATATTAAAATAGTTACTGATAGTTTAAATGTTTTTTGTTAGTTCCAAGCGGTATCATACAAAAAGTAGGGTAGGTAAAGAAGACTTTTGTAAATACAGCCCGATTATAATTTTAGCCCTTATTCTAGACCAGGGGTTCCCAACCTTTTCTTGATCAAGAACCACTTTTATATCATTCTTGGTAGCAGGGACCACTATACATGTAGGTATAATAAAAAAATACTGTGATGATCAAACAGAAACTTCGCCTCACCATCCCCAGTCATAAAATGAAAATAGTTCGTGGACCATATTTAGGCCTCTGCGGACCACTGGTGGTCCGCGGACCACTGGTTGGGAACCACTGTTCTAGACGTTGAGCGGCATAACTCAATGTCGGTCGTTCTCTTAAAGAAGCTCACCAAAAATCATTACCCGAGTGGTAATCGAACCCACAAGGATCACGTATACTATCAGACGATGTTCCACTGCGCCCCGATGGGTAATTTAAATTATAATTAATTACAACAGAACTATTTTTCAGTATATTCAAAGTAAGTCAAATGAAAGAATTTAATGAGCTCAATGTTTTGATGTTTTGACTTTAAGAAATTAAGATAAATTATTTTTGCTATTTGAAAAAGGGCCAAATTTTCTTTTTGTTATTCCGTGCGTCTTGACTTATTTACTTTTTTTATATTTACTTGGAAATTTCACAATTAACTCAGATCTATGACGCCGTTTCTGAGAGGTGTAAAATTGAAAATTATAATTAACGTCACGATCAATGCAATCGTCGTGAAGCCGTGAAGTCGTGACTCGACTGGTTGTTGGTTCGATCCTCACTGGAAAAATGATATTTACTTAAATTTATATTTCCATTTCATCGCTCTGGTGTCGAGGCAAAGCGCGGCGTTGAGCTCCGCCACTCAGCGCAATGCCTCCAGAATTGGGCGGAAAGTGGGGAACGGAGTGTCTTAACACTAGGTTCCCTCTGCCTACCCTGCAGTGTGCAGGATACAGCGTGAAGGTGAAAAAAAAATCAATGCAATGATTATGGGTTGTGGGTGTGTATACAAAGAACGGCCATGAGTTCAACGTTTCGACTGGTAATGTCTGAAGAATTGGAGGGCGGATAGTATATACGCGTAAAAAAATGTGGGCCTGCTTTTTGGATAATTGGCAAATGTAGCTGACAGGTCTGTGTCTACTTGAAGCGTTAAGTTCCGCTAATTACCATGAATAATTAAGACGTTCTATATTTTATAACTTATATATTAATTATTAAATAAACCATAAGTTAACTAATCTCTGAAATGAGTGAAAACCTTACTAAATATTCTAGTGTGAATTAAGAGCATTTGGTATGTTTGCTGCTTCTTTATTTTTTTTGACTGAATGAAAATGTAAAGTCGGTATATAAACGATCCTAAACTCTAAAGATATGTTCTTTTTAGGTTTTTATAGAAAACTATATATACTACTACTATTTTGAAATAGAGTATGAATAGAATGACTCCATCTTGGTGCAGCGGCACCGCGTCTGACTGTAAATGCATCGTTGTGGAATCGGACTCGGGGTGTCCACTCGGGGAAATTATTTTTGCTTCCTCCACATGGTAAAAAGACAATGGTACTGTGTTTAGTTTCGCCAATCAATACGCAATGTCTCGTTAATTGGGCGAAGAATGGGGAATGTACTATATATCACTTTACGGTAAACACAAGAAATAAATTTAATTCATCTCACCTAATTTAAAATATTTTTTACAGGTGTAACAAGTCTCCGCGACGTCAAACTCCTGGTTGAACCCACTAACGTCATCAAAGGAGGCACAGCCGCCCTCATCTGCTACAGAGACATGCAAGGTGCTCCTTTATACTCAGTAAAGTGGTACCGCGGGAACCACGAGTTCTTTAGATACACACCCCTCGAGGTTCCTGACACTAGAGTGTTTGGTATACCTGGGATTTATGTTGATGTAAGTATTTTTGTATTAAATTTCTATAAATGTACTCAAAAATCTTTTCAGTCGTGGTCTTATTACGCCTTATCTCGTTATTGTATTTTTAAGGCAAGAAAGAAAAATAAAAAAAACACAGCTGTACTTATGTTAATTGGTTTTAATTTTATTTTTTTACCGACTTTGCACACAACTCGGTTGGAAAAGGAAACCTAGTGTCAAAATACTCCATGTTTTACACGTATGCATATTGCTTGGCGGATCTCAATGCAGCGTTTTTTCTTATTAACGGAATATATAAAAATAATTAATTTCCTCCAGTAGAAACAGTCGTGTTCAGGTAAACTCTGTGGCGCGAAGCTATTTATTACGTATTTTTTTCAAAATCTTCTTCTCGATGTATGCTGTGTGCGGCAACCTTCTGTGTGAGGTAGAGGGAACTTTGTGTTAAGACTTCTCGTTTCCCATTTTCACCGAATTCTGGAGGTATTGCGAATTAAATTCAACGCTGCGCTGTGCCTCAACACCAGAGCGGACAAACGAAAATATTTAAAATTTAATTTCCTCGAATGGGGATCGAATTTACTACCACCGCGTTTACAATAAGACCACCACAGCATACTGCCTCTTTATTATTATTATGTATATTTAAACTCTAAAGAGACATTGATGAACTCAAGTGTCGATTGCATCCTTTGCTCTTAGGCAGCACGTGACGAGGAATACATTTACAATGCTTGTTCAAAAGAAGAGAAATGGTCTAGGTGTTTACTGAAAATAAAAATGTGGGTTTGAAGTAGGTGTGCTTACAATAAGTATATGTATATAAGGCCAGTGGCGCAAGGGCGCACAGGTTCTGGGTTTGATTCCTACTCGAGAAAAAGGAATGTTTAATATTTTCACTTATTTGTTCTGGTAACGAGGCCATGTGAAGTGGGCAACAGAAGTGCCTTATGAGAACGGAGTGCCTTAACACTAGGTTCCCAGGTTCTGCCTACCCTGTTATATGCAGAATACAACGTGAACTTATAAAAAAATATAAATGTCGATCATAGACGCCGTCTGACTGTTAATGCGACAGTTGTAAGTGGAATGAATTGTTTTTATTTCCTCGCTCTGGTAATAAGACAAAGCGCGGGGTTGAATTTCGCCATTCAACACGACATATGTCGGAAGTTAGCCAAATTTCAATCTACTAATCCAAGTTGGTACTAAACAACACATACGCTCAGGCAATTCAGTAAAACAGTTACTTTACAGCAATTTAGTCGTTAAATATTCAAATTATTATTGGATATATATTTTTTATTTATGAAAAACAACCATTAAATGTTATGGGAAGTTTGCGAAAATATAATACAGAAAACTGCATTGAAATCAGTGACCCTGTTTCGGAGATCATCGTGCACAAACGTACAAACAAACAGGCTAACATTTTCAAATCATTGTCATGGGTTTTATTACATTACTAAATGTCCTCAATAACAATTCTTCTCATACCTATACGTATATGTACAGACCGATCGCCGATCAGTTACGATCCTATTATAAGTATAGATAGATAAGGCGTCACCCGCAAATTTGATTATGAGGACTTTATTTCGACGTAAAATTAAAAAATCCCTTTTTCCCGTTCCCGTAGGAATTTTGAGATATTCACTCCCTTACACTTCATAATACTACTTCTTGCGTAAATTCGATATTATTCCTGTACTAATTCTACGTCCATTAGTTGTATAATAACTAAAAAAAAATATTCACTTCACCTAAACATTAATCGTCCTCGATAATAATAACCTTATAACTTAATAAAAATATTCAATAAAAAACTAAAAAAAGAAAAATAACTTTTCACGTTACATTTTTTTTATGATAATGAAAAATTTCCATATGCTAATTCTTTGCGATGTAAGAAGCTGGGTTCCAATATTGCGTGTAGACGATCGAATTTCTTCGAACCCATCAATGGAGTGTATTGAATGTTACTTTACTTTAAATTCTTAGAGAAAAGGTGAAAATTTAAATGATATTTTCTTTAGTATTACGCTGTATCCATATTTTAGCAGGGTAGGCCGAGGGAATCTAGTCTTAGGATACTCCGTTCCCCATTTACCGAGGAAATCTGGAGGCATTACGTGTTAAGTGGTGGAACTCGTTACCGGCCTTCGACACTAGAACGAATAAATGAAAATATTAAATATTTAATTTACTCGAGTTGGATCGAACCCACAACTTATTGCATTTACAGTCACACTTTGTGTTCCTGTGCCACGATTGGCTGCAAAAGGAATATAAAGAGGCTTTTTAAACTTTAGAAATAGAATTTGAACCTATTAAGTTCTGCCACTGAACCTACAACATAGTGAATTAAGACACAGAGAATGTTGACACTAAATTATCTTTGATTACCTACAGTAAAAATTATAGTCATAAAAAACTTATTTTGAGAAATCATTTAAAACGAGCGACATAAAGCGCAGTTGTGAATTCGATTACCACTCGGAGAATTGAAATAAATATTTCTTTTTCATTTCCTCGTTCTGTTAACGAGGCAAAGCGCGGCGTTGAATTCCGCCACTTAATAACTAAACGGAAAGTAGAGAACAGAACTATGTTCCCAGGTTCCCTCTAACTAGCATGCCATGTAGATAATGTTATTATCACATACTATTTTGAACATTTCTAATTTCATATAAATCTTAATATTTCAATAATAAAATGAAACAACGGTGAATGATAAACGATCTCGGTAACCATAATCACACATCAATACTTGTTTTAGTCAAATACGCTTGGAGCTAATTATTTCTCGACAAACACGTATTTCTGAGATTTCAATATAAACCGCAATCCTCTTATAATTGTTAGATACCGCTTCCGGGTTAGAAATGTATACTTGTATATTATTATCTAAATTTTTTGTTATGAAGTTAAATTGTTTGTTTAATTAAAAAAATAAATTAGCTTCACGATGTATCCTGCACAAGTTTGGGTAGGTAGAGGAAATCTAGTTTTAAGACACTCCATTCCCCACTTTCTGCAGAATTCAGGAGGCATTGCGTGTTGATTGGCAGAACTCAACGCCGCGCTTAACCTCGACACGAAATGTAAATTTAAGTAAATATTTCATCTACTCGAGTGGGGATCGAACCTACAACCAATCAGTTTTACAGTCACACCTCGTGCGTGTTTGTTTAATTGTACGCGGTAATCTTAGGAACTACTGGTGGGAACTGGCAATTTGTTTTGACATTAAACATGGGCTGTAACCCACTAAACGTGCGATCAAAAATAGCTCGGCCATTTAAAATAAGTCTTAGAGCTCCTAAATATTGCCAATAGCTTAGGCGATGCTGCAGATTAAAGTTAGTATACGTTGGTAAAATATGATGATTATTTTAATATTTTTAGAGTAATTTCCGGTATTTTTCTTCTGGCAAAACGTAACGCCCCGCTTCGCCTCTAATTAAATTAAATAAGTACAATTTTACTTATCTAATATCAGTAGAATATCTAAAACGGAAGTGTCTTTAAGGGAACGAAGTGTCTTAACATTCGGTTTACGGATTTCTTCTACCTACCCTGCTATATGCGCCTGCATATAGAAAGCACATATGCAGCGTGAAGCTATTTATTAGAATAAAAATGTATCTAATTTATTTTGCAACTATAAAAGAAAAAATATTGTAAATCAAGAAAGCATCCTCAATGGATTTTATAAAACCAGCTAACTGGTAGACGAAAGTTAAAGAGCAACTACCAAGGGTGCAACTTTGTTAGTGATTCCTAACAATTTCACTAAGTTTGTTATTGACATAAACTTCTAGTTTCACTATAATTCAACGTATTGGATGTTTCCTTGAAGCATAAAATTTAGTTTACATTTTGCTACCTTTGTAACTTTATAATGGCGCTGATAAAAGTTGATAGCGTAGTGGAGAAGTGTATTATAACGTGATAATGTCTTAGAAATGAAACATTTCATGTTTTCATTTCTTCTCTCTGATGTCGAAGCAAAGCGCGACGGTTTTGCCACTCAACACGCAATGAATTCCGCGAAAAGTGAGGAGCAGAGTGTCTTAACATTAGCCCATTAGGCCCTCTCTACCTACCCTGCTACATGCGGGATACAGCGTGAAGCTGAAAACAAAAGTCTTATAAATCGATGAACGCTGTCTGTATGCATGTAAAAGCATGATTCATTGTCACGTTCCGCCTGAGCTGAGCGTGCAAGCGAGAGCGTAGAGCAAACGATAGGCCTAAGCGAGAACGCAGGGACATGTCTTTCTATTTATTGTTACTTATAATTAAATAATACACTGTTACTTGTGGTTAATCTATATAATTTAAGTAAAAAATATATTTGAGTTAACGACTGCAACAAAAATTATCGAAAACAAAATATTTTTAAATTGATTCCTTCTTTGTGTTATACTAAATAATGATAATTCAGTAATATTAATAGTTCAATTCAATTTTGAAAATTATATATTATATAAATTTTCTTTTTTTATGACATTATCGCGTAAAATTGTCGTCCATAAACTGTCATTTTTTTACTTTCTCGTTCACTTCCACTTAGTAACAAGACTAGAAATCGGGCGGAAAGAGGGCACGAAATATTTTAAATCTAGGTTCCCTCTGCCTACACTGCTATATGCGGTATATATCATGAAACTGAAAAAAAATGTGTACAGTTTTCCTATTTGTATTCAGTTTTCATTCGATTCGATTCAAAGAGAGTAAATAATATTGACAAACAAATAAAACTATGCATAATATTATTACTGGGAAATTCATGTGCGTGAAACGGGATAAACAAACATAATATTTATATTTAAATACCGTATACGGAATGTGTTTTTTTTTATGTTTACACGTTTAATTATAAATGCTTAAACAAAGAGTATGTTGAGATAGTTTGCTCTTCACTTTTCTATGTTTTATTTCCATTAACATAACTTCAAATATGAAATATGCTTATATATATAAGCTTATTTTTGTCTTAACACTATAACACACGGTTGCCTGGAAAATAACTGCCGCAAGCGTCCGTTGTCATCATTTGAAATATTCATAGTGTTGAAAAAAAGAAGTAAAAAAAAAACACTTGACTGTAATTTATGAACATAAAGTGACCTGTTTAAACCAGGCAACCCTGGGCTTGCGGCAGACTCACTCGGAGAAATGAAATATTTAATATTTGAATTTCCTTGCTCTGGTAACGAGCTAAAGCGCAACGTTAAGTTCCGCAACTCAACACGCAATGTCTCAAGAATTTGGCGGAAAGTTGGATAAGAAAGTATCTTAATGGCGTATGGAGTGTCTTCACACTAAGTTCCCATGTTCCCTATGCCTGGTATATGCTGGGATACAGCGTAAAAATAAAAAAGGAAGTCGTGTTAGAGATCAACGCTGAACTTTGTCTTATCAGAGAGGAAAAACTCAAGGGTAGATGCGAAAAGATATTTTTTTTATAAATTAATTAATTTATCGATAATATCATCCTACATATATAGGATACGTAAGCAGAAAATATGCGACTGCATCCATGTACAGTCTAAGAGCTATTAACAGTTAAACAGAATTATTATTAAATTTATATGTCCAATATATTTCAGATGAACCGCTCAAACGGCACCCAAGTTCTTCTTCGGCGTCTGGAACTCGGTCTGGCTGGTAACTTCTCTTGCGAAGTCACTGCGGATTCACCGTCGTTTGCCACTCAGATAGCTACAAAGTTTATTGATGTTATAGGTAAGTAAGTTATTTTAAAAGTTAGTTTAAGATAAACGAGGCCAGTCGTGGCGCAGCGGCACGAAGTGTGACTGTAAAACCGACTGGTTGTGGGTTGGATCCCCACTCGAGATGAAATATTTACTTAAATTTATATTTCCATTTTTTCGCTCTGGTGTCGAAGTTAAGCGCGGCGTTGAGTTCTGTTACTCATCACGCAATGCCTCCAGAATTCGGCAGAAAGTGGGAAACGGAGTATCTGAACACTAGGTTCCCTCTGCCTTTCCTGCTGTGTGCGGGATACAGCGTAAAGCTAATTTCAAGATGAATCATTTTCATATTTACGTCCTAGTAGAAAGGTTTCAACATTTTACGTCTTGAATTCGTGATATACAAGAAGAACAAATAAACTTAGTGTGTGAATCTCCTAATATATGCATGTTTCATTTTATAAAGCAAATTGTGAGCTCAATACTTGTTAAATAATTTAACTAATAACTATATGTAAGTAAATATATTTCTGATATTTATAATGTAATATAGAACTATTATGAAATACTACTAGACGTTGTATTTGTATAATACAAGATGTTGTTTCTTGATAGCGATAAAACCGCAACTCCATAATTTTTCCGATCATATCGAGGCTGTTGTGGCGCAGGGGCACAAGCGAGCGACTATAAGAGCGAAGTTGGGATTCGATTCCCACTCATGGTGGAAATAACATATTCTATTCTTTTTTTTTATGGTTTGGTAATGAGGCAAAGCGCAGCATTGTGTTCCGCCACTCAACACGCATTGCTTCAAGAATATGGAAACTGTCTTTCCTGCACTACAGAATAAGCAGAGTGAATCTAGTATTGAGACACTCCGTTCTCCAAGAATAAAAAAGTAATTAAAAGTAGTGACTGTTATTTTTTAAGTATTTAAAGCATTAAAAAAATAGGTTACTTACGAAATGTAAAAGAACGCTTACGTGTTTAAGTAACAATTTTGAGACATCTTCACTTCACTCAAAAAATACCAACAGTTCTCATTAAAATGTAACTTCCTGCAAGACCTAGTATTATTATATGTTTATATTTTTATTTGTTTGTTTGTGTTAGGTTTTTCTTAGTTTTTTCATGAATACATTGATGATATTTAGTTAATAAAGTTATTTTTATTATACGTTAATTTTGGAGTCAGATTTGCCAGACAAAACAAAAATATTAATAGCAGGGTATCTAATCTACGTCATCACACACGCTTACCCTGTTGTAAGCAGAAGGAACCTAGTGTTAAGACACTCCGTTCCCCACTTTCCGCCGAGTTCTGGAGACATTGCGTGTTGAGTGGCAGAACTCAGCACCGCGCTTTGCCTCGACACCAGAAATGAAAATATAAATGTAAATAAATATTTCATTTCCTCGAGTGGGGATCGAACCCAAAACCACTCAATTTTTCCGTTACATTTTGTGTCCCTGTGCCACGACTGGCTTATATCAAATAAAACCTAGATAAAATTAATCATATTAAAAAATATCATAGCAAAGCTGTTATGCCAAAGGGGTACAAGTGTGCCACTATAATTGCGATTGTAGGTTCCCTGGTGGTGGCATTGCTACGTGCGTGATGCGATGAAACGGGAACCTAAAAAACTGTCACTATTTATAATTACTTAATCTGCAATATCTCTGTAAATTCTATGATTTCTTCCAAATAGGTTAGTAAAATGTGTAGAAATCTTTACCTTAAAGAAGTTGAAGCACATTCAAGATATAGCTTTTAAAATATATAGAAAATTTTACTGGATACCTATCTAATAATTTCAACATCAAGCTATTTCTTTGAAAGTTAGTTCCTGTTAGGTTGCACCAATTAATATTTATGAAATATTTAATCTCAGCTAAGTTTCGTAGTAAATAGCTTAATTAAATTTAATATATGTCATATTATCGTAATGTAATTGAAATTTTCTAATACATTAATATTTTTTACAGCTTCACGTTTCTTTCTTAAATGTTATAGAAGGGTAGGTAAAGACAACGTAGAGTCCTAATTTTTTTCTGATCAAGTTAGATACAGTTAGTACGTAAGTTAGTCATTTAATTATGAAATAAAAAATATACTATATCCAGTAAAAAATTATCCATAAAATTTTAGTTTTAGGTTTTGGGTTCGATTCCCACTTCACGAAGTGAAATATTTCCATTTCTTCGCTCTGGTTACGAAGAAAAGCTCGGCGTTCGGTTCCGTCACTCAACACGTACCCGTAACGGAAGAATGTTATTGGGAACGGAGTGTCTTAACATTTGATTCCAATGTTCCTTTCCTGATATGTGCGGGAAACTTAAAGCAGGATTTGAAGCCCATACGTATACACCCAACCACAACACCATTATTTCACTATATTTAATATTAATACGCTATAGATATTTACATAGAAATAATAACATTGTTTCAACGTTCTCTTAGAAACTGAGATAAACTGTATGTTAGGAAAACGTAATATGACCCGAGCAGAAATATAATATATTTTCTTGTTCCTTAGAGATCATCTTCTCTATTCTATTATTGTGATTGCCGTTTATGTTTCTATTTATATATCTCTATCTATAATAAGACAGAAAAAATATTTTGTCTGTACATTTAGTAATTTTGACTGAAATGGATAGAGGGACACTTAAAAAGAATAATAGAAAGCCAAAATATTTTTTTTGAATTTCTTGTCTGTCTGTCTGTCTGTCTGTCGACATATTTTTGTCCACATTTTTCTCTGAAAGTACTGAACCGATTTACTTGAAAATTCACCAATTGCTTTGTTTTAACTCAACTTAACTACTAAAGTTTAGTTCATCAAAATCGGTTTTTAAAAAAAAGTTATCGTCATTTCAAAGAAGTCGTAATTAATTCAACACAGAGATAAAGAACGATCTTGAAAGAAATATCAAGTAAATACAAAGATTTTTTGGTTGGTTCGTTCATCTCTATATATAATAAGACAGTAAAAATATTTTGTCTGTACATTTAGTAATTTTGACTGAAATGGATAGAGGGATACTTAAAAAGACTAATAGAAAGCAAAAAGATTTTTTTTGAATTTCTTGTCTGTCTGTCTGTCTGTCTGTCTGTCTGTCTGTCTGTCTGTCTGTCTGTCGACATATTGTTGTCCGCATTTTTCTCTGAAACTACTGAACCGATTTACTTGAAAATTTCACCAATTGCTTTGTTTTAACTCAATTTAGGTTCTAAAGTTTGGTTCATCAAAATCGGTTCATTACAAAAAAAGTTATCGTCATTTGAATGAACTCAAGGCATTAGCTTGCCAGCGAATGTTATATAGAAATCGCGCTGGTATGACCCTGGCTAAAGAATGACATTCGAAACGTCTTGATTATATGACTGTTGATAAAAATATATATTTTATACAATAAAGTAAACAAGGCCAGTCGTGGCGCAGCGGCAAGAAGTGTGACTGTAAAACCAGCTGGTTGTGGGTTCGATCCCCACTCGAGGAGATGAAATATTAACTTAAATTTATATTTCCATTTCTTCGTTCTGGTGGCGAGGTTAAGCGCGGCGTTGAGTTCTGCCACTCAACAAGCAATGCCTCCAGAATTCGGCAGAAAGTGGGGAACGGAGTGTCTTAACACTAGGTTCCCTCTGCCTACCCTGCTATGTGCGGGATACAGCGTGAAGCTGATTTATTTATTTTAAGTAAACAAAATTGAATTGTTAGTAGAGATTACCTTCATAAATCGTAACAATAAAGTTTAAATCGTAATTAATTCAACACAGAGATAAAGAACGATTTGATCTTCAAAGAAATATCAAGTAAATACATAGATTTTTTGGTTCGTTCGTTCGTTTCAAATAAATCTATATACAAATGCCTAAAAACATCCTTTCTACGTGTACTCTGTAATAACTACATATTTACCAATTATTCATTTATCTAATAATATGCAAACAGGAGTTAATATGCAAACATTACAGTTATTTTACAAAGAATATTATGAATCCTTAACCAAATTAATAATTTTACATTTAAGATGTTTCTGAAGCAGTGAAGAATTATTAAGTGACATCAGCACATTTAACAGAGCTTTAAAAAACATAACATAGTTAAAAAGAACGTAATGTTACAAATATATATATATATATATATATATATATATATATATATATATATATATATATATATATATATATATATATATATATATATATATATATATATATATATATATATATATGTATGTATATATATAATAAATAATTAGCTTTATGTATATTTTATGAATATCAAATATCGACATTGGTCATATTTTTTAGTTCGAAACAATAAAAATTCTTACAGAAGTTACGATAATGTCGTAAAAAAATCATAATAGAATATTACAGATTAAAGTAACAAAAAATCATATTAGAAGTCATTATAGTTGTCTTTATATTATATATGTTGTTGTATGTTGTCTTCATATTCGTTTGTCATTCTATTATAGGGTGTGAGGCCAGTCGTGGCGCAGCGGCACGAGGTGTGACTGCAAAACCGACTGGTTGTGGGTTCGATCCCCACTCGAGGAGATGAAATATTTACTTAAATTTATATTTCCATTTCTTCGCTCTGATGTCGAGGTTAAGCGCGGCGTTGAGTTCTGCCACTCAACACGCAATGCCTCCAGAATTCGGCAGAAAGTGGGGAACGGAGTGTCTTAACACTAGGTTCCCTCTGCCTACCCTGCTGTGTGCGGGATACAGCGTGAAGCTGATTTATTTATTTATTTTATTTTATTATAGTTGTCAATCAATTCTGCTTAAATCAATAATCATGTATTTTAAGCGGGCGAAGCCGTGGGCGGGCCGCTAGTATAATATATGTAACTAATTTAAAAACTGTACAGGAGTTAATATGCAAATGTTACAGTTATTTTACAAACAATATTATGAATCCTTCAAATCAATGAATGAGTAAATTAAATTATTCACTGACATCAGCACATTTAACAGAGTATATTATATAGGTAAACAGAATATAAAGTTACAAAAATATATACGTATAATAAATAATTAGCTTTATGTATATTCGAGGCCGGTCGTGGCGCAGCGGCACGAGGTGTGACTGCAAAACCGACTGGTTGTGGGTTCGATCCCCATTCGAGGAGATGAAATATTTACTTAAATTTATATTTCCATTTCTTCGCTCTGGTATCGAGGTTGAGTTCTGCCACTCAACACGCAATGCCTCCAGAATTCGGCAGAAAGTGAGGAACGGAGTGTCTTAACACTAGGCTTCCTCTGCCTTCCCTGCTGTGTGCGGGATACAGCGTGAAGCTAATTTATTTATTTTTAATTTAATTTTATGTATATTTTATAAATATCAAATATCAACAATGGTCGTATTTTTTTATTTAAAACAATCAAAAATTCTTTGACGATAATGTCGTAAAAAAATCATAATAGAAGTCATTATAGTTGTCAATCAATTCTGCTTATTAAATTAATAATCATGTATTTTAAGCGGGCGAAGCCGTGGGCGGGCCGCTAGTCATTAAGAAATTATTAGTAATAATATGTTTTTACATTTATTGTACTAAGATTATAACCGTGTATTAAAATCGAAGCTGCCAGGGGCTAAAGCGTGCGACTGTTAACCAACAGTTGTAGGTTCGATTACCACTCAGATGAAAGAAATATTTCTTCGCTCTAGTAATAAGGCAAATTGCGGCGTTGAGTTCCGTCACTCAGCTTGAAAAGTCTAGAGAATCCGATCGAAAGTGGGACCGAAAATTTCTTAATGAACTAAATGTCTTAACATTATGTACCCAGGTTTGCTCTGCCTACTCTTCTTTTTGCGCGATACAGCGTAAAGCTATAAAAAGATGAAAGTAAATCGACGAAATGATATTATATTTTAATACCATATACATTTTAATACCATATACACTTGTATGCGTTTTCAAGAGTAGCGATTCCAGAGCTAGAAAATAAAAACAATTAATTACCACTATTGGAAATCGAACCCACAAATGTGTTATTACAGACAAACTCTAACACTGAGCCACGACGGCCCATATTCTTTCTACTTTGAGGTGGTATAAAAAGAAATAGAGTGATCTGTGTCACAAAAGAAAAGTAAAATCTCTTCATGACTTCCATAATAAATAGTTACAATCCTACAATCAGAAGTTCAGTTTGAAGAAATTTTAATTAACGCTCTCTTCGAGTTTCACTTAACTTTAACGAAAGTCGCATTCGATCATTTCAAAAGAAAGTAACTTAATGTTACTAAGAAGTACCTTTTAGACGGCTCGGACTTATTTTCGAACGATACTCATTAAAAATTTATGCTTTTTTCTCAATATATGTATATAATACTATTATAAGTACAAATGAGGTAAGGCGTGGCACAGTGGCACAAAATGTAACTGTAAAGGTTGTGGGTTCTATTCCCACTCAAAACTTCCATTCACTTCTGTCCCTAGACTCGAATGGCTTACAAGTAACTCCTGAAGAATTCCACTATTCAGAACCCGGATCCATCATCAGATCAGCTTGATGATACCATATCTTTTTATCACTTAAGCTACATATAACTTCAATACGCTAAGTTTCATGATAGTACAATCATTAAAAGTAGATAAAATTAAGTTTTTTTTATTTACTATATAGTTAAAACCTGTAAATACTCACACGTTGATATCATAAAGGCGCTTTAATAAAACAATAAAATGAGTTCATACATTATATATGAGGCCAGTCGTGGCACAGGGGCACAAGCGTGGTACTATAATCGCGACAGGTTGTAAGTTCTATTCCCGTTCCGTTCGTATGTCCCGTTCGAGGATTAAATATTAAATATTTTTTCGCTCCGGTATAGCGGCCAAACACGGCGTTGAGTTCCACTAATTAACACACAATGCCTCCAGAATTTGACACTCCTTCTGCCTACGTTGGTGGAATACAGTGTGAAGCTGAAAAAAAATATTTACGAGCTTTATCAATCTCCCAATTAAAAATGTATTAATAATGGTGTGGTTAATTACAATACACTTTGGTCGAATGGCTTTTATTGATCGTTGTACCAAATTAGTAGAACAATGAACAGTTTAATTTGAATTTAAAAGAAAAAAAATCACCTGAGAATATAAATACCATAGAATACCGTGAATTACAGGTGACTATAAACGTGACAGGTTTGTGGGTTCGATTCCCACTCGACGAAATGAAGTATTTAATATTTGAATTAAAATATTGAACATTTTCCCACTTTTTTGCCACTGTAACACTACGGCCTTTAAATATTCGAAGTTTGCTGAATATTGACTTACTTAGAGCAATTCCTGTTCTATGTCTGAAGTAGACACCTAAAAAGTTACGTCAGGTTGTGATCAGGAATTGCAAGTGTTATAGAGACATTCGAATTCAGTTTGGGACTATTATATGTACTAGCTGAAGCATGGTTGAGGTAAGCATACCTATCAATATCCAGATGGAGTGAGTTTTGCTGTTCCCAATATATTTTTTTTGTTCTTTATAAAAAAAGGTTTAGCTTTTTTCCCGCATGGTAGGATAAGCAGAGGGATCAATTGGAGGGGAAAATTTTAAATAAATTTAATCATTCCCCTGAATTGGGATCGAATCTACAACATTCACATTAAGGTAGGGTAGGTTACCTCTGCCAACATTGTTATATGCGGGATCCAGCCTGAACCTGAAAAAAATGGATTTCTCCAATATTTTCAAACCTTTAAAAATATCAAGTCTATCCAAATGTTCCAAAATGGTAAAATTTCGAAAAATGTCATATATTTTCTGCTAAAAATCTCTTTCTATCTACCTATTATCTTCGAAAAATTAAATAGACAGTAGCTTTCCTGTCTAAATTACAGAACACAGAGAAATCTCATCAAGGTCTTTGGTATTCATGATTTTTATACTTTTAAATTATTGTAAGAAAGGAATTTTCTAATAACAAAACACGCTATCAATCTGCTTAAAATAGTGTCATTTAAAAAGATAATTCACCTTTTAAAATTAATTTTAACTAACTTAAACTACTAAAAAGATAAAAATGAAGCTTGGCTCCCAGAAAGCTATTATAAAGTCGATATTCACTAAAAGTTTTAAAAAAAATCACCTCTAAGGCGATAAATCGGAGTCGAGATGATCCGTAAAAATTTATCAGGTTTTAATGCTTAGAGCAGTTCTCAGTATAATTATTGAAAGAGAAACTTCTGCCAATAACTTGTTTGATAGATAATGTGTCTAAAATGTATGGAGTGTTTTGACACTAAGTCCTCTCAGCTTACTCTGATGTATACGGGATCCGGTGTGGTGTTTAAGCATTTAGTGGCTTCAGTTTCTTTGGTGCAGGTGGTGGTAAAAACTCAATTTAAATAATATATTTTTAGCTTGACTCTATATGTTTTTGTAAGGTAGGCAGAGGGAACCTTGAAATTTACCGTTAACTCTATGGATGTAAAAACATATGGATGTAAAAACACACAGGCATATTTTGTTTTTAGTCGCTACGTTTTTTTATTTTTCTCACAGCGCCTTCCACTTTTATTCTTCTGAGTTGTATACCCTAGCCCTCCATCACGCGTGAAAAGTGGTCGTTCGTACGTAATTTTTACAAGACGCTTGCCTTCCGGATATAACGACACCCGTAATAATAATAGTGCGTTATTGGTTAACAACGTAAGTGTTTACCTTTTTGATGATTTTTAATGAATTATGGATGAGAAATGGTGATATTTCTAAATGAGGTGTCTACGAAAGTTGTAGTAACTAGTATTTGCGAAAATATAAAATCAAAGCTGTACTAGCATCTGCCTACGAACCGACTGACGAAGAGGACTTATTAGAAGAATTTCTGTCTGATCTTTAGGAGAATCTTTGTAAATCAAAAAAAAATATATATATATATATATATATATATATATATATATATATATATATATATATATATAAATATATATTACAATTACTGAAAAACTAAAATTTCCCTAAGAATTTAAAGTTTTTTTTGTCACATTTGTGAGCCACTCAACACGTAATGCCTCCAGAACTCGGCGGAAAGTGGGGAACGGTGTATCCTAACACTAGGTTCCCTCTGCCTACCCTTTTGTATGCGGGAACACAGCGTGAAGATGGTTTATTTATTTTACATTTAAAAATAAAGTGTTTTTACACCCATTATAGTCTTAGCGCAGTAATTCATTATAGCTCTTAAGGGTTAAGATACGTTCCTTTCCCCACTTTCCATAAATTCCCAATTCTGGAGGCACTGCGTATAGAGTTCGTGAAACTCAACTCATCACCTCGCGCTTTGCCCCCTGTTCCAGAGTATGGAAATGAAAAAGCTCACGATTAATCCTGTTAACAAGTTTCATTTAAAATGTGTAATAATCACGAAAATTAGAGATGGATCGGTCTTAGACAGAAAGAGAGATCAGATTATGATACTTTTGTTAATTTGGTTAAAGAGTTTAATTTTAAAAGTGTAATAAATAAATATGTGGCGCAGGGGCACAAAGGTGAGACTGTAACGCGACGGTTGTGGGTTCGAAGAGTGGTTAATTTATTACTTATTAATATTCATTCCTTGACCCTGACAACAAGGCAAAAGTCTGGGGTTGAGTTCCGCCAATTCAGCGGAAAGTGAGTATTATTATTATTCTCTCTACCTGCCCTGAATAAATAAATAAATAGAAGATCTTATTATATGTACATATAGCTCTATTACTAGGTAAGATCGTATATACTTCACCTGTTATTGGCACATTTCTTGGTATACACGTGTTTCAATTCGATAATCGAAATCGAAGTGTCGACTCCTATTACGTCTGTTACGGCCTACTAATTAATGGAAACGCCGAGCAATATTCAAATGAGTATTATATTTTAGGTATTAGTTATATAATTTATATATATATATATATATATATATATATATATATATATATATATAATCTTAAGGATAAGACTTTACTTGTTTTTGAAGTAGTCGAGTTCCGTGGTCATTACATTCATTCATCAGTAAAAATTTTCCAATTTTTCAATATAATTGGTATACTACTAGTATTATACGAATCGTCTGAAAATGGTTACTAATATTTTTATAATTTCTTTTTGTACAGTTGTCGCAAGTAGACGCAGCCAAATTTAGTACCATATAAAAGATACTGGAATTTACTATAAAAATAATAAAAAAATACGGGTAAAGCGCGGTAAAGTATAAACATTTTTACTATAAGTATAAAAATCATTTAATGAAATATGGCCTTAACTTTAAAACGACGTATCTTCGCAATTCTAATGAATGTTAACTATTTTATTGTATTTTTGTAAAGATGTTTGCCTGAAGGTATAGAATCCATAATGGTTTAGTTCTAATATCAACTAAATAAATATCAAACGTGATTTAAAAATAATGCAAAATAATACTAAATCATTCCTTCAAACAATGACTGTATTGTTGATCTATGTAAGTAATAAAATAAAAAGTGTCAAGCTTTTTACTAGCAACCAATAGATAAATAAAGAAGTCTTGTAGGAAATTAAGTTTACTATTTTTTAATTAGAGAAACTTTATTTTTTGAATTTTGGCCATCAATCGTGTAAATTTCACCTGTGTGCGACGGCTTCAATCTTAATTAATCTCTTATGACATTTAGGTATATGACATTGATAAAAAAAACACTTGTTTTTTTTTTATCAATCCATATAACATTTTAAATATTAACATAAAATTTATATAACTTTACCTAATAGTGGATCAAACATAGCTCGTCCTGTCAGGATCACCATTTCGCATAATTTTGTATGTAATAATAATATCATTTATTTATTCTTTTGGCAAATCGTAAGCAAATTCTCGACAATTCGAAGGTAATACAAACAATGTCTAGAATAGTCCCATTTATTTTCACGATAAGCAAGGAATAAAGTATTATTAATATAATATTCATAAAATTTATGAGATACCTACTAAATATTTTTCTTTGAAATATTTTATCCAGATTAGGATTTTTTTTTTAATAAAAAATGTGTTTTTTGTTTTAATAAATGCAAAATTATTTGTAAGTTAGAGGAATCGAACCCTGCTTTTAATATTAACGACTCCTGTAGAAATCGAAGCCATTATTTTCATTCAAAATGGTCAAAAACGCCATCTAATGTCCACACTCCACTTTTCTCTTTCCGCTCATTTTACGGTTTCGTATTTCAAAAATTAAAAACGGTTTCCCTATATCAATTTGTTGTTCAAGACATTACTAGTTGAGTGGTCTTCCAGAGAAACGAAAATAAGATAATTCATTGCCCCGAGTGGGTACCGAACCCACAGTCAGATACTGTCACTAAGCCTGTATAATTTAATGAAAAAATAAAGTGAGGCCAGTCGTGGCGCTTTGTGTCCCAAAGTGTGACTGTAAAATCGACTGGTTGTGGGTTGGATCCCCACTCGAGGATATGAAATATTTACTTAAATTTATTTTTCCATTTCTTCGCTCTGAGGTCGAGGAGTTGAGTTCTGTCACTCAAGACGCAATGCCTCCAGAATTCGACAGAAAGTGGGGAACGGAGTGTCTTAACACTAGGTTCCCTCTGCCTACCCTGCAGTGGGCGGGATACAGCGTGATTAAAAAAGAACAGAAAAAATTGAGTTTGAAATATAAAGTTATAGTATATGGAAGTGTCAGCACCACATTAAATGAAACCACAGTTTTAACTACTCTATATAATTCAGAAAGAAATAAATTCCCAAAAATGAAAATGTTTTTTTTTCAATCAAAATAAGTAATAAAAATGTCATTTTAAAACAAAATGCCATTTGTAAGGATGACGCACGCACACATAAACCTATCAAAGGAACACCGCCGCACACGCCTCATTTCGAAATCGAGTCGTATGTATTGGCGATAAAGTTCAAAGTTGTTTAACCTTTAGTAGTATTTTTGTAGTAGTAAGTGCTTATGTTATTGGGATCTATACGTAATCGCGTCACACGAAATACAGGTATGGATAAAAATCGTGAAATGAAAAAAAAATCCTACGTCCAAACTGTTGAGGCATCTTGATTAATTTCTTTAGGTCTAGGTTTGAAATATTTTACCCTATATGCTGTTTCCGTAAATGGAGCGCTGCCTCTTCCACCCTGTACAATAGCATATATATAAATCGAATCATTGTATATAAATCGACATTTCAGAACATACAGACAGCAAATTGGTCTCAATGTTTCCTTCATATATATTGGATTTGTATTGACATTGTTTGTACGTGCTATTACGTCGTCGTGGTTGTTCGTTTTATTAGTTTTCTTGTTTTATCATAACTGATGAAAAATCTGTGATTTTTTTGTTTAGTTTCTTTGTGTCGACCTTTTTCTTTTATAATTGGCAAGAATATATAAACTGTATTGATAATTTTAAATTAGATTCCCACTCGGGAGTGTTTACTTCCTAAAAAAAATTATAAACCACGTTGTTAGCAAAATGATGAACTTAACGCCGCAATACCGTCTGGAACGCGTACTGGTAACAGGTTCAAATTTAAATTCCTAGTCTAAAAAAAAAATATTTGTGCTGCTTTCCTTTCCTGCTATTTGGAATAATTATAACTAAAATACAATACATTACATTTTAGACTCGCATAATTTTGTATTGACCATTTTGATTATAGGATTGCATTGGACGCAGCCAGTACATTTTCAGAATAATTCTCAATTGGACAAACAATTTATTATTTGGTCTATTCAAAATCACTAATAGACAATCTATCGAACACATACAGTCATTAATAGTTAAATCAAACAGGCTATTGTCAAATATATTGAATTCTGCATATGCAACTACTTTTTCTTTAGTTTTACTCTATATATCGCATATTCCAGATTAGACCGAGGGAACGTAGAGTTGAGACACTCGTCTGTCCTTTCCAATTTCTGAGATATTCCGTGATGAATGGCAAAACTTCGGGCTACGCCACGTTAAATGATTTCTTTTTCACCGTACAAGCGTCATCGTGTGTTTTCTGTATATCATCGACACTGGCGACGTTCCCAACTGACACGCTGGAAAGTTCATAATAACTGAACAGCACAGACCTCCTTTTAAAAACTAATAGTATAACTCACAGCACCGATAACTTGAACTATAAAAAATTAAATATAGTTTTTAATCTTCGCTCGTCCTCTAAACTTCTTAATAAACCATTATATCAAATTCCATCTATGCCCAGAGGAAAGGAAGGATTTTTTAGCTACACGCTGTATCCCCCACATAGCAGGAAAGGCAGAGGAGCTAGACTTAAGACACTTCGTTCTCATTAAGTTATTTTCGTTCCCCACTTGTTGCTGAATTTTCAAGATATTACGTGTTGAGTGGTGAAACTCAACATCACGCTTTGCCTTGATACAAGGGTTAATTAAACTCACAACCATCGCGTTAACAGTCGCACGTTGTTACCACTGCGCCACCACGATATCATTATCATACAGATGAAATTATCTACATTATACGTTGACTATAAATAAATATTTCACCTAAATTATTCTATATTCATTAAAATAATCTAACAATTTATATTCTAGAATCGAGTATTATTATATTAACAGAAAACAAATGAAGTACCTGCTCGATGAATTATTCTATTTTACCTAGAAGTGTGTCCTTGAACACTCCGGCCGAGTTTAGTTTGTTCTGAATGTTACCAACTTATATTAGAACGCTTTATTACAGTATTTTATATTTTATAACTAGACACAAATATTTTTTAGTTTATTAGTTTAGTATTGATTAATTTTTACATGCAGTTTCGCCTGCGTGCATGTGCGTAGAGACAGTGTGCGTAGTGACAGTGCCCACCCCAAAAACGTCTTGTTCTCGTCCTTCCCAGTAATTTTACAATCAATTAATTTTCTCTGAAAATTGAAAAAAACGTTTACTCGAACATATCTTGTCACGATAATATCTTTTCAAAGCTGAAGTCCGTGCCAAAAAACATGAAAAGTAAGGATTTTTTGTAAAAGAACCTAAAAAAATATAAAAATATATTTACTATATCGAACATATATATGTAAATTTTATAGTAAAATGTGAGATTTGAACTCTCCTTTTTCAATAACATCTCTTGCACAGTTAAATATAACCTGACCTTAATTCATAAAAAATATTTATAAGTTTTGGACTAATAGTTTTATATGAATTTATTTATATAAAAATACATATCTATAACTATTTCTTGTAACAGTAACGAGCGGGGGAATGTTTCAACACCTGAACCTAGTTTGCGCTAATAGGACAATATCGTGCTTCTGCATTTTCAGTTCTGTTTAACGTAACCAACGCTTTTTTATTGTTTGTTACAAATTTTATCAAATAGTTGTTAGTGACGTTGTTCTGAATAATTGGAACGGTTTTAAGTAAAATTATTACAAGAATATTCAGAGGGAACCTGGTGGAAGGGATCTAGTGTTAAGATACTCCGTTACCCATTAAGACACTTTCGTTCCCCACTTTCTACCTAATTCTAGAGGCATTGCGTGTCCAATAGCGGAACTCAACCCCACGCTTTGCCCCGTTACCAGAGCAATGAAATGAAAATAGTAAGTATTTCATTTCCTTGAGTGGGAATCGAACCCCCAACCTGTCACGTTTACAGTCGCGCGCTTGTGCCAATACGCCACGACTGGCCACTTGTACTTTATAACTTTGGCTCACTGTTTTTTTTTATCTTTTTTTTCCATATTTATGTATTGTTTTACTGCACAGACTTTAATCATCCATGCCTTTTTTGGCCCAGCAGTTTTCTTAATTAGATTGTTGGTTGAAAATGAAAAGATAGTAAATAGTAAAATAGACTAATTTATTTTATGTTAAGTTTAAATATAATGAAATTGTATTTTATATTATTTAATATTTTTTTTTAATATAACACTATATTCAACATACGGTTGGGTAGACTGAGAGCAGTAGCCTATCAAATCTCTCGTATTTTTTATATGATGTGTTTACAATCTTAATTCTGATGTACAATATCAGATATGGGCGGTATTTTACAAGTAGATGTATGAATGTGATGACACTTCAGTCTCAAGTAATAGTGAAATTAATCTTGATATAGCTGATGGCGAATTCAGTATAAAAGATGTGGAGCGTGCAATAGGCAATACATCTGAAATGTGGTAAGGCAGCG
Organism: Heliconius himera; assembly: GCA_021202915.1. NCBI lineage: Eukaryota > Metazoa > Arthropoda > Insecta > Lepidoptera > Nymphalidae > Heliconius > Heliconius himera. The sequence goes on from JAJHJA010000281.1 coordinate 770,438, forward strand.
GGAACAAATGGAGTTACTATCGAGATGATCAAATATAGTTTGCTCAGCTCGGACTTGTTCTGGTTTTTTTTATGTTTTGCTGGAAATTAGGAGGTGCAGTCATTGTTTCTTTGTATATAGGCAAAAGTTCACAGATAGACTGGGCCATTGGGTTATCAGTTTGATTAATTTGAGTAGTAAAGTTTATGCAAAAATATTATTGAAAAGAATGGAAGAGAGATATGAGAGGCTGTTGTGGGAGGCCCAAGGGGACATCAGACCTGGAAGAGGATCCTACATGGATCAGATCTTTTCCCTCCGCATGATCATGGAAATTTGTTTGACTGTTAATCAAGCCAACCAAAAAACAACCAACAAACTAACCAAAAAGTTTTTCTGTGCTTTTTTGTACTTGGAAAAGGTGTTTGTAAGAGCGAAATTATAGGAAACACTACCCTGGAACAATGTGAGCGGACCATTGTTGCAGATTGTTATGTAATAAGTATTTAATTTGATAGTAAACTATTAAATAATACCAAAAAAGTGTATCTTTGTTATAGCAGGGTGTGTAGGAAGACCCTAGTGTCAATACACTCTGTTCCCCGCTTTTCACAGGGATTCAAGATATTGCATGATCTCAACGCCACGCTGTGTCTACCTAGAGCAGGTAAATGAAAATAATTAATTCCAAGCAAGAATTGAACCCACAATATCGTGATTACTTGAGTTGTGCCGACAAGTGGTCTTACTAACAACCAAACTACCCAACAAATAAACCTGGCAAAACGAAGCAAAACATACGTTTTGATTTTGAATTCAAATGTTCTAAAGCAAATATTGTTAGAAGTCTTACAATCAAGCGAGTAAACAGAAGCTTACCTGTTTTATCGTAAGTACTTAATACAATCTGAACCAGTCCAAAACAAACTTGTACAGCTTTATAACATTAGATATAGCTTAAATGTTCCACTTTAATCCAATTTAGCTGAAACGTATCAGTTTATTAGTGTTTTTGGGATAGTATTTTAAGGTGGATTTAATTTTGTGGATAATATTTACATAAGAATATTATAAGTAGAATAGAGCAGGGCTTCTTGCGCATAGCGATAAATTGGGTAAGAAAAAGATTCAATAGCGTGACTAGTTAACAATAATTGCTATAATTTTATCCAAACATTATTTATACATTAGAAATATGAAGTCTCATAAATGATTTACTCACCAAAATCATTTATTAATAAAAAATATGCATAAGTGATTCTGTAATTTCCCAAAAGAACACACTAAGCTTTGAAGTTCCTTAGTTAGTTTAGGTTTCCAAATTATTATAAAGTAAATTAAGTATATGATTGTGAGTCCAAGTTTTAAATGAAACCCTTTAACCGGAGTTATTGCGTATATTTAGTATTATACATTTTTTGGAAATCCAACGTTTCGAATACTTTGCGGTAGTCTGTGGTCACGAATAGACTGAAATGGCATATGTCAGTCAGTTGCCATAATTATTACTGCAAACTACCTCCATCGGTTTTATTAATTACCTGTACGCTGGTTTCATGCGGAATGATCTGACTGTACCCTGCCCTCTGTCTTGGTGGGTTTAAAATTTCAGTTTTATGAGTGATCTTTTCTGTTGAAATTAGAATGTTTTAGTATTTCAAGCCTTTAGCCTCGCGGATCGTCCTAGGAATAAATCAGTTTTATCTGGTATGTGGCGTTTATCAAACCTAATGTAATGAATGGGTTGGATACATTTATATATTCCTCAGGGACCTCAAGTCTATTAATAAAAACTTGCTTATAAAAAGGGTTTCATTTAACCTTTTAGTAGTATGGTTTCTATATTTTCTTACAAGTAAAGCATCGTGGGTAGCCGCTATTTTAAGTATTCTCTCACTTACCAGGATCCAGGTATGCACAAGTTGGGGTCTGTATGGCCCCCACGATACCAGTTACGCTTTTTGTACAACTATTTCATCAAGATGTCGTGACGGGAGATCGTAAGCAAAGATTCTTATTCCGAATCAGTGATTGGACTCAGGCCAGTAGACGAAGTAGAATTTTAAATTATACAAAACGTCTTAAAAAGAAGATGCTGTCACTTATGTGATAGAATTATTAAATTAAAATAATTGTTCAAAGTTACAAAATTATATAGTAGCATAAAAACATTATGTGATATCTACTTCTAAAGACTAAACATAGTTTTTGTATTCATGTCTTCAGTGAAGATTCAAGGAGATTACTTTGAAATGTTAATAATGGACTAAAAAGCGTTATTTTTTATTTAAGTTTACATATTTTTTATTAAGTAAAAAAAATATAATTTTTGGTTATAAGGGAACGAAGGCTTCCCAATAAGTTTCATAGATATTAATAAAAAAAAAGTATTACCAAAAAGTTTTTACTATTTTCTGATCTTTTGTAATTATTAAGTAAAAATATTTATAAAAATAAAAAGTAATTGATTTCATAAATCGAGCCTATTATTTGCATAGTTAAATTTGGCTTGCTAAAAGCAAAAATCATTTGTACGGTCCCGGTACGGTACATTTATTAAAATTTACGACACCAGTTAAGGGTTAAAATGTATAATAATTGTGAAAATCAAAGATATATTTGAGAATATTTTAAGGATAAAATTGTGTCGTTAAATAAGATCATTGGATTACCATGCATGCTATTATAATGCTTGCATTAAATGAGAAGAGTTGCTGTCTCTACTTTCCATGTAATTTTTGGCCAAGCTGGAGAATCCAAAACAAACCTATATTTAAATATGCACCAAACTACGCCAGAATAAAGGCTCTTATAAGTCTTAAATAAATAAATTCATGATGTTGCTGCCAAACAAGGCAAGGTAGGCAGACTAAACCTATTGTTTAGACATTCCGTATCCCAATTTCCACCAATTTTTCCAAGCGGCAGTACCCAACACCGCTCTCTGACTTGTCTTGTCTTTGTACAAGAACGACAAAATGTAAAAAAAAAAATATTCTCTCAAGTGGTAATCCATCCTACAACGTTACGTTTACAGTCTAAACATCTGTCTTGTTTATTATAATTATATTTTTTTTCTTATATTTCCAGCGGTACCGACATCACAACCGGTACTTGTCACAGATAAAGATCGCTATCAACCTGGTGAGATGCTTCGAGCGAACTGTACCTCGCCACCATCGCGTCCTGCAACCAATCTCACAGTCTTTGTCAATGAAGAAACGGTAAGTCTAATAAACGTTTTTTCTTTTATATACCATAGGGTTATTAATTTAGTTTAGCTTCTCCAAAGGTTGGTTTTTGTGAGCTTGTCTAGTGTTTTGTATATTTTAATTTGTGATATATTGGTGTGAACATCACTCCGTTTCCCACTTCTTGCCCATAGAAGGATATACATATATGGACGCCTCGATTTGCTTTTTTTCCATTTTCAAGTTAACTGCAAGTCCATGCTTGTGGATACAATGCTTCGCTGAAATTAATATTCATTACACGGCCCCAGCAAGACAAATAGCGGGGTTATGTTCCGACACTCAATAAGCCAAGTCTCAAATTATGTCAGAAAGCGGCAAACGTAGTGTCTTGACACTAAGTTCTCTATGCCGACCCTACTAAGCGCGAAACATACGCTTTTCTTAGTTACTAAGCTATATTTTTTAATTAACTAGCAGTCTACAAACAACTTCTAGCAATACAACAATCTTGAATTGAAGTCGCAGAAACTCAAATACACAATTAGAATGAAGTTTTAAGGAGCAAACAGAATAATTGCTCTCGAAGTACATTATAGTAGTAAAGAGCTCTCCTATATCTCGCGGCAAAATTGCTCCAATAGAACGATGAATCAATGAATAATATCGAGATACGGAAGTGTATTTGAAATTAAATGATTGCATTTAGAAACGCTGTGTTTGAACAAATTTTAAAAGTTTTAATTGGTTTTTAAGGTTATTCCATTTATTTGCTGGTTTTAATTTGTTGTATTTTTTTATTGAATGGTAATAGTTTAATATAGAATATATTTTTGGTTTTGGTGAACCGATTTTGATGATTACTTTTTTAATTGAAAGCTGGTGCTTTCCGTATGGTTTTAATTTAATTTGGTTCATTTTAGGCAATGTTATCCATAAGAAAATGACATAATTCTTAAATTTATATTCAGTATAACTCAATATCACGCCAACCGATTTCGATGGCTCTTTTTTTATTGGAAAAGATACACTTCAAGAGTAGTTCAATGAAAGATTGGTTAAGTTTTGATTATGGGCACCGGTTGAAGTCGTTTTATTTTTGTTAAGAATTATTGATGCTACATCTTTACTAATAAATATTTATAAGGCTGAAGAGTTTGTTTAGTTGAACGCTCCAATATCTGGAAATTATAGTTCTAATTAAAAAAATATATTTTTGTGGTAGACCGGAGAGTTCAGTGTACCTTAAAAATATGTTTTGTTAAATTTAATATAACTTACTGTACCTATGGTTAAAACTACATCTCGCACGGCATAGCCAAAGTAAAGCTAATCTATACGTATAATAAAATTCTAACCAAATAATGTCTGTATATGGAAGATAATGAGAAAATTTATTATTGGGAGCATCTGTCAATGTAATAGAAAAAGATAACAATTTTAAAAATGTTCATCTGTTTCCCTGTGCGTTTGTGCACGCGAATCTCATAAATGTCTTAACCGATTAAAAAATCCAGCTTATATTACATTGCTGTATTTCAGGAAACTTCCCGTTACATTTAGTATTTGTTTCATTTAAAAGCCAATAAGTAAACCTATTCCCTTAAAAAAAGTAACAATTATTATATTAACTTTTCAGATAAGCGCATCAGAAACGAGTTTACACCCATCAGACAGTGGTCTTCTAGTAGCCAAAGTGAATGTGGAACTGAAAGTAACCCCTGAACTGTTCCCTGGAGGAAGGTTGCGGGTATCTTGCTACGCGACTCTATATGATGTGTACAACCAATCAGCAAAACTGGACTTTCTAACGCCTGAAACTGATCCTAGACCTGAGAGAAGTATGTATTTTTTTTTACTTCAACTTATGTTATATTAAAATATAAAGTAATTAAATTCACTAATACTTCCCATATTTTTTGTAAATAGAAAAAATATAATTGCAGAGCGGTACATTTTCTAACTCTAAACTCAAAAGTTTTGAGTTTGACTCCCACTCGAGGAAACAAACAGCCGTGTCCACAACACAGCCAAACCAAAGTTTTTTTTAGCTTCATGCCATAAAATTAAAATAACGTATTAATCACGTTATTTTAATTTTATAGCATGAAGCCTTCGATCAATTATACACATTTAATTTTTACATTTCATACATTTGATTTTTTTTCAAAATATTACTACACACAGACTTATGACATAAGATCATTTCAATAAAATCCAACCTTATAACAGTGCACTAAGGCTTAGTTTTGTACAGGGCGTAATGAATATAAAACATTTTATTCCTCATCTACTCGTATTTATCTATCAAATTTTTCTTTCAACTGTTAACCCTCTGAGACTGATGTGGTTTTCCCATAGACACCGCGAAATATAAAATTCAGGTTATTACCACTGATTTTCAAATTTAAGCACCGCGGCTTTCCGTATAGTGTATGACAGGTTGTTGCAGGGAGCCCACGATTGCATAGAGGGAGAAAAGTGACCAGGGGACTACCACGTCAACGTTTAGATACTAGACTACCATCTCAGTAAAATGGTTATATTTATTCTATTTTATATAACATGTTGTCCCCGTTATTTTAGAATTTAATTTAATTTACATAATATATATTTATGCTAATATTAAAAAGAAAAATATAAAATCTTGCTTCTAAAGAATATTTAAAACCTAACAAAGACATTTGCTTCTCATCATAGTTGAAAAATGTAAAATTATACCGCGTCAGTATAATTGTGAAAATTAAGCCACATCAGTCGCAGAGGGTTAATTTCGTAGTCGCAAATATTGGCCAAATGATAAAATATTTTTATTTAATTGTTTAATACTGATTTTATAAAGCACACTGAGGCATTTTGGCACGTCCGCACGTTGGCTGAGGTTGGATCATACTAAAATCGAACAAGAACTTTTCGTGCTCGTATTTCTCTTGCCGTTTTTTAGATTGTAATCCTTCATCTAGGGTATAATTGATCGAAGCATGAAGCTAGAAAAAAACTTTGGTGTCGCTGTGTCGTGGACATTGCCGTTTGTTGAATACGTTTATAATCAGCTTCACGCTGTATCCCGCACACAGCAGGGTAGACAGAAGGAACCTAGTGTTAAGACACTCCGTTCCTCACTTTCTGCCGAATTCTGGTGGAGGCATTGCGTGTTGAGTGGCAGAACTCAACGCCGCGCTTAACCTCGACACCAGAGCGAAGAAGTGGAAATATAAATTTAAGTAAATATTTCATCTCCTCGAGTGGGGATCGAACCCACAACCAGTCGGTTTTGCAGTCACACCTCGTGCCGTTGCGCCACGACCGGCCTACCGTTTATGTAACTGGTAATATTTTAATAGCATATTTTTATTAATATATTTAGGATGAAAACAAGAACAAAAAAATATGTAATATAATTTATTCATTATAAGAATTATAGTACAAAAACGCACAACACTTTCTTTCCCGTTATTGTTATTGTAAAATTTCTCGTTAATGCTTAATTAATACAGGTATTATACCTACGTTTTTGGAGAAATTTCAATATATAAAAAATTGAACTTGCTGGGCATGAGATCAGACAACAAGCGGTTTTGTGAGACATCAACATTAAAATCTCTAACTATCATGACTAATATAATAAGATCAGGCTCGTAATCAGGTATACGTATAGTTATACGAAAAATATTCTTGGAATATTTTAACAACGATTATAACATAAAGATATTAATTTCTATAACTCTGTGCTGAGTGGATATACACATACCCGAGTATGAAATTGAAAATGTATTGACCTTAATGTTTTTTAGACATATATCACCAGCTTCTGCGTCTTTCATTTCATAATGAATGTCCGACATGTCAATGTCAACATCGGCTTTGTGACTTAATGATAATAACACCGCTACTGATGATGATGATGATCATACACATTGTTGAAAAATGTCATATTGAAACGTACACTAGCTCCTGTCCAATGTTTCTTCACAATCAACGATCGAAGATAGTTTATGCCTATTCAGTTCGTTGTCGATATATAAGTGATTTCATCATCTACTTGCATATTTTCAACTACCGCAGCTTCAGATGTACTGGCACCGTCGTTGATTCTCTTGGCCGCATTCATTCTTTTACGTTCCCAGCACTGCTTCATTCAGTTAGATGATGTTGTATTACTACCGTTTAATTGTTCTTGAGAAGCTCTTTCCAACCGTAAACGATATTTGTAATTGTTTTTGGCTTTTAGATGCGCATAGGCCGACAATTTTCCTTAATAAAACACTATTATATTCACTGTCACTAATTTGAACTTTTTTTTTAAATACCTTCGATAGATTTTGACGATTAAAAATTAAACTTATTTCTTAGTTCCCCCGATTCAAAAATAATTAATTGCAAATCTCAAAAGTCGAAAGTTATTAATTGCAAGTTACTAATTTCAAATCTCCATACGCTGCAAAATAATCATAAAGGCGTTTCTTCCCCCTCCAACGCACGCAATGCGTCATTGTTTTTGTTTTTTTTTGTATTTTTTTTTTTGATTTCTTATCTTTTCAATGGTATAATTTTGTTTTGGGTGTAGAGGACAGTTTCGAAACTACAAGGCCAAACTGTATGCCCCGATTTTGTTATCGTTAGGTTTTTTTATATTGCCCCCGTTTGATAGCAAATTTATAGACGTATTCACGTCAAAAGATATTTATTATATTTCCTGACAAGGTCATATTCCAATCAATAAAAATATTTTTTTATATTTCTTTTATTATTTTTTTCCCGACTGCTAAGGAAGGGTTATGTTTTTCGCGCGTATCTTGTATGTATGTAATATTTTTTATTACCTCGTATCTCCAGAACCACTGAACGGATTTACATATTTAAGGTATCATTAGATTCGTATTAGCAGCCCAAGTGTTCTTAGATAGGTGACGTTAATAAAAAATAATCATGGCGGCTGTGGTACGCCATTAGACTTAGTGAAAAAAAAAATTGTTTCGAATACTACAATATGGGTATCAAATTCAAGAGCTCAATTTCAGGATTTCAAAAAAGTATATCATGATTATCATTATCGTAATAAATTCTAACAAAAAAATGAAAAATAAAAAAATATTTGTAAAAACAAAAATCCCGACTGCATCAAACTAAAAAGAAAATAAATAAGCCCAATAGTTTATTAAGATTAACAGTCGGGACCTATAACTAATTCTTCAATCAATAAAATCTTTACCAGGAACCCCGCATAATTTAAAGAGGTCCCGACTGTTAATCCTAATAAACTATTGGGCTTATTTATTTTCTTTTTAGTTTGATGCAGTCGGGATTTTTGTTTTTACAAATATTTTTTTTTATTATTCAATGTCAATGACATTCTGTACTTTTTAAATTGAAATATCTGCACAAAGTTTTATGATGATCACAATAAAAGAAATAACAAACAAACAAACTCTCTTTCACATTTACAATATTAAGATCTAGTGGCCTCCATGTAGCTTCACCTGCTTGAAATATAAGAATATTTATTCAATTTTATTTAAGGAAAATTGGTTGTTTATTTTAGTATGGCTATCTATACATACTTAATAAATCATGATTTAAATCTTTTTAAATTTTATTTATTTTGCTTTTAACAAGATAATAAAGTTTAATATCTCAATTTTCAGTTACACTCGGAGGCGGCGCATCCACTTGTATCCTCAGCTGGTTTCTTCTTCTCTTACTCCTTCCGATAGTTCTGGGATATTCTGGCTTTAATTTAGAACAGAACAACGAATATTACGATGAAGATAGTAAAGAAAACGTCCTCACGTCTCTTATGGGAGGGTGAATAGTTAAATACTAGAATAATCACGTAACGAATTTAGTTAATAAGTAACAAATAAGTGTTAATTAAATAATAAATTTCACTCAGGATTTTCGTAGGCACAAATAACATTCACATTTTTTTTTCATGCTACACATTATAAAATTGACACATATTGACTAATAAAATATATTGAGGCTTGAGGCCATCGCAGGGGGGTGGGGGGGTTTAGATTTCCACTCGGTTGGATAAAGTATTTAATATTTTATATTCTCGTTCTGGTACCGAGGCAAAGCACGGTGTTGAGTTCTGCCATTCAACATGTAATGTCTCAAGAAACGGCGGAAAGCGGAGAACGGAAGTGTCTTAATGGTGAATTAATTGTCTTAATGATAAGTTCCCAGGCTCTCTCTGCCTACCCTGCTTCGTGCAGGATACAGCGTGAAGCTAAAATAAATATTGACTCGAATAAATTATTTTTTTCATTCATATATTATATGCATATATTATATATATTATATGAGCATATTATGCAGATAAACTACGAATTTTAAAAAGATGGTCATCATAATGTACTTTAATTAGTTAATGGTTAGTGTATAATTTTTTCATTTAATAAGCCAACCAGTAACTAATATATTAGCATCATTTTTTACGGCCTTAGTTTCTTTTTATTGAGTATACTCAAAATATTCCAAATCATATTAAGATAAATCAAGAAGTATGGCAAAAAAATATTTACATGTCGTGGTCATATCGTAAAATGTTCTATTTCATTAAATACTTATCAGTCTATTGACCAGAACAAAATATGTCGTAATTCTACATAATGGCCACGACATGCTTTAATACATTAGAAAAGACTTGGTTATTACAAGAAATATCAACAGTCTTTTGTAAAACTTCGGAAATGGATTCTTTTTGGGATATTACCCAATTATTTGGTACTGTATTATGCACATTATTTACCCAATAACTTCGAAAGAAACCACAATCCAAACTTCATATTCTCTGATAGTACTTACCGATGTTTGGTGAATATGTAGAAATACTTTCAGGTTTTATAACATAACTAAGGTCTGGCTGAGTTCGGCTCTTAAGCCATAAGTTATTATTAAAATAAATCATCATTACACTGCATAGGTTAAGAATAATATATATTATATTTTTTATTTTTTAATTAAAATCATGTATTCCAATGTGATACTTTTAATTTAACTATTTTTTGTAAATAAAGCGAATTAAAAAAATGCAATGTTCTAAAACCAAAGAAATAATCGTAATAAATGTAAGAAGTAGTGTTTCTGCTGTGATTACTATATAGTAAAACTAAGATGTATGTAGGTAAAGTGAAACGTCGGGATTAAATTTTGGAGAAATATGCATTCAAATTTTTGAATACAAAATTGTTATTAAAATATCTAAAAAGAAAAGTAAATGGAAGTGGTAAAATGTGTTGATTATTTATGTAGGAAAAATCTTATTTTATGAGTAGAACTTCCATAATGTAGGGACCATTCGTGCCGCAGGGTCACAAGTGTGTGTCTGTAAACGCGACAGTTTAGGGGTCGAGCAAATGAAATATATAATATTTTCATTTCCTACCTCTAGTAACGAGGCGTAGATTTGAAATCCGCTACTCAACACGCAATGTTTCTAAAATTTGGCGGAATGTGGGCTACGAAGGCATCTCAATGAAAACAGAGTTTCTTAACACTACGAGTAGATTCCCTTTATCACACCCGAAAAAAACAATCAAAAGTCAAAAATGCTAATTGATTAACCACTTTCATCATTGCATTTTTTAAGCAAACTTTGAACTTCTTTGTTAATATTCTGTCTTCAAGATTTAAATGAATATACATTTTCTTTTTTATATATTATTCTTGTTTCCAAAGATTTTAAATATCATTATATCTTACATAATCAACAAAGATATACTATTTAATACATTGCGTGTTGATAGGCGGAGCTCAGCACCGTACTTTGTGTTGTTACCAGGGCGAAGAAATGAAAGTAATTCATTACCGCAGATGGATCTGTGTACCCACAAACCTTCTTAAGAACCAGGTTCTTTCGAACCTCAGAAATATTAAAGAGAATCATGAAACGCCGTCGTGGCGCAGAAAAATGGGTGTGGATGTGACTGTAACGCGTCATTTGCGGGTGCGATCCCCATTCGGGGGAATGAATTATTATTTATTAATATTTTCATTTCCTCGCTAAGCACTAAGACAACAGATTGGCGTTGAGTGCCGCTACTCAACATGCAATGCCTCGAAAAAATCGGCAGAAAATGGGGATCGCAGTACCTAAACATTAAGTTACCTCTACCTACCTTGTTATGTGCGGGATACAGCGTGAAGCTATTTTTTTTTTAAATAATAATAATTCGTTTAGTTTTAACCATTAACTGGTATCGTAAATTTGACAAACATAACTGGTATAATGGGGACCGTACAGCCCCCAATCGATTTTTGCTTTTAACAAGCAAATTTTAACTATGCACTTGTTTAAATACTTATAAATGACATATTTGTCATATATGAGTATTTTCATCAATTATTGCACTTTATAGCACATAAGTAGTCACATAAGTGACAGCGTCATTTTTTCGAGACGTTTTGTATAATTTAAAATTCGATACATAGTTTAAAATTAAATTAATTTTAAAATCGCTACATTCGCCTACTATCTGAGTCCAATCACTGATTCGGAATCAGAATCTTTATTTACGATCTCTTCTATTGTTTTATCACTTACAGGCCGCGACATCTTGATGAAATAGTTGTAAAAAAAGAAACAAATAAACATTATGATGTCAAAAAACTAACGTAACTGGTATTGTGGGGGCCGCGCAGTCCTCAAATAGCAGCTACCAACAATGCTTAGCTTGTAAAAAAATATAGAAAATACCACGCGTGGGGGCCGCGCGGCCCTACCATATTAGTTAAGGGTTAAAACTAACATTGGTCACACATACCTTACAGTTAATATTGTTTTGTTTAGTATATAGGTTATTTATAATCTTTGAATAATTACTTAACTCACTCTGGCGTTGTCGCATATGTAAATATATATAATTCTTTTATAGTACTTCCTCTTATAAGAAAAGTCTTATAGTACTTTCGTTTCCTGACTACCTTTACAAGTTTGACAGGTTCATTCTGCATTTTGTACTAACTTTTATATTATAGAAGATAATTTCTAGTTAGTTAAGAAATATACCTATTAAGTTTTCATTATTATAATAAAACTATTAGTAAATGTGCAAAATCTGTAAATATTTAATGTTAATACACAACTGAGTACTGATTACAATTGTTTTATTCTTTAATAAACCAACTTTGGTAAGTAAAATTTATATTAAAAAATAGACATGCTTGGGACAAGCTTCCCTCTGCATGGCCAGCTATATGCAGGATACAGCGTACAGATGAGAAAAATATATTTGTGAATCATTGTAAACCAGTAAATATATTTATTGGTTCATAGTATGTCCTTCTAAATATTTGAAACATATTGTACTTTATATCCTAAGTAACAATAGCTCCAGCGCTTAAAAATATTTTAATAAACTTGTATATAACTTACTGTTCAGAGTGGTTCTATGTAAATATTATTATTTGTTTTATTGTTTTCGAGACCACGACGCATGCGTCTTCGAGTACTTGTTAGATTGAGAGCTTAACACCGTACCTTATTTCTTACCAGAGCAAAATCGAAATAATTTGCTCCTTTACGAAAATCGAACCCACAACTTTAGCGTTTACTATCTAACGCTGTCACATTAAGCTACAACGGCCCCAGACAAGCCACAGATATATCTGTGATAAAACGAATTTGAATATGGGCATTGAGGCCGTCGTGGCCCAAGCCCAGGGCACACACATGGGACTGTAAGCACGACGGTTGTGACTTGTGTGTTCGATTTCTTTTAATTCTTCGCCCTGATAAACGCCCCGCTAATCCCTTTGCGACCGATGTGGCTTAATTTTTAAAATAATTTTAAAGCGGTAATCCGCGAGACACCTTTTTAATACAAATATTAATTAACTTATGCTATTTTATTTATATTTATTAAATCACTTACTTGACTTTACATAAGTTATTAAGAATGTCTTCTTTGACATTAATGACAGAAAAAAACAAAATCAATTTTATTTATATTTAACATTACATATTTGAAAAAAAAATACTATTATTTGTCTAGGGAATATGGAATAAATTCATCAATTATTAAAAGAATTATCAAAAGAATGGTAATAAACTGAATTTTGTATTTCGCGGTGTTTATGGGACTACCACGTCAGTCGCAGAGAGTTAACCTCCTGGTAAAGCACGTTGTTGAGTTCCGCCACACAGTTCGCAATGCCTCGTTGCGGGATACAGCGGAAAGATAAAAAATATATAATATATTCCTTCTATTTAGGACATCGAACAAATGAATAGTACATGAACAGTTTGCAATAATCTATAGTTACAAAATTATAATAAATAATTAAATACAAATTACACCAAACCATTAAGTAAATTTCTTAAATGTTGTTCTGTACTTTTAAATAAAGAAATTTACAGAGTCCTTGTAACTTCTTGTAACATTTGTGGAAGTATCTTAATATGTATCGTATACACAGTTCTTACATGTAAAGCTAGATGGCGCTGTAACTTTTTTAAAATATTTATTTTTACATGATTTAATAAAAATATAATCGAAAATTAAAATTAAATTTAAAATATATAAATAGTTAAAATAAATTGTCTCTACAACTCTCAAAGTGAATGTTATATAGGGCCTACTTTAATTTAGACTCTGTATATAAACAAACTAAATTAAGTTTGTAAATAAACTCATTTGAGTTCGATTCATCCTTAAGAGAAATATTATATTATAATTCAAATGGTCGGTTTGATTAGACAATGTCTATCGTTGAGTCCTACTTCAAAGTTATTGGAGGATAGACTACAACAAAAAAAAACTAAAAAAGAGAATCAGTATCTCATTGTCAAGCTCCAAGGAACGCTTCTAATCTGATCATACTACATACATTATCTATAAATCAGCTTCACGCTGTATCCCGCACAATGCAGGGTAGGCAGAGGGAACCTAGTGTTAAGACACTCCGTTCCCCACTTTCTGCCGAATTTTAGTGGCATTGCGTGTTGAGTGGCAGAATTGAACGCCGCGCTTGTCCTCGACACCAGACCGAGGACATATAAATTTAAGTAAATATTTCATCTCATCGAGTGGGGATCGAACCCACAACCAGTCGGTTTTACAGTCACACTTTGTGCCCCTGCGCCACGACTGGCCTCAATCTGCTACATAACATTTTATTTTTCTATTGCTTATGATCCGTTGCTGTTGTTATTTTTTCTATAGCTTAATATTGCTTTTCTCGGATTTATAAACAATTTTCTCGAAAATAATAAACAAATATAGTAAAAATCCAACAAAAAACGTATAACACTAACTAATTGAGCCTCGCATCGCATAAATGAGTGGATTATAAGAACAACGCAATTAGGGCGCGCTAGAAAAATCAAATTAAACCCCTAATGAACAAACATAGTCCATGAGCTGGTTCCCTGTAGGTTACATAGGTTATTTAGGTGATAGAGACTACAGACTTAGTAATTTGACGCCATAATAAAGGGAGACTTTTCGTAGGGTAGTAAATCGGCTTCACGCTATATCCCGCACAGCACACGCAGGAGAGTAGGCAGAGGTGCATTTTTCATATATTTATTTGATATACTATTATGTATTTTTTTCCTATACTAATACTTTTAACCGCCCCCATTTTTGGCTGGGTGGCTTTAGTACGTAATAAAATGGTTTTGGTAACTCCGTTACCATTCATTTACACAACAATTCCGAGAGTTTTTAATTCTTTTAATAAGTCCAGCAATTACGTCTGTCCATTGTCACTCAATAAAGAAGGAATTTTATATATATATTTTTATAGATATCAAAGCTCTAACGCGCATTAATCTATGGCATCTGGTTTCCGTCGCATAGTTTGTCGCCGCGACTTCCGCCTTGCAGGGCAGATACTGCGTGAATACTCTCTCGGGGTTTTATTCCACATAGGAATGTGATATTAAGATAGATTGTATGTTTTAAATATAAAAGCTTCGTATTGTATGATATATATCTTTCATTTTTCTTTTCAAAATTTTTATTTTATATTTTTATATGTGAATTTTTAGATTAAATGTTGAATTTTACTGTTATTTTAAGTATTTTAGATATATTTTTATTGTTTTCAGCACTGGTTTTCTGTTAGCGGTTTGGTCCGCTGCGTTGGGTTACACGATTATAGTTATTTGGTTGTTTTTTGTTTTCGGCGGTATATTTTTTACATACATATTTATAAAAACTAAACCGACTTTACTTCCATATAATAATAAGCATTTATCTTTGTGTACCTATGCACCTATGAACATGAACTCAACGTATCGTTGTCTCTTAGTAAACCAGAAAAATAAGGAAAAAAATAATACATTCCCTGAATGGGGATCGAATCCACTATCTAAACTAAACTAAACTAGCTTCACGCTTTATCTCTAGCGGGGTAGTCAGAGAGAACGGAGCACCAAACGCTACGGTCTCTACATACCTCTTTCGCCCCGTCCACTGTCATCAACCTCTTCATACATGCCCTCCGGGTGGTCCTCATGATTTTTACGTGACCATCCTCCAGTATCTTTAATATTGTATTTTCGAAGGTCAACAGAGGTCTCCCTCTACCTCTCTTACCACTCACTTTTCCATCATAAATCTTTTTTGCCATTCTTTCATCACCCATTCGTTCGACGTGCCCAAATCTGCTGAGCACGTTCTTCCTCATTCTCACCGTTACATCCTCGCTAGTACCTGCCATTCCGTGCTTCATTGCGGATTCGATCAGCTAAGCTGACTCTGCATATCCTACGAAGAAATCGCATCTCCACGGCATTCATCGTTCCTGAGATAAATGCTCTTAACAGACAGAAAGACAGACATGCAAACATACGGACGGACAACAAAGTGATCTTATAAGCGTTCCTTTTTCCGTTATAAGGTACAGAACCCTCAAAATTATAAACATACTTAAATACTGTTTTATTAAGTCAATATAAAATAATTTACAATCGTACATTGTATTAAGTTGAAATTACAGAAAGTACAGAAATTTTCATGATTACTTTTTAATATTATATTCGCGGTATTAAGATCAAACAATTGCCTTGGAGAACTTCGTTAGTTCAATTTCACTCTACGCTTAACGTTTTATTTCCAATTCTTGAATAAATTCTTTATATACTCTGGAGAAAAATTATTACTGTTGTAACATAGTGTTTCTTTTAGCGTCGCACTCTATCCCGCACATAGCACGGGAGGCATAGGGAACCTGGGAATTCAGTGTTAGTAGCGTTCGAACAGTAGTGTCTTGGAACAAAATTTCCGCGGGATTTATGATTTTTTTATGCGGGATACAGCTTGACATAAAAAATAATAATGACATGCTTAAATAAGCATCTAGTGTACTTTGGCAAATGTCAATAAATTGGCGCATCTAACTGACTGAATGGCTTAAAATAAAAATATATAGATAGTAAAACATCCACACCGGAAACCTGAGAACCTAGTGTTACGACACTCCGATCGCTTCCGGTTCCATTAAGTCACTTCGCCACTTCGCATTGTGCACTTTCCGCAAAATACCTGGAAAATATAAAGGGTTTATTTTAGTTTTACTATTCAAATTTTAGATAGGGAATGTGTTTTCATCTGGGAAGAATGTCCATTGAACAATGTTGACTGAACATTTTATTTCGAGATCCAGAATTACATATTGATTGAATTTTGGTAGTCCCATCTCTTACTCTCGTATATGAATGAGGTGAGTTTTTGTTATTTTTTCTGTAGTTTCGCAAAATATTTTGTACTTATTCGTATTGCAATATGAAGAATACTTTTTTGAGGCCAGTCGTGGCCCAAAGGCACGAAGTGTGATTGTAAAATCGACTGGTTTTGGGTTCGATCCCCACTCGATCGAGGAGATGAAATATCTACATTTTTATTTTCACTTCTTTGCTCTGGTGTCGAGGCAAAGCGCGGCGAGCGAGACAATGATAATTTAAGGAATCTTGATAATTTGGACATTGTAGATCAAATATAGATTTTGTTATTTTGTATTTTAATTTCTTGAATGTAACGATAAATATACAAAAATGTAAAGAAACAATTAAACTTAAAAAAAATGCACTTGAGAAGATAGAGCTTGGTTTTAGGTTTCACCACTCAACATATAGATATTTTTCGGAAAAACGGGAACGGAGTGCCTTAATTTGATTCTCTTTGCCCACATTGTGTTTAATTAAAAAAAATAAAGTACCAAAACAATATAACATTAAACAAAGAAATGCAAAATGTAAAACAACTTCAATAAAAATAGCTTTAAAATAAAACACACTTGTATACAATACTAAAGACAATTCAAATAGTTATCCGCTTGTACAACCCGGTT
Organism: Heliconius himera; assembly: GCA_021202915.1. Classification (NCBI taxonomy): domain Eukaryota; kingdom Metazoa; phylum Arthropoda; class Insecta; order Lepidoptera; family Nymphalidae; genus Heliconius; species Heliconius himera. The sequence continues at coordinate 787,909 of JAJHJA010000281.1, forward strand.
TCCCGGTACTGTGATTGAGAAGTCCGGGATTGAGGGATTTGCCCGGGAAAGGGAATGGCTGCACATCGCATCGCATCGTGCAGGCATTTAGTTCGGAGCTCTGGATTTGCGCATTGACAGAAGAGGTGAATTCGTTTTGTTTTATTACCTAGTCTATTTAGGAAAAAGAATTGGTAAGGCAAAAGTATGTGAATAGAAAGGTTACATGTTATATTGTATGAAAAAAATCAAATATTGTGAGGTCAGTCGTGGGACTGTAAACACAACAGGCTGTGGGTTCGATTTTCACTAGGGAAAATTCGAATGAAAAAAAATTGAAAATTTAATATAATCATTTACTTGCACTGGTAACTAGACGAAGTGCGGCGTTGAGTTCTGCCACTCAACACGCAATGTTTCGAAAATTCTGAGGAAAGTGGGATATGTTTTCAATTGTAAAGTTACATATACTCTAATATTGCTCAATTACCATGACACTACTTTTAAATAATAGCTTGAAAAATATTTTGAACGTTTTCAATCATTAAGTTTCTAAAAAGCTGAAGAAAATTTAGAAATTCTATTGCAGTCCGAAATGTTAAAGACTGAGAATGTTAACTCATGGTTTGGTGGGGGCTGCGCAGCCCCCATGCGTGTTATTTTCTATATTTTTAAACAAGCTAAGCATCATTTTCATTACTTCGCTATTCGCGCCGGGTGCCGGACGTTGAACGCTGCATCACTTACCAGGACCCAGGTATACACAAGTTGGGGTCTGCGCGACACCCATGAAACTAGTTATGTAATTTTTTTGACATCATAATTTTTATTTGTTTCTTTTTTTTACAACTATTTCATCAAGATGTCGCGGCCTGTAAGTGATAAAACAATAGAAGAGATCGTAAACAAAGATTCTGATTTCAAATCAGTGATTAGAGTCAGATCAGTACACGAACGTAGCGATAGTGAAATTTTAAATTATACAAAACATCTTAAAAAGAGGACACTGTCACTTATGTGATAGAAATCAATTTAAAAATTGCTACTAAGTGCAACAATTATTCAACATTAATTTGCAACGTACATAGTAGCGCAAAAACTAACTAACTACGTGATAATTGTAAAGACTGAACAAAGTTTTTTTTGGTGTATTCATAAGTCTTTAGTTAATAAGATACTATGTAAAAAGCGTAATTTTTAAGTATAATAATATATTTTTTGGTTATAGCCTTCCAAACAATAAGTTTCATAGATTATCAACAGAAAAAAAAATATCAAAAAGTTTTTACTGTTTTGTGATCTCAAGTAATTATTAAGTTAAACTAGTAATAAAAAAAATAAATTCATAAATCGAGCCTATTATTTGTCATTTGTGAGTACATAGTTAAAATTGGCTTGCTAAAAGCAAAAATCATTTAGGGGCTGGACGGATCCCATAATACCAGAAACGTTTGTCAAATTTACGATAGCAAGTTAAGGGTTAAATAAAAAGTAAAGGGCTGTTAATGAAAAGGCATTATCGTAAGTACTAAATACAAAAAAGGAATAAAATGGTAGTATTTCAAAGACTTCAATTCTTTAATTTCTTTCGTTTCATGACAATATTAAGCGAGTAGAGAATAACGAGCGAAGCGACCAACAGACCAGGCTATAAAAAAAATAAAATAAATCAGCTTCGCGCTGTATCCCGCACACCAGGGTAGGCAGAGGGAACCTAATGTTAAGACACTCCGTTCCCCACTTTCTACCGAATTCTGGAAGCATTGCGTGTTGAGTGGCAAAACTCAACGCCGCGCTTAACCTCGACACCAGAGCGAAGAAATGGAAATATAAATTTAAGTAAATATTTCATCTCCTCGAGTGGTAATAGAACCCACAACCAGTCGGTTCTACAGTCACACTTCGTGCCGCCACGACTGGCCTCAACCAGGCTATAATTACATAATAATAGTACTAAAATGAGATAAAACTATTCCCAACATAATTTTGTACCATTACAACATTTGAATATACAAAATAGTTCAATTTCCGTAAAGTAGACTCACGCGGTCTCGTCTCAGAAGTTCACTGTGCAGGGAAAGCACAATTAACAATGCAAATGTTCCACCACAAGAGCCATTCTGAATTTCATACCGCGAATACATATGGAAATTGAGTTTTGGCTAGAAAAACGATATAGTCTAAGCCTTTAGTTGGTGCAGAGTATCCTTGAGACGGAGTAATATTTTATTGTTTTAGTGACCAAATTATAAAATTACTGAAGAGTTTACGCTGTATCCTGAATATAGTAGGGTACCTGGGAACCCAGTAGTAAATCCCGTTCCCGTTAAGGCACTTTCGTTCTCCGCTTTCTAATGAATTCTGGAGGCAATGGGTGTCGAGTAGTGAAACTTGAACTTGTGCCCCTGCGCCAAGACGGTCTTTCGTTCAGATTTTTATACAAAATTAATTTTGCATCCTCACCTTTTTCCTGTATACCATGGTGATTCATCCATCAGCCTTTCGAAGTCCACTGCAGGACATAGGCCTCCCCTAATGCTCGCCACTCCCTCCGGTCCTGCGCCCTCTGAATCCAGCGGCCTCCCGCTGTCTTCCTTAGGTAGTCGGTCCACCTGGCTGGAGGGCGGCCTGTACTCTTTTGCCGAGACGTGGTCGCCATTCGAGAACCTTTCTTCCCCATCGGTTGTCGGTGATGGTGATTAATGGAAGTTAAAATACTATATGTATTTGATATATTCTGCCCAACTTTCGAGATTGTGGGTTGAGTGTAGAACTTCTTTTGATTCTTTAGTACAGTTTTTATTTAAAAACATAAGCATTTCTAATTTACGCCGCAAGTATACTGTACCCTACATTAAAGTAGCATCGCGGGGAAGCCCCGCCCCGTCTTTACGAAAACTTCGAAAAGACTTCGTTAGTATTGTGTCGTCATCTAATTTATGGATGTACATATTGTAAAGTTAAGAGTCTTAGCTTTGGAAAAGTTCCCAAGACTTTATTTGTTGGAATTTGAATAATTCCATAGCGTATGTTGTTGAGGTACATACATACATACAAGACAATTTTACTTTGCTTAATAAGCAATAAACTTCCTGAATATCTTTTATATTATACGTATTTCCAACTGTTTAAATTCTCTTTTAGAGATATTTATAAAGTTTTATTGTAGTTTCTTCATATAATAATTTTGGGTCTTATTCTTATAAATGTGTGTTTATATTATGTATTATAATATACATAGAGAAAGCAAAAAAAAGCTGAATATCGAGTTTAATGGTGTGATACAAAAGGTCTAAATTAAACAGTGAACATTTCGTTTCGATTTTCGTAACTTAATGACGCGATTTGTTGACGGTTCCACAGTGAAAAAAAAATTATTCATCCAAGTGGAACCCACAACCCCTGCGTTTGCAGACAGACGTTGAGCTGCGTATACAGATATACCATTATAAATTTTTAACATAAAATCACTATTTTTAATATAAGTTGAACAGCGGCGTTGATTTCTGCCACTCAACACGCAATGCCTCCAGAATTCGGCAGAAAGTGGGGAACGGAGTGTCTTAACACTAGGTTCCCTCTGCCTACCCTACTATGTGCGGGATACAGCGTGAAGCTGATTCTTTTTTGAACAGTCTTGAATGAATTGCGTTTACATAATATATATTAAAATAGGAAATATTCTATAGAAAAATAATTTTATTTTACTTTCATCATTTAATACTGTTTACAGAATTATTAAAACGCTGAATAGAAAACCAATTTCAAAGGTAACGAGGAAATAAAATCTTTCAAATACACTCAATAACAAAATAATACATTTTATATAAAATGTTTATTTTCAAACCGTATTTTTGCTGTACTTTCAAAGATTTACAGTAAAATAATATTATTATAGAGCAATTGTTGATGTGGCATGGTTGATATAATGAAATAGTGTTTAGCTGTAAACGTGTTAGTTGTGGGTTCGATTCCCACTTGGGGAATAGAATATTTAATATTTAGGTTAGCACGGCACGCCTTGTGTTCCGCCACTTGACATGCGATGCCTCGAGAAATGTGGGAAACGGAAAGTGCCTTAATGGGAACGGAGTGTCTTATCACTAGGTACTCAGGTTTCATTTACTTAGATAAAACGTGAAGCTTTCAAAAAATCTGTTGGTGTGGGGCCATCGTATCTTAATGAGACAGCGTCTGGTTGTAAATACTATGCTCGTGGATTCGATTACGACATGAACGAATTATTTTCGTTTCGAATTCTGATTCAAATTGGAGGCAGACTATTTTGATATTAGGTTCTGCCTGCCGTGCTAATGAATAATAGTTGTGTATGACACATATCCCAATAAGAAGGAGAAGAAGAATAAGAAATAAAACTTCGTGGCGCAAAGTGTGTCAATTCTTTTTTACATTTTCTTGGGAATTAAAGACGACGACTTGGGAATAGAAATGACGCTATCCATTGCCAGACATTTAACATGGTTTTAACCCCCTGCCAGACATCTCTAAAGTCTAATAAATTATTAATAAAAAAAATCAGTTTCACGCTGTATCCCGCACACAGCAGGGTAGGCAGAGGGAACCTAGTGTTAAGACACTCCGTTCCCCACTTTCTGCCGAATTCTGGAGGCATTGCGTGTTGAGTGGCAGAACTCAACGCCGCGCTTAACCTTGACAGCAGAGCGAAGAAATAAAAATATAAATTTAAGTAAATATTTCATCTCCTCGAGTGGGGATCGAACCCACAACCAGTCGGTTTTACAATCACACCTCGTGCCGCTGGCCTCAATAAATTATAAGTGCCTACGAATGTAATATACTAAAGTAACAAGTACTAAATAACAAAAACAATTTATTATTAATTTTAATGAGCTAATTTATAAAGAATTTTCTTTGCTCTTAAATCTTCTCAGGCGCTTATAGCTTATTAGGATTTAGGGGTGTCCGGCAGGGGATTGAAACCATGCTTGGTGTCAATGGATAGTGTCATTTCTAATATTATTTCCAAGAAAATATAAAAAATGATACTTATAATTTAACAGGCTAGTCGTGGCGCAGGGGCACAAAGTGTGACTGTAAAATCGACTGGTTGTGGGTTCGATCCCCACTCGAGGAAGTTAAATATTTATTTACATTTATATTTTCATTTCTTCGCTCTAGTGTCGAGGCAAAGCGCGGCGTTGAGTTCCGCCACTCAACCCGCACTGCCTCCCGAACTTGGCGGAAAGTGGGGAACGAGTGTCTTAACGCTAGGTTAGCCCTCTGCCTACCCTGCTGTGTGCGAGATACAGCGTGAATCTGATTGATTTATTTGATCTTTTTATAATTGAACAAAAGTTAACTATTTATCGCACCCTATTTGCTTAATAACTGCCAAAGTAACCACTACTCAAACTCTATCATCCCTAATAGTACTTGGGTGTATGTGCACAGCAACTTTAGGTTTTATAACGAAACGAAGATGTGAAAAAAACGAGATCTTCGGTTTTTTTTCTTGGTTGGCCTCTTAAGCCATAACATTAATTATTTTTAATTTTTTTATTTTAAATGCAATTTGAATTAATATAACTACTTATATTTTTTTATAGTAGCCATTTTTTTTAAATAATCCTTTTCTCAGATAACATAAATTAATCCTTATTTGCCTTCCTTATAGGTAGGCGCTTCGGTCCAATAAGAACAGTTTACGGAACAAGTTAATTTATACGTTATAAACGTTCATTATAGAAATAAGTAAAAAGTATTAAATATTGTTTTTATGTGTAAAAAATGTTTGTAGATACAAATTTCATTTAAAAATTAAGTCGAGGCCGTCGTGGCGCACAGTGTTTGACTGTAAACGCGCCAGTTTTGGGTTCGATTTCTACTGGAGGGAACTAATTTCGTGTCCTCGCTCCAGCAAGAAGAGTAACAGAAATAAAGCTATAAAAAAATGACACCATTGCTGGAAATAGAAAGCATCTTATTTTCAATTGGATTGCTTACACTAAAATGTTATGGTTTCTCTTCAGGCATGATGAAGCGCGGCGTTGAGATCTGACGCTCACGCAACATCTCGAAGTTTGACGGAAAGTGAAGAACGGAGAATCTCCATCCTAAGCACCTGTCTCTCCTGCTACATGGAAAATTTAACACAAAAAAACCTACCCAAATTCAGGCGACTTAGTTAGTCGCGCTTACATAAAAATGCACAATTTATTGTAACATTGTTTTTATGTTCATTTTTATTTTACAGCCATACAACGAAGGCAATATTGAATCAATGCCGTTTGTGTTTCATATAAAAAATAAAATTCGAATTGACAAAAAAATGTTTTTTCATTTGTTTCATTGTATCGTTTTTGCTTTAGACTCAATTATTGAAGTGAATTCAAAAATTGTTTACAACACTTACAATGTAGAAATATCAAGATCGACGATGCATCAACCGTATGGTAATTTTTGTTTTGCTAGCTACCTTGAAGCTTTGTGGTATTAGTGACATTTGCTCTTAGTTTTTTTTTAAGTTTTACGCTGTATCCTGCAATACTACTATGTAGCAGAGGGAACCTGTCATTTACATTTGCACGCTAGTGTCCTTGGGCCACGACGGTGTTAACTGACGGATGGATGTTTTTAAATAAATTGCTTATTATATAAGATATATTTGAGGCCAGTCGTGGCGCAGTGGCACAAAGTGTGACTGTAAGACTGACTGGTTGTGGATTTGATCCCACTCGAGGGGATATTTATTTAAATTTATATTTACATTTCTTCGTTCTGGTATCGAGGCAAAGCGCAACGTTGAGTTCTGCCACTCAACACGCAATGCCTCCAGAATTCGGCAGAAAGTGGGGAACGGTGTGTCTTAACACTCCTATTCCCTCTGCCTACCCTGCTGTGTGCGGGATACAGCGTGAAGCTGATTTTTTATTTTTTTTGATGATTCTTATTTTATTACAGTAATAGATAAAACATGTTTGTTGAAACCGGATGTGGGCCCATGTAGGGCGGAAATCGAAATGTACTACTACGACCCGCCCACACGTAACTGTTCTACGTTCCTATGGGGTGGATGTCAAGGCAATGGCAACAGATTCGATTCTCATAACGAGTGTAGGCGAAGCTGTCTTAGTTCACCTGACCGTCCGAGTGAGTGATATTAAGATAAGATGTTTTATTTTTTTTTATGATGACGAAGGCTATGATCTTTTACTTCTCTTTTACTTATCTTTGTTAGTCTAAGTAACAAAAATCGAGGAAAGAAAATGAGTTTAGGCCTTCGAGGCGCAGCGAGACAGTGTTTATCTGTTTACACGATGGCTGTGAGTGCGATTTCCACTCGAGGCAGTAAATTAATTTATTTTAAGGAAGTCTGCCTAAGACGGCACCTAGTACTAAGACAGGTTCCCCATTTTTCGACAAACTTTCGAGATATTGCATGTCGAAAGTCGGAATTCAACTTGTTGTCAGAGCAAGGAAGTCAAACCAATTAACTTCCCCTGAAAGGTAATAGAACCCAAAACCGGTTGTTCACGGTGATATTTGAATTTTATAATAAAATATACATTAAAATAAAGTCTTAATTAAAAACGTGAATAATTAATTTTTAATTACCAGTCAGAATAATGATAATCTTATTCATTTAAAATAAATATCTCTATATGATATCATCATTATAATATTAAAGATTATAAAAATATGATACGTCTAGAACTTATTATTTATTTGACTACTATGTATGTACTGAGTGCTATTTAAAAAAAGGAAAACCACACTTTTTATATATTGTTAATAATTTACATGAGGCCGTCGTGGCGCAGTGGCAAATATCTGACTGTAAGCACGATGGTTGTGAATGTTGTTCCTATTTGGAATAAATGTACCTATTTATTTTAATTTTTCTGCTTTGCTAGACAACATTTGATGTTGAGTTAACACCCAACACGCAATGAAACACTCTTCCATTCAACTTTTTTTATTTTTTAATAAGGTTTAAATTATTCATGCTGTATCCCGTATTTAGTACCTGCAGGATACAGCGTGAATAATTAATAACATAAGGTTCCAATGGTTGGAAAAAGGTTGGAATTTAACACCGCGCTACGTCTTGTCACCAAAGAAAATAAAAGAAAATGGAGAGGTGTAAATTTAAAATATATCGATGATCATTTTCTTCACCGAGTAGGAATCGAACTTACGACGTCGTCTTTACAATCAGACACCACAGCGCCACGATGGCATTTTTATTATTTTTACAGTAACAAAAGAAGAAATACCTAAAGAAATTAATAAATATTATCTTATCCTTTTAGAAGCGAGACCTAAGTGGTGCAGTTTAACTTTTGACTATGGCTTTTGTTTTGGGGCACTTAAACGATGGCATTACGACCCTTTATGGAAAGTTTGCAAGCAAAGAATATATTCTGGCTGTGGAGGAAATAAAAATAACTTTTATAATAAAGAACAAGTACGTTTATTACTTTAGTAATTTAAAAAAAAATGAAAAAATCTTTAGTAATTTAACACGTAATGAATTGGCCTTCAGTGGAACAGAAGTGTCTTAATAGGAACGAAGTGTTTTAACACTATGTAGTCAGGTTCCCTCTGCCGAAGATATGTGCGAAATACAGTGTGAAGGTAAAAGAGAGTAAGAGATAACTTTAATAATAATAATAACTAAAATAATTTATACTGAAATAGTCTTACGTTTGACCTCATCAAGCCTGATGGCGATGATGAGTGTTGTTATGGTCTACGGTGCTTTATAATTATGCTAGCGACCTACCTACCTCCGATATAAATATTCTAGATTTTTTAAGCTTCACACTGCATCGAGATATAACTTCTGTCTTAAATGTTGGAACTCTACGCCGCGCTTTATCTTTCAAATAAATATCGGGTACATGGAGTTCTAGGTTTGGTTCGCACTCGAAGCGAGTCCAAAATCGTCGCGCCGCACATTACAGTACAGTTAGGCACTTTGCCACTGCGCCTCTGATTTTTAAATAAATATACCAATGGTATTTCTAGATCGGAAACCTTTTGTTATCTATACATATAGATGAAATTGTAGTCTGTGATTTCTAAATTATCACATTTTAGCACGCTGTGTCCTGTACATAGAAGGGTGGCGGAGGGAACCTAGGAACCTAGTTAAGTTAACAAGCTCCGTTTCCATGCGGAATTTTCGAATCATTGAATCTTGAAGGGCGGAACTAAACGACTCCATATTTTTAAATTCTTATTTACTTTCAGTGTGATTCCATATGTCGATTTGGTTCTGGCTATTTAATTTCAACAGTAAAGGCCAAGGGTGGTTTGAAAAAGGTTCTAATACTTAACCCGTTAGGTGCCACTTCAAAGAAGGGGAGAAACCAAACACTATCTACAAGTACAACAAATGCTTCTTTTGCTAACTCTACAATAAAAAATGGCATACAAATAACAAAAAAAGTACAGTTAATTAGGTATTTTAAATAAATGTAGTAGTTTTATTTCCCAGTTTTTTATCTACACCTATCAATCCTTTTTTAAATGAGTTTTTTAAATTTAACGAGTTTATCTCTCGTATCTCGATGGTTCTGGATTGTTCTCTTATTTTATACTTTAGTTTTGCTTCCCTTAAGAATAAAATTAATATATTTTTGTAGCTGCACGCTGTATTTATCAGATATCAAGATAGACAGAGGGAACCCGGGAACTTCTTCATTCTTTAGACACTTCCTAACCCCACGATTTTGTAGGCGTGATGAGTGGCGGATGGAATGGAATAGAAATACGCTGAATTTAAAACAAAGTTAAAAATTTAAAAAAATATTTATTTTAAGATCATATTTGGTTGAGGACTGTGGACGAGACGAAAAAGATGTGCAAAGACTGTTACATTTGGCACCCCGTCCTCTCTGGCTACTCCCATAGGGATACAGCGTGAAGCTAAGTAAGTTAAGTGCATACCAAGTTGGTGGTATCTTCATGTCGAAAAAATACTCGTATAATCTATACTTATAATAAATATAAAATAATTTAGGTTCATGCTATATCCCGCACACAGCAGCATAGGCAGAGGGACCCTAGTGTTAAGACACTCTGTTCCCCACTTTCCGCAGAGTTCTGGAGGCATTGCGTGTTGAGTGGCAGAACTCAACAACGCGCTTAGCCTCGACAGCGAAGCGAAGAAACGGAAATATAAATTTAAGTTAATATTTCATCTTCTCTCGTAGGGGATCGAACCCACAACTAGTCGATTTTACTTTATTAAACAGTACAGTAACAGTAGTTTAAACAGTATTTTGATTTTGTTTTAATAATAGTTAGGTATAGAATAACAAATATTTTATTACTTTATATTTTTATTCAGAGATGGAATTTAATGAGCGTGAAGAAATAAATAAAATAGCTATTTTTTGTATTAAAAACGTATATTTGATGACGTTTAGTTTATTATAATAAAACATAGTTTGTGATTTTTTGGTAAAAACTAAAATATTAACAAATATCACAGAATTAATTGTAATAGTTGTTATAATCTAATATAAAAATTAATAAAATGGATAGTTGTAACCTATCTTATAGCTACAAGTTTATTCTCCATACAACAGAATGATTGAGATTATAGGTTTTATTGCACATAGCAACATAAGCAAAGGGAGCTTGGGAACCTAGTGGCAAGACAATCCGTTCCCATTAAGATACTTACATTCTCTATTTTCTGTCTATATACTTCTTAAGGTATTGCGTGTTGTGAGGCGCAAGTCAACGCCGCAAATTGTTTGACTTATTTATTTTTTTTTAATCACAAAAGTACCTTCAAGCAATGATTATAGGCCCCAGTCCTATACAGACAGCAGCATTCTCTTCAGACATGATATCTTGGATAGAACAGGGTAGGCAGAGGGAATCCGAGGCGCCTTTTCTCTTGTTTTTCTCCTTTTTTTTGTTGTGTTTTGTTTATTGTTGTTTTTTTTTATTAATAGCTACTTCTTATACTAATATCACCGTTGTTACACCATTTTAACATGACACCCTTACCATACACAATTTTAAATTAGTTACACCTAAACTTATTTTGACGTCATACGATAATAACCTTGTAAAACATATGTATATATTCACCGAGCCAAAAACTCAGTTTTACTTTTTATTGGATTTAATTTTTTATATACTTAGACTATTCAAGATTTGCAAGTAGCAGGCTTGAACCCTCGCCCATGGATACCGTCCGAGCGCTATTTTTTTTCTTTATTTTACCTACTTCATTGTTTTAATAATTATTAAAATAATCATGAATATCTTGGGGGAACTTATTAACAAAATCGAATAAGCGCGATTCGGACTCGTCACCCGAGGGTTCCGTACTGGAGGTCCGTATTGGAGGTCTAACGCCTTTTCTGAAATTCAAGCTTCGTTTCACTTCAACTAGCAGTATCAAATCAGCTAGTATCAAATTTGGCCGCCTATTTAAGGCTAAAATTTCTAGGTCAACTGGAAGTACCTTATTAATTTTGATTCCCTTTATAGTGTCGAAATAGGTATTTTTGCTTCAATACAGTATCTTCAAGCGTTCCTGCGATAAAAGTTCTTGACAGGCAGACAGACTGACAGGCAGACAGACAGAGAAAAAGTGATCTTATAAAGGTTCTTTTTTTCCTTAAAATATACGAAACCAGTATGGAGACAGCAACATTTTGTAATATTATACTTTCTTCTTACAGACTTCGTTTTGCTAATTCATCTGTCACTAGCTTCGTTACATTTGCATATACTTGTTCAGATCTGTAAAGGAAAAAATATAACCTATATGTAATATAGTTTTATGATGTTTGATCTTTAAAAAAAGTCATCCGCCGACTTTAAGGTTGCGTGGACTTTTTTAAAAAGATGGAATGTCGAATTTAGTTTTTAAGAACAAAATATAGATTTATTGCTTATAACATCTGTCTGATGAATTAAAATTTATAATAATAACCATTGTAGAACAGAGTTTGATTGTAAACGCAATGTTTATGGGTTCTATACCTACCAAGGGGAAGAATTATTATAATCCTCTGGTAAGACTAAGCGTGGCGTAGAGATTTCGTTAGTTAACTTATTGTTAGTTACCGTGTTATGTCACGATTTCGGGCGAAAGGTAAAAAACCAAAGTGCTGTGACACTAGGTTCCCTCTACCTTCCCTTCCATATGCGGGATAGAGCGTGAAACAAAAAAAAATGAATTACCTTCCATTACTAACTCCTGACATCAGCTTGAACATATATTGTGGGCACACATCAGCGTGCATCATTCTCGCATGGAATAAAATACCTTGGCATAAGCAATACGATATGAGAGGCAGAGGTACTCTATCGGTCAATATCTTTTTATCATATAAAATTGTTGTATATAACTGGAAAGAATAATATTAATATAGTAATTAAAATTATATTACAGTACTAGCGACCAGCTCGCCGCTTCGCCCGCTTAAACTATTGAATTATTTACTAAATACACGCAATTTCGTTTGTGTTTTAACATATTTTAGATATTATGATTGCAAAGATCTTAAGATTTCTAATGTAAAAAATATTAAAATCTTAAGTTTGCATTGCATTTTCCTATAAGGATATTCAATTGTTTTGAAAAAAAAACAATATATATATATAAAATCATAACTCATCGGTGTCTGTAAACTACTACTACTGTCTGTACTGAAGATATATTATAAAAAATGTTATTGGGAGCCAGTTATGAGGCCAGTCGTGGCGCAGCGGCACGAGGTGTGACTGTAAAACAGTCTGATTGTGGGTTTGATCTCCACTCGAGGAGATTAAATATTTACTTAAATTTATATTTCCATTTCTTCGCTCTGGTGTCGAGGCTAAGCGCGGCGTTGAGTTCTGCTACTCAACACGCAATGCCTCCAGAATTCGGCAGAAAGTGGGGAACGGAGTATCTTAACGTAGGTTCTCTCTGCCTACCCTGTGTGCGGGATACAGCGTCAAGCTGATTTGATTTTTCTTAAGTTTGCGTTTTTATAGTTCCTTCAATCCTTAGATTGAATAATTTATCTATATCCTATATTTATAAAAAAACGAAACTCATCGGTGTCTGTAAACTACTACTACTGTCTGCACTGAAGATATATTATAAAAAATGTTATTGGGAGCAATAAACAATGTAATAGAACCCGGTTTGTTTGTCTGTTTGTCTGTGCGTTTGTTCACACTAGTCCCATTAACGACTAAGCTGCGTTTTTAGTTGCTATCCACTCTATTTGATTTGTTGCAGCTTTTTATTTTTGTTACTGAATTTGCTTTATACTCTATGATAAAAACTATCATATTAGTTGCTTTAGGCTTTGAGCTATTACCATGCCAAAATTCATTAACTTCCATAGCAGTTGTCATTATTTTAAGTAATATTTTCATTTTTTTATTTTTCGAGACGAAACCCAAAAAGCTTTTCGTTTAACTTAAAAGTTTTTTAACTTCTGTAATTGATATGTTAACCGACTTAATTTTTTTATTATATTTTCCATATACAGGATTGACTTTTCTATCCTTTTATTATATATAGAGATTATAGTCCGTTGTTTAAAGATTTTTGAAAATATATCACTTATTTTTTATGTTTTAGTTTGTGTTATATTTCTTTTTATTTTCTTTTTGTTTTGTGTATTGGTTCTCTTATAAAGAGAAAAGAAGTTCTCTTAGAAAGAACATAGTGCCTTTAATTAAATAAAAAATGTAAAACTCATCGACATTTACCTTTTTTTTTTTTTCACTAAAATCATAAAAACAACAAAAATGTGAAAAAAACGGATGCATCGCAACTTCTTTCATCACATTTTAAGATAATATTATGATCCATTTTTTTATATAAAAATATCATAAAAAAAGCACAGTAAAATAAATCAATGAAAAGTAATACGTCTGAAAGTGAGGAACAAAGGTATCCCAATAGTGATTGAGTGCTCACATTAAGTTTTTTCAGGTTCCCTCTGCGTACCCTGCTATATGTGGGCTACGAAAGGAAAGTAAATCTTTAATGAAAAAAAAATAAACACGTAACTACAAATACAACAATAAACTAAATAACTGAAGAAGTTCAGCTTCAAGTGCACTTCTACCCATTGAAGAAAAAAAAATCTTCACATAAAAAGTTATCACCTTGAAAGCTCCTGTCAATGAGGCTATCGCGAATCCAAGACTGGGCTTGAAAAGAAACGATAGTCCCGCGAGGAATCCAGCGGGCAACGCATACTCTGCTGCGTCATATCCTTGTTTACGACATAAGTAACATATCACAGCCTGCAATGTATAATAAATTATATTTTTTAAACATTTTTCTATATATCTGAATTGAAACTTAGTACAAGTTTGCCAAGATAAACCAAGATAAGATATAAGGTGCAGTGCAGTATGTAGTAAAGTTAGCAATGGTTCGAAGTTTTTGGGTGTGTTCCTTATTTTTTTGGATTTTCTTCATTTTCTGAATATAAATGTTTACTTGAGGCCAGTCGTGGTGCAGCGGCATGAGGCGTGACTGTAAAACCGACTGGTTGTGGGTTCGATCCTCACTCGAAGAGATGAAATATTTACATTTACATTTACATTTCTTCGCTCTGGTATCGAGGTTAATCGCGGCGTTGGATTCTGCCACTTAACACGCAGTGCCTCCAGAATTCGGCAGAAAGTGGGGAACAGAGTGTTTTAACACTAGGTTCCCTGTGCCTACCCTGCTGCGGGATGTGCTGTGCCGCTGTGTGCGGGATACAGCGTGAAGCTGATTTAATTAGATTTTTTTTTAATGTTTACTTAAGTTTATTTCTTTTTTTAGATGTAAATTGCTGAACGAATAAATTGAATATTTGAATTTGATTATGTTTAATACACCGTCGTGGTGTGATTCACACTCGTAGAACTCGTAGCCGTCGTGGCGCAGGGCACGTGCGTGTGACTATACGTGACGGTTGTGGGTTCAATTCCTACTAGAAAAAATTAAATATATAATATTTTTTACTTCTATTTGTCTAGTAACGAGGTAAAGCGTGGTGTTGAGTTCTACGCCTCAACAGACAATGTCTTGAAAATTCGTCAAGAAGTGGGGAATAGAGCATCTTAACACTAGGTTCCCAGGTTCCCTACACAGGTATACAAATTACAATGTTGAATTCCGCCACAACACGCTGTCTCGTTAATTGAGCGAAGAGTGGAGGACGAAGCGTCTTAACATTACGGCATGACGATTTTTTATAAAAATTTTATATACACATTAATTTAAAACTTATTTATCCTGAGTTTAAATTAAATAAAAAAAATCCTACACCATTATCAAAAGAAATAAAAGTCGTACTCTGTAAATACCGATATAAGTGCCGAAGAATAAACCTAAGTTCAAATGGTGACTTCTTATGCTTGAAAAGACCTTCCACGGCCTGGTTATCTTTGGTATCACCAGCCGCGCCATATTGATGCCGAAAGCAATCCCAAAATATGTTAGGGTCCCCTGGAAAAATTGTTTAAATATAAAACTAATGAGTTTGTTTGCTTGATCAAACTTATCGTGGGAACTACTGGTTCGAATTGATAAGTTCGATTTTTTATTATATAGCGCATTTATCGTGGAGAATGTGTCATGTGACGTACATAAGTCAGCAGTTACTTTCATTTTACCAAGGGAAGAAGCCAGAAGTAAACACTAGTATTATTTATTATTACATTGGCAATCGTTGCGCAGTTGTGGGTTCGACTCCCAGTTGTTGGAATAAATTTTAAATATTTTCATTTACTTGCTCCGGTAGCAAGAAGAATAAAATGAGAATCCAAGAAAGAAATTTATAATACTGCCATTTAAGTAATAAAATTGGAAAAAAAAAATGTACGTAGTTTTTATGTAGTACAGTGAATACAGAAGTTAAATCTTACATAACGAAATCAAGTACCTAAAATGTATGTATAAAACATTTTTAGTAATATTAATGTTGCGGCGTTGAGTTCCGCCACTCCATACGCAGCACCTTAAGAATTCAGCGAAAGGTAAAAAATGGAAAATCTTGAGTGTAACACAAAGTTCTCAGGTTCCTTCTGCCTACTCTACTGTGTGCGGGATACAGTGTAAAACTAAAGTGCAAAAACAAAAAAAGTATTAAAATAAATTTATATTTTTGCAATAATATCAGCCAAGTTATAAGCTGGAAGGGCGGTATATGTATTTTAAATGAACCTTTTCAAGCTACTTTTGAGCCCTTCATAACTAGTAAGCCAATTAGTCTGCACGCGCGGAATTTAGCCCTTTTTTAAAACTTGTGATGTATATAAATTTTTTAAAAATTAACTCAAATAGTTATTAATGTATTAACGTTTAAAAATTGGCATTTTTGTGATTGATTCATTTTTTCATTAAAAACCTAAGCCAATTCTAGGTGGCCTAGAAACTTTATATTTGGTAGCAAGATAGACTGATATCCATACCTATATTATAAATTCGAAAGTAACTCTGTCTGTCTGTCTGTCTGTCTGTCTGTCTGTCTGTTACGCAATCAGGGCCAAACCGCTAATTCAATTGTAATAAAATACTCATACAGAGATACTTGAGGGTCTTCGGATGAACATAGGTTACTTTTTTTCTCATATTTGTAATATTGTCGATATATACTAATATATTAAAATACTTTTTAGTTTGACAGGCAATTTATTCCGCCATGTTAATAACAACCGACCGTTGCTAAGCAACGGTTTGCAAAGTTTATTTATTGTTATAAGCAAACGTCACCCAAACTGAGCTTGCTTAACGCAAACATGGCGTGCGCCGACTCAACCTTATGAGATAGATAAAAATAATGTTTTACAAAAATATTTTTCTTTAAATAATGTTTAAAAAAGTCCGCGATACATGTTGATAAGATGTTTATCTCTGAAGCTTGAGCAAAGTAACACAGTAACAACAAGTAACCATTTTAATTAATTTACTTTATATTTATCGGGTTTTTGTTGTATGTATTTTCTATAATTTGATATTGATCCTTATGAAAATGAATATAACAGTCACTTTTAGCATTTCATCTAGATTGAAATTATAGTTCACTGTATAACATTCTAATACATAATTAAGGAGATGTCACTGATTCGAAATGACCTAGCCTACGGGCGGCATAGTATGACCGACGCGAACGGGCAGATGACTTTGACGGTTTTGTAAATTTTCATACATTTTCGAACTACTGATAATTTTTATGTAATTATTTGCTGTTTATAATTAATTTCTACTTTTCTTTGGTTCTTCGCTTTTTTGAGTATTAGTTAGATTTTCATGAATTTCTTGGTGTGGTGTAAGTTGCGGCCCTGCGCGGCATCGGTATAATATTATTTAAGTATTAAAGAGATAATTATTGGTTATTTTATCTTGGTTGGATGGTTATCTATACCGTTGTTATACACTTAATAAATTGTGGTTATAGTTTTTTGGGATTTTATTTGATATTGCTCGCAAAACTTATCATATTTAATGTAGAAAGGACTTTAGTTATTTCATATAGTATCTATGTACGCGCGCAAGGAAAACGAGTAAAAAGATTTTTCCCGGGTAAATTAGTAAAATCGATCACTGAAAGTCCAATTAAAATTAGTTCAGTTATTCTGGATATTAGCTCGGGGAAATAGAAAGACAGACAGAGACAAAATTATTAATAATGTAGCTGGTTTTGTTTAGTTTTTTTATTAATATTTTACTATTGTTGGCAACACGATTCTTATTCATTCTACCCTACAACTTATTTATTAGCGATCGTATAAAAGACCGCACGGATATTGTACGGGCAGTCTTGGCTCTGGTGTGGCTCGGAGCACTACTCGTGCTCTGCCACTGACTAACCTCGACTATTCGGATAATTGATTATTAAGTTAATCGATTATTATCGTAATTATGAATGTGGTTAACACCTATTTGTAATTACATTGGGCTGGAGCAGTGAAGGCGAGTGTTTGTTACAGTAAAGGGTACCCTGAAGCCTACACCTGTGGTCGCAAGTCCCAGGCACTGCTCCGAGCTTCTGAGTGTTTGTACATGTGTCATGTGTTCACATATGATTAGAACCAAAGGCCAGGACATGGCCGAGGCTCTACTCGTTTATTATTTACGCCCACCGTCAACATCAGAAGTGGGATGGACCAAGCAGGTTCATCCTCTCACGCTGAAGGAAGAAACATACCAAGGAATTCGGAGACACTCTTGGCATTGGCTAATATTCTGGAGAGTGGAGACGCTGTCTAAGCAACAACAGGCCAGTATGCAAGTTAATCATGAGTTCCTTGCAGGTTTATTTAGTAATTCAACTACAACAACACAAAGACCAAGCCTGAGTGATATTGCTTCATTCAATCCAGATCCAGACTGGTGTGATCAGGTTGACCAAGCAGAAAGAAACCACTGGAATTTAAGCGAGCCGTGATAAAATATACACTAAGAGTATAATCTGGAATATTGCTCAATAATTTTATAATATCATTTGAATATTGACATGTGGGCTCAAAGTTGATCTTGGTACTCTTAAGTGAGAAAAATACTCTTTAAGAGCAAGACGACTTTAACAACTTGGTACGCTTAAGTGAGTGAAATGCTCTTTAAGGCCAAGTTGTGTTGAGCTATGAGTCTGGGTTCCTAAGTGTGGCATAGTCCCTTTAGGTTTCCTAAGTGTTGCATAGTCCCTTTAGGTTTCCTAAGTGTGGCATAGTCCCTTTAGGGTTTCCTAAGTGCGGCATATTCCTTTTAAGTTGGGTCATGTTGTCGAGCTATTTCAGTGTAAAGAATGATAAAATGAGCAAAATTCCATTATGGGACTATTTTATGATACAGTATAATTTAGGCGCACGACCAACTGCTGTTTACTGTTACAGTGATTTATCCCGACTCGTGGGGTGCCCGGGGCGGGCACCATGCAGGATGGCCGTGTTGGCAACACGATTCTTATTCATTCTACCCTACAACTTATTTATTAGCGATCGTATAAAAGACCGCACGGATATTGTACGGGCAGTCTTGGCTCTGGTGTGGCTCGGAGCACTACTCGTGCTCTGCCACTGACTAACCTCGACTATTCGGATAATTGATTATTAAGTTAATCGATTATTATCGTAATTATGAATGTGGTTAACACCTATTTGTAATTACATTGGGCTGGAGCAGTGAAGGCGAGTGTTTGTTACAGTAAAGGGTACCCTGAAGCCTACACCTGTGGTCGCAAGTCCCAGGCACTGCTCCGAGCTTCTGAGTGTTTGTACATGTGTCATGTGTTCACATATGATTAGAACCAAAGGCCAGGACATGGCCGAGGCTCTACTCGTTTATTATTTACGCCCACCGTCAACACTATGGTTACGTTTACTTATATTTTTTTCATTTAAATTAGTTAGATATTTTCAAAAACAATTTCCTAAATATATCTATAAGCATTCGTAAAGTTTAAGCGGGCGAAGCCGCGTCCGGGTCCGCTAGTACATATATATGTACAGAAAAGGACTGAAAACTGATAATTATTGATAATTACTATCAAGAAAGTTTAAAAAGTTATGTATAAAAGTTAGATCAAAAAACGTAGAAATTTAAACCATTATGAAAATTACAAAGTAATAATAATTAATGTAAATATATTTTTTTATAAAAAGTAATGATACGCCATAAAAAAAATAATTCGAAATGAGAGAGAGAGAGATATTGTTAAGTAAAGCGTTTTACAAAAGTAAAAGAATGGGAGATCCATATAGGTGCCAGTTCTGTGTCTGTCTGTGTGTGCGTTTTGTTGTGGTGTATCTAATTTTGCCACCAGACACCAAACCAAATATCAATCTAATAGTCCAATACAAGCTGAAAGTACTCTAATTTACAAATATAATAAAGTATTTTTACTTGACAAATTGTCAAACAAAATTTTGTGCTTAAATTTTATCTCGAGTGCACACAGAACTCGTCACTGATGTTTTCTTTTGTCAGTGAAGTCGAGAAAATGCATAACTTAATATTTTACTTGGCTCTCATTTCATATTTATATATCTTTATGGGATTCAGTTACACTACACTTATAAGCTTAGGCTAAAAAACAATATCTTAATTAATTCAAAATAAATACAGTTAACAAGCAATGGGAAGACTCTTCTTCGTTACAAAAAAATAACATTTCACAAACGACGGCAAAATCGCTGAAAGTACATTAAAAAATATACATGCGTCGAACATATACCTAGTATTTTTAAAGTCAGTTAAAAATTATATGAATATACAAAGACTTACCTTTAATATATATTTTAGGCAAGGTTCCCTGTGGGGACAAACGTCTTCAGTATCTTCTGTTTTCCGTCTCACTTTTTCTGGAGTGAAAAGCCTAAAATATATAAAATAAAATAGAACTAAAACTAAGACACCAATCGTGGCGCAGGGGCACAGCGTGCGACTGTAAACACCGGGTTCAATTCCCACACGAGGAAATGAAAAAAATAATATTTTGTTTATTTTCGCTCTGGTAACGAAGAAGAGCGCGGCGTTAAATTCCGCCACTCAATACACATTGCCTCCAGAATTGGGTGGAAAGCGGGAATTGGAAATATTTTAATGGTAACGAAGTGTCTTAACACGTAGTTCCCCCTTAGGTAGATCGCTCTGCCTACCCTGCGATACTGTAGTATGTATGTGCTGTAGTATGTATAAGTGAAGAAGGGAGTGATAGTTTTTTAAAAATATTAATCACATAATGAAGAAAGAAAAATAGAAACGATTAAAAAATAACTTAGATTCGAAACGCGGAATTATAAGTATTTCGACGTAGCTGGATATGACCGTGGGCACACAAAAAATCATGTAGTAAAAAATAATGTAATAAATGAAAAAAAGTAATGAAGCGATTTCCGAAAAAGAAGTTAATACTAGACTAGACTTGACTAGACTAAACTAGCCTAGACTATACAAGTATATCGAAGATAATGAATACGAACAAGAAAAATATTTCGAATTTCAAAACGGGAAAGTACCTGTTTAAATGTAAATAAGGATTACAGATTATCTTAAGCTTGTAATTGCAGATAACGAATAGATAGCAATGTTTGTAGGGGATTTCCCCGAAAATTTAGAAAAATGTGTAGGTATTATGTTTAAATATTTCGAACAAAAATTGTGTAAAATCATTTCATATTAACTTATCCTTATAGGTTTACTGTTATTTAATTATAATAGTTGAGGTCGTAGCGCAGCGGCACGAGGTGTGACTGTAAAACCGACTGGTTGTAGGTTCGATCCCCACTCGAGGAGATGAAATATTTACTTAAATTTATATTTCCATTTCTTCGCTCTGGTGTCGAGGTTAAGCGCGGCGTTGAGTTCTGCCACTCAACATGCAATGCCTCCAGAATTCGGCAGAAAGTGGGGAACGGAGTGTCTTAACACTAGGTTCTCTCTGCCTACCCTGCTGTGTGCGGGATACAGCGTGAAGCTAAATTAATTTCATTTTATTTAATTAAAATAAGCTCTAAGTCTAATTTAAAGATAATAAAAATATTTGACAAAAACTGTTTAGTGAAACTTTTACATTTATAATTTAATTTTCAACTTCACAATGCTGCTGCACTACACCCTATACTGCATATAGCAAGGTAGGCAAAGGGAACCTAATATTAAGACACTCCGTTCCCCACTTTCTGCTACATTTTCGAGGCATTGCAACTGAATGCCGCGCTTTTGCTTTGGTACCAGAGCGAAAAAATGAAAATATGAATAAGAATTATTCGTTCCCCCAATTGGGAATCGAACTCACAACATGGTCCTCACGCGCCTGTCGACCTAATAATTAATTAATTATATACTTACCACAAAACTGAAGTCCTTTTCTCCTTATCTCCCTCTAATCGCATCAAGTAGAATAGTAAGCTGCTGCCGATCATGAACAATAGCGTTTGCTTTGTGACAGTAAGTGAAATATAGCCAGCCCTTTGTATAGTGCGTAGCCAGTATTCTATTAGCTATAATGTTAATTATGATTTTAATCTTTATAAAATAAATAAATCAAATAAGCTTCACGCTGTATCCCGCATATAGCAGGGTAGGTAAAGAGAACCTAGTGTCAAGACTCTGTTACCCACTTTCCGATGAAATTTTTTGAGGCATAGCGAGTTGAGGAGCGGAACTCAACGCCGTGCTTTGACTTGATACTATAGCTAGGAATTGCAATAGGTAGATCCATCTTAGTAAATTAAAAAAAACAATGCTTAAGCTGAGCTTGGTATTTGCGTGAGTGTAACTGTAAGTAGAGTCAGACAAAAAAAGTATAAAAATAATATTAGATCAATAAAAAATTCTACATAAATATTTATTCATGCAATAAAATTTTTATTCATGAATATTATTTCTACGTTGCATCCTCACAATTTCAAAAAATAAATATTAAAAATTAAATGTCACGCTGCTATCACTACAAAAGGTTTAGGTCGATTGTCAAAAAGCAGCATAAATCGATTAAGGCCAAGAAGAAGAAGAAGAAGAACGATGCCCCGTTTGTTATGAATGGTTCACATTTACAAATATAAACACTCACACAAATACAAAGCTCAGTTTAGACCTCGCGGGCTTTACATAGATATGAAAGTTTAGAAAATTAATCACTTACCAGGCTGCAAAATAAATTTAAAATTAAACTTCTCCGTTGTGGTGGTTCGAGTAAAATAAACACTCCATTTAACAAACTCGGTATTAGAATAAAATTATAATAGTTATATCTTCGTCCGAAAATCCATCTAAAACAAAAAATATATTTATATTTATAATAAATTATCATATAATATATGAAGCATATATTTTTTTTAGCTTCACGCTGTATCCCACACAACAGGGTAGGCAGAGGGAACCCAGTGTTAATACACTCCGTTGCCCACTTTCTGCCGAATTCTGGAGGCATTGCGTGTTGAGTGGCAGAACTCAACGCCACGATGCATATATGGGTAATATAAAATTGTTCTTTAGAACAATATATTTAACTGTTAAACTGTTTGTTTATTATAGCAAAATATTATATTATCATTTGAAACTATCAAAATTCAATACATAGTTAGTTATATTTTAACTTCAGATGCATTTCAACTTGTTTTGAATCCATTCATTAAAGTCAAGATCTAGACTGTCCTAAATAAGAAGTGAAAAGACTTACTTATTTTAAGTAGGACGCCTTTTAAAGTAACCTTTGGAAGGATTTCAGTGAAGAAAGTGCGGATTTCAGGTTGGAGTAGAATAGCTTAAATTGCATCTTTGTGCATGTATAGAGTGTGGGTAAATTAAAAAAGATTTAAAAATACTAAAACTAAATGTAGTACTTGTCTTGTGAGGCCAGTCGTGGCGCAGGAGCACAAAGTGTGACTGTAAAATCGACTAGTTGTTGGTTCGATTCCCACTCGAGGAGATGAAATATTTAATTAAATTTATTTCTTCGCTCTGGTGTCGAGGCAAAGCGCAGCGTTGAATTCTGCCACTCAACACGCAGTGCCTCCAGATTTCAGCAGAAAGTGGGGAACGGAGTGTCTTAACACTAAATTCCCTCTGCCTACCCTGCTGTGCGCGGGATACAGCGTGAAGCTGATTTATTTGATTTTAAATGTAGTACTTGACTACATTTCTTATAGTTCTGGAGGCTTTACAAAATATACTAAAGAGTAATTTAAAAAATCACTTATAAACAAAAAGAAGATCTCTATATCAGAAAAATATTGACACTTCCAATGTTACTTTGACTGTTCCTTAACTTGTAACATCAGTTATGTTTAAATATATATTAAAATAAAAATTAAAAAAAAATCTAGAAAATTAATAGTTAGATCGAAATATAAATATTCTGACACTAAATTTTATATCGATATATCGATATCCATACCTATATTATAAATTCGAAAGTAACTCTGTCTGTCTGTCTGTCTGTCTGTCTGTCTGTCTGTCTGTCTGTTACGCAATCAGGGCCAAACCGCTAATTCATTTATGATAAAATACTCATATAGAGATACTTGAGGGTCTTCGGATGAACATAGGCTACTTTTTTTTCTCATATTTGTAATATTATCGGTATATACTAAAATATTAAAATACTTTTTAGTTTGACAGGCAATTTATTCTGCCATCTTAATAACAACCGACCGTTGCTAGGCAACGGTTTGCAAAGTTTGTGGTTATAAGAAAACGTCACCCAAAACTAGCTTGCTTAACGTATACATGGCGTGCGCTGACTCAACCTTATGAGATGAGAAAATAATGTTTAACTAAAATATTGTTCTTTAAATAATATTTAAAAAAGTCCGCGATGGTATATGTTTATCTCTGAAGGTTGAGCAAAAGTTACCATTTTAATTAATTTACTTTATATAATATTTATCGGGTTTTTGTTGTATGTATTTTCTATAATTCGATATTGATCGTTATATATGAAAATGAATATAATAGTCACTTTTAGCATTTCATCTAGATTGAAATTATAATTTATTGCATAACATTCTAATAAATCATTAAGGAGATGTCACTGATTCGAAATTGACGGTTGACGGTTTTGTAAACTTTCATACATTTTCGAAGTACTGTTAATTTTTATGTAATTCTTTGCTGTTTATAATTAATTTATACTTTTCTTTGGTTCTTTGCTTATTCAAGTAGTAGATTAGTTAGATTTTCATAAATTTCTTGGTGTAGTTAAGTTGCGGCCCTGCGCGGCGTCGGCATGATATTACATAAGTATTTATTATTTAACGAAAGAATTCATCATGTTATTTCATCTCGGTTGGATGGTTATCTTTACCGTTCTTATACACCTTATAAATTATAGTTTTAGTTTTTTCTGATTTTATTTGATATTGCTCGCAAAACTTATCATATTTAATGTAGAAGGGACTTTAGTTATTTCATATAGTATAAGGAATACGTGTAAAAGATTTTTCCCGGGTCAGCAAAATCGATCACTGAAAGTCCACTAAAATCAGTTCAGTTATTCTGGACATTAGCTCGGGGAAATAGAAAGACAGGTAGAGACAAAAAATATAATATTTTTTTATTGTATTTGAGTATTATGTAAATAACCACATGCACTTGCAAAAACATATCACAACACATTTAATTTTAATTCTTTTAAATATTTATTTTACTTTGATGATATTAATAATGTAGCTGGTTTTGTTTAATTTTTTTTTAATTATTATTTTAATATGATTACGTTTACTTATATTTTTTTTCATTTAAATTAGTTAGATATTTTCAAAAACAATTTTATAAAAATATTTAATATATTTTTATAAAATTGTTTTTGAAAATATTCGTATAGTTCAAGCGGGCGAAGCCGCGTCCGGGTCCGCTAGTAAATATATAAATATATTTCAGTTTCCGAGAACTTTTAGGACACATACAAGTATATAATTATAGGAGGAAGGAAGTTAACAAATAAGTACACTAAATATTATCGAATTGTCTTTATTTAAAGTCGGTTAAAATAATAGTATTTCCCAATTTAAAAAAAGCAGGACTGTGACAGCTTTGTAAGAAGCTTATTATTATTCAAGAATATTTTTATTATGCATCTAATAACAGAAGTGAAGGAGGAAAACTTGACATAATTACATTTCTCACTTAACATTTTCTAGTTTATTTAATTCATTTTTTTATATAAGTTGAAGAGAGGTAAGGTAAAAATGGAGGAAAGGAGATGGTCAAATATATAATAAATAATCTTCCAACATAACTAGGAATTGTGAAATTTGCCTGATGATACCTATTTAAATAAATCAAAATAAAAAAAAATGCCTACCTATTTAAAAATGTATAATAATTTGAACGTAGCGAGATTTGAACCCACGCCTCTTGGAAACCGTAAGCACTCTGACCACTAAGTTAAACTTTCTCATCAATCTACGTAGAAATTCTTGATACCTTCACACGGTCCCGAGATAAACGGTATACAGAGATGGAAAGTCAGACACAAAACTGTTAATTTTTTTCTCCTTTTTAATACTTAGCCTTAAAAATATAAAAAAAAAATAAAAATCAGCTTCACGCTGTATCCCGCACGCAGCAGAGCGAAACATAGTGCTAAGAGACTCCGTTCCTGACTTTCCGCTGAATTTTGGAGGCATAGCGTGTTGAGTGACGAAACTCAACGCAGGACTAAATATACGATATGAACAGATACATAAATTAATACTGACCTTAGAACACATACAACTGGACTAATGCTACCACATATTATACCTCCCATTACCGCGGATCTCACATAATACTCCCCAGCTTTCATCAATTCCTTTTTATTTAATATCTTTTTGCCCTTAATTAAGTTTTGTATCTGCAAAAATAATAAAATTTATATATTAAATATTTTATTCCCTCGAGTAGGAATCGAATTTGCAATCGTCGCGTTAATAGTAGTTGCGCCTTGCGCACGTTATATTGATGTTAAGACACTCCGTTCTCCACTTTCAGCGGAAATCTAGAAGCATTACGTATTGACTAGAGGGAACTCAACATCAGAGCAAAAAATGAAAATATAAATTTAAATAAATATTTCAATTCCTTAAGTGGGGATCGAATCCACAACCAGTCTCGTCTACAGTCACACTTTGTGCCCCTGCGCCACTCATATCTTTATGTACCATACAGACTACGATGAGCTACAATTTTATTATATGTATAGAAGATTATTTGATCTGACACGTGAAAGGAAATTAAGCGTTCTTAGTGGAGTAAAATGGTCCACTAGTTCCAAGTATGCGGGAAAGTAAAGACGACGTTTATATCTATTATATTATTTTACTTTTGATCAGTAATTCTGTTTCATACTTCGTAATTTGACGTATATCTGTTGTGGTGGCTGTATGTATAATTCTTATTATCCTAATATAGATAAAAATAAATCAGCTTCACGCTGTATCCCGCACACAGCAGGGTAGGCAGAGGGAACCTAGTGTTAAGACACTCCCCGTTCCCCACTTTCTGCCGAATTCTGGAGGCATTGCGTGTTGAGTGGCAGAACTCAACGCCGCGCTTAACCTCAACACCAGAGCGAAGAAATGGAAATATAAATTTAAGTAAATATTTCATCTCCTCGAGTGGGGATCGAACCCACAACCAGTCGGTTTTACAGTCACACCTCGTGCCGCTGCGCCACGACTGGCCTAATATAGATATGTATGAATATTTTGATTTTGAAACCGTCATGGCCCAGTGGTGCAAGGGTACTGTGAGAGCGGCAGTAATGGGTTGTATTCCCACTTGGGGGAATGAAATAATTAATATTTTCCTTTCCTTGCTCTGGGAACCAGATAAAACGACGACAACGTTGACTTCCGCCACTCAATACGCAATGCCTCGAGATTTCAGTGGCAAGTGGGAATAAAAATGTCTTAATGGAGACGGAGTGTCTTAGCACTTGTCTTTGTTTTCTCTGCCTGCTCTGCTATGTGCGTGTGCGTGAACAGAATCTCCCCCATTCCGAATACGTGGTTTAGCGACTAAATAATAATGGCCCTAAAAATAATAATTTGACATATTAAAGATAATATGATATAATAGATTATAGATTATATAGGCCAGTCGTGGCGCAGGAGCACAAATAGTGACTATAAACGAGGTTGGTTGTGGATTCGATCCTCACTTAAGGAAATGAAATATTTATTTAAATTTATAATTTAATTTTTTGCTCTGATGTTGAGGCAACGTCTGGTTTTTGTTCGATCCTCACTCGAGGAAATGAAATATATATAATGAAATATAATATTTACATTTATATTTTTATTTGTTCGCTCTGGTATCGAGGCAAAGTGCGGCGTTGAGTTTCGCCACTCGACACATAATGTCTCCAAAACTCGACGGAAAGTGGGAAACGGAATATCTTAACACTAGGTTTCTCCTGCTACCCTGCTGTGTGCGGGATACAGCGTAAAGCTGATTTAATTTTTTTTAATAAAGATTATTATTTTCATATAGGTCCTAACAATCAAATCACAGCAATCACCAAGCCAATCATACATATTTGAAGCACTGTTAGAGCATAGTTCAATAACAATTCGTAACAGATAGTGTTCCACAAATTAATCACTAAACTTCAAGGATACTCTTCGAGTAATTGGGTCAATTGATTTACGTCCATTATATAAATCAGCACTATCGTTTACTGATTGATTTGAGTGTGTTTGTTACATACATTGTTATGAGATAAAAGAGAGATCGATCTCTCTGTCTTTATACGGATACTTATCTATTGGTATATACGATGTTTTGGATACGATTCGGTGGAATGAGATATATTTTATTATGCTCGCTTTGGGTAACAAGATGAAAAATGGCGTTGAGTTCCACCATTCAGCAGACAATGTATCGAAAATTAGATGCAAAGTGGGAAACGGAGAGTCGTAACACTAGGTACTCCTACCTCTTTTACACTGCTATATTATGCGGGATACAGCGTGAAGATAAAAAAAATATAATATCCTATGACTACTTACCAAATGAATGATGAAGTAAAACTTAGCACTGCCAGTAAAAGAGTCCGCATAGGCCGTGTATAACGATTTCCAGCAGTTCTCATGCCATGGATGCGTCAGGACACTGCAGTGGATGTTGGCACACGTGGCGTCGAATAGGTGCTTGCTTATTTCTACCATTATGTTATAGCATTGAGATCTGGAACAAGAGAAATATATATTTATTTTTTTAAAATAAAACGCATCGTTTATCAATTCAACTCAACGGCGTTAAGCTGTGCCAATCAAAACGCAATAGACTCTAGAATTCAGCGGAAAGTGGAGAATGGAATTGTTTTAATGGGAACGGAAATTCTTTACACCAGGTTCTATTCTAATAATGTTATATTATGTAGAGGCTATTTGTGGCACAGGAGTATAGTATATAGTAAGTGTGACTGTAAAACGTGAAAGGTTGGGTATAGAGAAATAAATATTTAATATTTTCATTTCTTCACGCTTTATACACAACCTTCAAGCAAGCCAAAGTGCAGCGTTGATTTCCGCCACTCAGGTTGCCAGATTCTCACTATATACTCTGCTGTGTGCAGGATACATGATACAGTGGACGTTTAAAGAAGCTAAAATTATCAATATATGTAATAATAAAATTATTGATTACAATTAAATTTGTAATTATAATATTAAGCAACTATTACATTTCATGTCGGCAGCTCCGTGTTCCGAGGCGGTTTTTTGGTCCGATTATTCAAAAGTAGATACTTGCAAAAGCCTATTTAAATAAATAATAGTTTTAATTTAAATTCGAATTACCTATTGAAATGTACGGTGTTTTACCTAAAGTACTTAAATTAATTTGTATGTTTTACAAAGTATACGCACAAGACAAAAAAGCAGCTTAACGGTTACCTGCCTACATGGAAAGCAGGGGGAACCTAGTCCTGGGAACCTAGTATTATTTTAAGTCTCAGCCATTCTACTTTCAAAATTTTGGAAACATTACGCGTTGATTGACGGGACTCAACGTCACGATTTGTGTACAAAGGATCGAATCCACGACCGTCGCGTTTACTCAACTCCTTTTCACAACTAAACCAGATGTCTAAATCTATGAAAAAAATATATAATATTATAAACATTTATTCTCCATTCCGCAATATTACCACAATTGCTTGGCCTAATTCGAATGCCACTACGACAAATAGTGCGCCTACAACGCTATTATTTCCAATTACTTTTATTAAGCGTATCGCAGAAGTTCAAATGTAATATCAAACTTATCTTTAACCGACTTCTAGAAAAGTAAAATTATGTAAGTAGGTATGTAAGTACAGACGTGAAATTGAATAATGAATATTTATGTGTTTTTTTCCAAATTTCTCGAAAATTTTAACTTGTACTGAGATTTACTTTTGAATAACATTATTAAGTAAATTCTAAACAATGACATAATCTAAAATCAGCTTCTCGCTGTCTCCCACACACAGCAAGGTAAACACAGGGAACCTGGTGTTATGACATTCCGTTCCCCACTTTCCACCGAATTCTGGAGTCATTGCGTGTTGAGTGGCGGAACTCAACGCCGCACTTCGCCTCGACACCAGAACGATGAAATGAAAATATAAATGTAAGTAAATATTTTATCTCCTCGAGTGGGGATCGAACCCACAGCCAGTCGATTTTACAGTCACACTCTGTGCCCCTTCGCCACGACTGGCCACACAATTAAAGTTATTTTTATTAAAGTTTATTTTACAACATTAGTTAATTTTATTAATTCATTTACAACTACGTAAGCTGATGTAATGATTAAACAACCGACCTTGATAAGTATTTATTTATATCCACTGTTTATTTTCGAGAATTAATTTCAACAAAAAATAATTATAATAAAATAAAAATTACAATCGCATATTATAACATCACTTTTATATTTATATAATTGAGAATATTTAATATTTATAGTATTCTTTTTTTGTATAATAACTAACTACTTATTATACAAAAAAATAATACTATAAATATTAAATATTCTCAATTATATAAATATAAAAGTAGTTGTAGTATAACTATATGAATAGTTGTTAAAACACATGAGAAGAAAGTATATTTTAAGCATTTTTTTTTAATTCACACACCATTTGAAAGACTGCGAACACTCTTATTGTTAATAAATTATTTTCTCAAATTCAAAAATAGTTTACGTTTTTCACCTGACTATTAGAATATAAAGGAATAATCGAAAAATATTAAAAACGTTCAAAATTACACTATAATACCACATTAGTACCATATTGTACTGTTAATAATAATTGAAAAATAGTTATACTACGGGATACCTTTATATGAAATTCTTATTGAAGCTGTTCATTTTTCACACATTTTTGAATAATATATTCTATAGAGGAGTCACACATTCTTTTTATTCTTTCACAATAATATATAATTATACTTTTTAGAGGTTACTCTATACTAAGATGGCGGCTCCGTTCCCGCATTTAGGTCTTTGATATCTTAGGTAGATTATATGATAATATATCTATATAAATAATTTTTATACAAAATAAAGGGAGGAAAAGAAGAAACGCAGTTATACTGCATTTTTTCTTTTTACCGTGGTTGAAACATTTAAAAAAAATTGCATACAATTAATTTATTTTGAGTATAAAATCAAGTTTAATTCATAAAATATATTTGATACCTCCATACCATGATTATTTTATGTATTTTTTTGATATATGCACTCTTGAGAAAGTTAATCTATCTACTATAAACGAATGTAAAATAAACGTACACATAAACTCATGATCAGAATTATTTACCAAATACATTTAGTTTTTATTGTATACATCGCCGTTTGAGCTAGTCCTGACAAATATAGACAGGTTATTTTTTTTTTTTTTTAGCTTCACGCTGTATCCCGCACACAGCAGGGTAGGCAGAGGGAACCTAGTGTTAAGACACTCCTCACCTCCTCACTTTTCGCTAATTTCTGGAGGCATTGCGTGTTGAGTGGCGGAACTCAACGCCGCGCGTTTCTCTGGACACCAGAGCGAAGAAATGAAAATATAAATGTAAATAAATATTTTATTTCCTCGAGTAAGGATCGAACCCACAACCAGTCGATTTACAGGCACATATAATAATTATATTTATGGTAGACTAAAACGCATTAAATGTACTTTCTTCTTTTAAATTGTGGTTAAATAAATTGGGAAGATATATGACATATTCGTCTTAACAATTTAAATTAAAATTATATAATTTAGCTTCACTTGCTAGTAACCTACGTAATTTGATTATGTCAGATTTCTATTTTTGCTACTAAAATTTCTTTATACTCCATGCAATGCATGAAGACTATCATATAAGTTGCTTTAGGCTTTGAGCTATTAACAAACCAAAATTCATTTACTTCCACCCAGAAGCTATCGTTTTTTTTAAGAAATTATCTTTTAAGGAAACTATAATTAAAACCGGAATGAAACCCAAAAAAGATGTACCTCCAACCCTAGGCATGCATCGATTATCGATATATTTCATCGATTTCTATCCGGTAGTTTTTACGTGATTGAAAAAACAAACAAACAGACAGTCAGACAGACATACAGAAAGAAATTCTGTTGATTTCTTTTTTTCCTTCTATAATCGATTTGTAATTTTTTTTTGTTTATATTTTCATGTAGACAGATATGATGCTTATCTATACTATCTCTATATTTACAATAAAAATTTACAAATGTCCTATACTTAAAATCATAAAAGCTAAGTCACAAAGGTTGCAAGAACAATAAATATCTACTGTTAATTTTCTTTGCTATTAAAGACATTTGCGTAATAACTCCTCAGTATTTTATTTATTTGCTATTGACTTCACAGCTAAGCACAGCGTGCGACTATAAACGCGATAGGTTGTGAATCGATTCTCGTTTGAAGAAATAAAATATTTAATATTGCCATTGCCTCGCTCTAGTAACGAGGAAAAGTGTGGCGTTTGGTTCCGTCCCTAAATACGCATTGCCTAAGGAATTTGGCAGTAAATGGGTTAAGGTAGTGTCTTAATGGGAACGGAGTGTCTATATAATATTCACATATGTGTATTTTCTTTTTCCCTCTGCCTAATCTCCTATGTGCGGCATGCACCATGAAGTCAAAAAAACTATATTACCAAATTCAAAGTAAACAGAATTTTTAAATTCCTTTACGTGTAAGTAAAACACCTGAAGTACAACTAAAATTTCAAGAACATCGATTATAGGTTCAAATTGAGCACACCACTTTGAACTCTAGTGCTGCAGATATAAGTATTAAAATCGTGTGTAATTTTAACTGTACCTTACAAATTTTAACATGCAAATTTCATTCTTAGATAAAGGCACGTAGCTGCCCGTTGATCTAGTAAACAAAGTTTGCATATTGAACACTTTGTATATAGGATTTAGAGAACCAGTATATTAAAATATAATTATAATAATGCGGCGTTAAGTTCCACCACTCAACATACAATATTTTATAGACTTATCTATTAAAGAGATTTTAATCCACCAGCACAAAAATAGTCTGGTAAATGCTTATATTTCTTCTTTATTAAATATCGCGGTGTTGAGTTGCGCATACAGAAAGTGGAAATCTCGTAGTGCTAGTGTGTTTTTGGATGTTCCATTCGTCACGCAATATTCAAATTTTAACATAAAATAGACGTAGAGACCAGTCAGGCTGGTTGGGGGCTCCAACCCCACTTAAGGAAATAAAATAAATTAAAATATATTTGTATTTCTTCGTTCTGGTGTCGAGGCAAAGCGCGGCGTTGAGTCCCGACACTTCATACGCAAGTCCTCCAGAATTCAGCGGAAAATATGGAACAGAGTGTCTTAATACTACTCGACTATATAATAGAATAAAGTGAAATACAGTTAAGTACTTACATTTTTCTCTCTCTCTATAAGAATATTGATTGCTTACATTGTGTTGTTGCCTTATATGAATACAATGTATTGTTAATATAAAGTAAATCTATCATTAGATTACAATAACAATAATTAATTTGTAGAACAATGAACTATTTTTTATTTAGCTATCTTTTAAATTAAACCATTTTTTTTCTTTGTAATCAAGGCAGAGGAAACTTTATATTTAGACACTCTGCTTTTTCACTTTCCGCCCGATTTTCGAGACATTGAGTATTGAGTGTGGAACTGAACGCCGTGTTTTTTTCTACCAGTGCTAGGAAATACATAATACCATTAACCTAGTGGATATAGAACCCACACCTGCCTCACTTACGGCTTCGAAGGCCTCCATTATATAGTTACGTACTAAAATGCAACTCAGTTTATAGGTACATTCAATCGATTTTTCTAGTAAAATTTAAATTTATTACAAAAGAATAGGATTATATTGTAATTAAGGTCGTAAACTGGTAACCGAAATATATAAAGTGTAATACATATACAATACTAATACTCATATACTGCATTTACTCGTTCATATTTGTAGGTTAAAGTTTAGAACATATGACAATAGTAGTTCGAAATTTTGAAAATGTTTAATATTTTATACTAGTGACCCGCTCGCGGCTTCGCCCGCTTGAATAATTATTAATCTGCATGTTTGTCGTTTTCCAATATTAATATCATTTTGAAAGCAGCAACTATATATCTATTATTCTTGGAAATAGTATAACTTTCATATTTTTAAACTAAATTGAAATTAGTAGGGGGTCAAAATGGATCCCGCGTGTCGAATTTTGCCCAGTTCTATCTAATCTAAATCTAATCTAAATCTAATCTCATTAACGCCCAATATTAATAACCTATCTCCAACGTCAATCTTAGATTGTTTCATACATCTATCCAATCTAGAGATTGGTTGGAGATAGGTTATTAATACTGGGCGTAAGTCGCGTGGTGCAACAGGTGACGGACGCGTATCGCTCTAACATACCTGGAAGTGGAGGTATGTACTATCATGGGGTCAAAAATGACCCAACCAACTACATTGGCAAAAATAGCGACTCCAAAAAAATCTGGCGAGAAACAAAGATCGGAGTGTCTTGACACTAAATTTTCTCTGAATACCCTGATATACTGGCTAAGGCGCGAGGATAATGTGTGATAAGTAAAATAAATTTTAGGAAAAATATATATAATTGTATTTTATGAACAAAAAATATAAATCTTATAACGGATGTTTTATTCAATATAGTAAATATATTCCGATCTATGGTCAAACGAAAGATATGCGTCAAAATTACGCATGACTATCTTTAACGTTTGGAAAATATGACTATCTTCCTAGGGTAGTAAAATAATAACTTATATACACAACTATATAAAAATATAAACATTTAATATAAACACGCAATAAAATTGAAACCGCCATGTTGCAGTGCACATTGTCTGACTGTAAACACCGCGGTTGCGATTTCGATTCCCACACAAAGATATGAATTATTTTCAGTTTTCCCACTTTGGTAAAAAGACAAAGCGCAGCGTTGAGTTCCGCCACTCAACACGTAATGTCTCGAAAATTAGGTGGAAAATGAAAAACGGAATGTTACGAATAGCACTAAGCTATTCTAACTATGCGGGCACAAGCGTAAAGGGTTTTTTTCTATGTTGAGTTGTCCTTGCATAGCATGGTAGGCAGAGGGAACCTTGGAAACCAGTTTTATTAAGACACTCCATTTCCATTAAGACACTTCTGATCCCGTTTCTATTCTTTATTTCCGTTTCTATTTTTATATAAAAAAATACACTACGTATAAAAAATAAACGTACCAGATTTTATATACGCATTGAGTACTGTAACCTTAGAGACTACTCTAACACTCTTTAAAACTTTTTTTAACACTAAACTTTTTGCTAAACTTAACTTAAGCCATATGAATCAGTTCAAATATTATAATTAAGTGTAAAGCGGGAACGGGAGTTTTTTAACACTGGTATCCCGCGTATAGCTGGATAGGCAGAGGGAACTGCCTACCCAGCTATACGCCGAAGCTGAAAAAATCTTACCTTATATTTATTTAACAAAATTTTGCTATTTTATCACTTAATTAAATATATATAACACACGAAAATTATAATGAACACGACCGACACGTCTTTATGTAGCGTTTTTGAACTTTGAACGAAACGTTTTATACTATATGCATTTGTATTTATTTGTACGTATTTACAATATTCTTTAATACTGTGTGATTCATGCGGGTTTGTTTTGGAAAATATAGCATTTTGTCCAAGGAAGCGTGGCACAGTGGAGAGACACTATGGTTGTGGATTCGATTCCTGGTGTAGCGTTTAATTTTACTACTCACACACGTAATGACTAAGTATAAGGCGGTAAGTGGAGAATGCAATGTTTTAATTCTATATTTTCTCTTTTTCTACCTACATTTCACGCTATGACTGGCACATTATGGAGTAGGCCGATGGAACTTATAGGTGGAGATCCCATCGTTTAAAACTGTAGGGATTAGATTTTCTAATGAAACTTATATTTAAGAATGATACATGATAGTAGAATAGATTACACTAGGGTTGCCCAAAAAAATCCTGCCGCAATCACCTTTAATTAATGTTTTTCGTAACTCGTTTTTGGAGAAAATTGCACTCATATGTTTTTTATGTGAATCGCACATCATTTGAAAGAAAATCGCATAAGGAATTGGAAAAACAATGGTTGCCAGCTCTCAGTCTGCCGCAAGTCCAAGGTTGCCTGGTTTAAAGAGGTTACTTAATGTGAATATTTGCACTCATGTGTTTTTTTAATGAATTATATATCAAATTAAAGCTTATTTTTTTGTCATCACTAAAACATATGGTTGCCTGGAAAATGGCTGCCGCAAGCAAAGGTTGCCATCATTCGAAATATTTTATTCTGATTCCGTTTGATTGAGAATAGACGATGAAATACGCGATTTGCCTTATGTTTTAAAGTAAAATATTATAAAATAGAAGGTCAATCTTAAAATTAATATTTATTCTAGCTGTTCACCTGTTAAATGATGATTTTAATCATATTAAGTACATACAAAAAACTATTTAAACATGAAATCATCCTTATTTTTCAAGTGAAATAATGAACCCATGATATTAAGTCTTTGCTAAATCTGTTTTCTAAATACTAATACTAATTTAAATTATCATTTTAAATCGACTAAATTATCTAATTAAATAAATGCTTACAAATATCAATCTATTATAAGGTATTAATTACATCATGTTTCCTTAAGATAATGAAGGGCGACAATTATTGCGTAACTTTTTTTATTAATTAAGAAAATATGGAAAATAATATTTCAATATACTCTCTCTCTTTGTCCTCTGCTCGTATGATTTTTTTTTCTCGTTTTTTTTTGATAACGGTTGCCGCAATCTCTTTTTTCTCACGCAAATATATATGATAGAATTATAATAAACAAAATTAAGTTATCACAAATAAATTCTAAGAAATTTCAACAGTCATGCCGAATAATAAACGCTATTCAAGGTTTATGACCAGAAGTCGGCAAATATCAATTAGTTGTCTAATTTTTACTATAGATAAACATTTTGCGGTGGTATACAAAGCAAACAAAATGCAATAATTTTATTTTCGTAGATGTATTGTTTCTAAATGCAATAACAGTGCAGATGGCCAAATGAGATGTTTTTGAACATATTACTTAGTTACTTACCTTTCGTTTTGGAGTGAAGACGTTTTTAGTTAACATGACAAAAATGAAGATCTGTTTTTTGTGCGAAAATGTGTGTGGAATTTAATAATGAGTCTTAAGTGTAAAATTATGTTGTTGTTTCGCCAAAAAATGAATTTTATATACAGTAACATTTTCTTAAATAGTAACACAATGCACGGTTATCACTTGTTAGTAAGTTCATTGTTGTAAAAAAAAATATAAAGAAGAACCGCACTCGAGGAGATGAAATATTCACTTAAATTTATATTTCCATCTCTTCGTTCTGGTGTCGAAGCAAAGCGCGGCGTTGAGTTCTGCCATTCAACACGCAATGCCTCAAGAATTCGGCAGAGTGGGGAACGGAGTGTCTTAACACTAGGTTCCCTCTGCCTACCCTGCTGCATGCGGGATACAGCGTGAATCTGATTTGATTTTTATTTTTCAATTATTTTCTAATGCAAAACGTAAGTATAATTAATGTTTGATAAGTATAATTAAATTTAATGTTTAATATTATATATTTTTCTCTGAGGACGAAGAGAGAGATTGAGAGTTTATAACGAGGTAATTTTCCATATTTTCTTGATTAATAAATAAAATATCTGCAATAATTGTCAACCTACATTATATTATGAAAACATTATGTAATTAATACCTTATAATAGAACGATATTTGTAAACGTTTATTTAATACAAGTGGGCGCGCGCAGCTTTGCCCGCTTATTTGAACCCTTACGGGGTATTTTTAAGAGTCTGAATTTCAAATATTATAAAAATCGGTGCCGATTAAAAAAAAAACCCATACAAATTTTCAGCCCCTATTTTATCCCTTTAGGGTTCAATTTTCTTAAAATCGCTTATTAGTGGATGTCCAGATTACGAAAAAAAACATCTGTCCAAATTTCACGTTTCTACCATCAGCGGCTGTGCGTGCGTCTTATCTCAGTCAGTCAGGTACTTGTTTTATATATATAGATGATAATTTAGTCTTTTTAAAATAACGATTTAAACGAGTATTAATATCTAGAAAACAGATTTAACAAAGACTTAATATCATAGACTCATTATTTCAATGGAAAAATAAGGATGATTTCATGTTTAAATAGTTTTTTGTATGTACTTAATATGATTAAAATCATCATTTAACAGGTGAACAGCTAGAATAAATATTAATTTTAAGATTGACCTTCTATTTTATAATATTTTACTTTAAAACATAAGGCAAATCGCGTATTTCATCGTCTATTCTCAGTCAAACGGAATCAGAATAAAATATTTCGAATGATGGCAACCTTTGCTTGCGGCAGCCATTTTCCAGGCAACCATGTGTTTTAGTGATGACAAAAAAATAAGCTTTATTTTGATATATAATTCATTAAAAAACACATGAGTGCAAATATTCACATTAAGTAACCTCTTTAAACCAGGCAACCTTGGACTTGCGGCAGACTGAGAGCTGGCAACCATTGTTTTTCCAATTCCTTATGCGATTTTCTTTCAAATGATGTGCGATTCACATAAAAAACATATGAGTGCAATTTTCTCCAAAAACGAGTTACGAAAAACATTAATTAAAGGTGATTGCGGCAGGATTTTTTGGGCAACCCTAGTGTAATCTATTCTACTATCATGTATCATTCTTAAATATTAGTTTCATTAGAAAATCTAATCCCTACAGTTTTAAACGATGGGATCTTAGGCCATTAGTGCTAAAGTACTCCGTCAGCGTTTAAATTCTTTCTTTCCCCACTTACCACCGAATTCTTGAGGCATTACGTGTTGAGTGATGAAACTCAACGCCGCACGTTGCCTCGCTGCTAGAGCGAGGAAATAAAAATATTAAATATTTCTATCCCCTGAGTGGGAATCGAACCCACAACCGTCGCGTTTACAGACATACGTGGCTCCTGAGCCACGACAGCCTCTGTATATAAATTTTTATTATGTATATAAATTTTTACGATGATGATTATATACTCATATATTTTAATTTATAAAAGTTACAGTCTGTACTAAAAAATTTTACAATCGATCTCAGATTTGCACTTCAATAATTTAACGTTAAAGTTAAAAACATTTATCTATATATTATGTATATATAATAAGACTGTAAAGGAGGTAAAATCTGTACATTTAATATTAACTAAAAAAATACTTCTAGGGGACCTTATACAAGTAACAGAAGATAAAAATATGATTTTTGGAATTCTTGTCTGACTGTCTGTTGGTCCCGATTTACGCCCAATATTAATAACCTATCTCCAACGTCAATCTTAGATTGTTTCATACATCTATCCAATCTCTAGATTGGATAGATATATAAAACAATCTAAGATTGACGTTGGAGATAGGTTATTAATATTGGGCGTTAAGCAAAAACTACTGGACGGATTTAAATGAAACTTCTTTTCTTACATAGATACTAATCTTAAGCTACATATAAGCCATTATTTATTTTGAAGGTTCGAAAACCTCTATACTATTACAACTTCTATACTATTATTATTATAAAGCTAAAGATATTATTTAGTTGACAATGTAATCTCAGAACAAACAAACTTTATATAAAATCACGATATAACTAATTGGAATGGAAAACAATAGAAAAATGTAGCAAAAACTAGAGAGCTTACGTGCGTCAGTCGCGTTATGCAAAAATTACATGTGTGTGTGACAAAATCGTCAATATACAACCATTTAAAATAATTCAGTATTACTACCCACTAAATAAAAACATTAGATGTTATGTCTGTTTACTGTAAATCATAATTTCCTTTGGATTTTTAGCTTCATATTAGTATACTGCACGCCGCAGGGTAGGCAGCCGGAACCTTATGTTCCCTGTTTTCCGCCAATTTCTGCTGGTATTATGTGTTGACTGTTGAGTGCGGGAATTCAAGGCCACTTTTTTTTCTCCAGTGGGAATCGAACCCACAATCTGTCGCCTTTACAGTCATACTTTGTGCCCTTGAGCCTTTTACTGGATATATTTTAAATAATTTTAGAAGTCAGGCTTTGCATGGATGCAACCATGTATTCATATAATGAAGAATAAAACATTACTGGTTTTAATAACTCATTTAGGGTCACTTTGCTGTCTGTCTATATAACTATTTCTCCATCCGCTAATGCCATTTATCTCAAGACTATGTGAATGTATCAGGTTGAAATTAATATCAAATATAGAAGTCAAAAGTCCCTTGAAATACAAAAAATATAAACTTCTAAGTTAGTTAGGGCACTTCCCTTTGAACTTCGACTTCAGCGGAAAGTGGGAAACGGAGTCTTCACGCTAGATTCCCTCTGCTTACTCTGCTGTGTGCGGGATGCAACGTGAAGCTGATTTATTTATTTTGTTTTCTAAAACTAAACATTTTTTTACAATTTATAGTATCTCAAAAACACTGAAAAAATATATAATAATTATCATAGATTAAATTTCTTATTTATGTGCATAAATAAACATAGCTCTAAGGAAGAGATGTCATCTGGCCCGCTCGACTTGTGGATGTCCAAAGAAGACAGAGTTCGCCTAACAGTTTATGCAGCTAAATCCTTTTGTATAGTTATTTAAGCTGTTATACACTTAATAAATCGTGATTAAAATCTTTTGGGATTTTTTCTGCTTTATTTAATAGAAAAATATGTATGTTTTTCGTATCTAGCTATCTATCTATCTAGGTAGGCGATCGGTACGCTTTCATGACAAATATGTTTTTTCCCTGCTTACATCCCCGACAGACAGACAAACGCAAATATTACAAAGTGTTTATTTACGTTTTTGTATCGCGGTAATAACTATATACAATTGTAAAAACACGGTTTTCTCTTGAAGTCACATCACTTCAATTCAGTTTTTATCTTGAAGTCACATAACTTCAATTCAATTTTTATATATAGATAATTTATCTATCATTATAGTTTTTAATCAGATATTATAACAGATCTTTATTTTTATACAGGTTTAGGTTCACCACTAAGATTCTACATCAGATTTCGAAGTTGAAATCAATTATAGATTATCACAGACAAACGGATAGACACTTTTTTTACAATTTTGTTATCATATAGATCAGGGGTTCCCAACCTGGGGTGCGAAGTCGGATAACCTCCTCGTGTGTGTGCTTGCTGCTGGCCCTTTTCGAATGCGCTTGTCATTCGGGGGGGACGAGCAGTGTAGTGTACCGGTGCACCCTGGGCGGCGAGTAATTATTGCCCACAGGATTTTTCCTTGGGTAATGATTGCTCGGTGGCGAATAATCCGACGCGACGGCATTCTTCCGCGTGTTCCTCTGACCAGCAGAGGACACAGTGTGAGGAAGTTGGAGGGCGTGCGTGGTGTGTACTTATCCTACCGCCACGCAGGTGCAGTAATGTGCCAGCGCCGAGAATATCGGAACTCCACTCGTGGTTGCGGTCATGTCTCGTAATCATGAGTGGAACCGAGGGCCTTGCCTTTACCGGCCGGGCTGCGAGGAAGAAAACCTCTATAAAAAATTACCCCAACCCAAGTGGCGACGCAGCGCGAGGGGTGCGTGGCTGATGGGAAGATCAGTCGCTACTGCTGTTCCCGCCAGGGTACCGGCCGACACCCGTGGCGTAACGTAGGCTTATCCAAGTACAGGGGGCACTGCTTGGATGGACCGTTTTTCCCCCATACTCGTGGGATCAAGATGGAGAATTTAAATTTAAAAAACAAAAATGATGATGTGGGAGAGGAAGTTAGGGAGTCCGCCTCGGACTCGGGAGCAGTGCAGCGCACGAGGCGCAAGCGGCCTTTGGCCGATAAATTTAGAAGAAGTGGTAATGATTCAGCCTCAGACAATGAGGCAGCACACGGCAGAAAGTGCCATACAGCAAGGAGGGGTAGGCCCCCGAAAACTCGTGGTGCTGGGCTAGCGCGCACTCGTAAGGAGCAGAGTCAGCGTGAAGCAGATGCGCGAGGTGAAGATTTTGAGCGGGACTTGTCTGACTGGGCATGCCAGGGGGATAGGTCTACACAAACAACAGACGCAGAGAGCGTAACGGCTGCGGAAGAGAGGAGGGACACCTCACAGTATTCAGCCGAGGAGCTGCGTACATACGCTGGACAAAGTGCTGCCGCCGTACTGGAAGTTGCCACTAAATCCAGTCATCTTAAGAGCACGTACGTGCGCAAACTGAAAGATGCAGCAGCAGCCCTAACCGATGTTGTAAATTTGCTTGCCACTCGTACTGAGAGTGATGAAGTACAACGGCTGCGAGAGGAGAACCGGCGTCTTGGAGAGGTGGTGGGAAAACTTCGCGAAGAGTTAAGTTGCTATCGCAAAGACATGCAGAGTCTAAGAGCGTCACTTGCGGCCACTAATAAAGTACCTCAATTTGACCCACCGCCGGCTATTAGTGAAGGGATGGTTGAGCAGTTGAAAAGGTCTATAATCTCTTCTATGAAGACTATGATTGACGCCCGTTTTGCCGGTATTGAAGAACGTCTTCTGCCGGCAAGGAGCATGCGTCCGCCTCTGGCTGCAGATGCAACGAGGACCTCTAGTGAGAGACCGGTAAGCGTAGCTCCTCCAGTAAATTCAAAGACAGCAGAAATGGAGGACAAGACTAGACGCAGACCGAATCGTAAAAAGGTAGCAGCTTTCGCTCAAACCGTGGTAGTAAAGGAGAGTACAGCACAAGTGGCGCGGATAGAGCCACCCTCCGCGGCTTCCAATGCAGCAGAAGAAGAAGATGGAACTTGGGTCACAGTTGTAAAGAGAGGGAAAAAGAAGAGCAATTCCACGGCTCCCAAGAGGCCACAACGACTTAAGCCCAAACTGGCTAAACCACCTCGTACCAAGGCGGTTATAGTCTCATTAACGCCGGAAGCTGTAAGTAAGGGTGTGTCTTATGCTCAGGTTCTACAGCGTGCGCAACAAAGTGTGGATCTAGTGCAACTGGGTATTTCCGAGGGCCTGGCTATACGCCAATCAATTTCGGGTGCTCGCCTGCTAGAGCTATCCACTGTGCATTCCTCGGAGCAGGCGGACAAACTCGCGGATCGCTTACGAGTAGTATTAGAGGGAGTGGCTGTCATCACTAGACCCCACAAGAATTGCACCCTGAAGT
The DNA here is from genome assembly GCA_021202915.1 of Heliconius himera. Taxonomy (NCBI): domain Eukaryota; kingdom Metazoa; phylum Arthropoda; class Insecta; order Lepidoptera; family Nymphalidae; genus Heliconius; species Heliconius himera. The sequence goes on from JAJHJA010000281.1 coordinate 831,098, forward strand.
TAGTGGGCCTTGACGACTCGGTCACTAAGGACAAGGTAGCAAATGCTGTGGTTAGTGCAAGTGGCTGTGCTGCCGATACTGTGACGGTATCAGAAGTGACCCTAGGGCCTAGAAGAATGATGTCGGCAATAGTACGATGTCCATGTGAAGCAGGTAAGGTCATTGTGGAGAAAGGTCGTCTATTAGTTGGATGGAGTGCTGCCAAGGTCCAGGTTTTAGAAGAGCGCCCTTTGCGCTGTTTCCGATGTCTGGCATTAGGGCATTCCAGGTTGCGGTGTCCGTCTGAAGTTTCCCGGCAGAATCTCTGTTTCCGTTGCGGTTGTGAGGGGCACAAGGCACGTACATGCCAGGCCGAGCCTAGGTGCATGTTATGCACGGACGCGAAGAGACCGGCTGGTCATGTAATGGGTAGCGCAAAATGCAATCCACCGCCTGTCAAGGGAACAGAGACTCTAAGAGCCGAAGTCTCTCATGAAGCTGGGATCCATGGGGATCAAGAGGAAAGTGTCATGTCCCCATAATGGATAGACATCAAGCTAGTTTCCTCCAGACTAATATTAATCACTCCGCTGCCGCACAGGATCTTTTGATACAATCCATGGCGGAGTGGTGCATTGATATTGGTGTGATATGTGAACCATACTTTGTTCCCAATCACTCACGGTGGATAGGCGACTTAGATGGCTCAGTCGTATTAGTGTCTCGCAACAGCACCGCCCCGTCTCTTTCACCACTAGAGAGAGGTTCTGGGTATGTCGTGGCAGGGTGGGGGGAGTATATTCTCGTAGGTATCTACTTCTCCCCTAATCGTAGCTTGGCAGAATTTGAAATTTTCCTCGATTCTGTAAGAGCTGCGATTACTCGTCAATCGCGGAGTAAAGTACTGGTCCTTGGCGATTTCAATGCCAAGTCCCGAGCATGGGGAAACCAAACATCGGACGCTAAAGGAAAAGCTGTCCAGGTGTGGGCATTGCTTTCTGGGCTATCTCTGTTGAACGTGGGGTCGATATTCACCTGCGTACGACATAACGGTGGATCTATAGTGGACTTATCGTTCGCGAGCTCTTGTATTGTATCCAATGTTTCACACTGGAGAGTGGAAAAAGAAGTGGAGACCTTGTCGGACCATCTTTATATCAGGTTCGAGGTTTCTACTCAGCCGGTGTCAATGGTTCCCCCGAGAGGCCCATGTCACAGGTTTCCGAGGTGGGTTTTGACCCAACTTAACATTGAGCTGGTCAAGGAGGCAGCCATTGTGGCAAACTGGTGCACCCAAGGTAGATCGTTGGATGCAAGTTTCAGCGTTGAAGAGCGGGCAAGTCGAATGCGCGACGATCTAACGAGGTTGTGCGACGCGTCAATGCCGAGAGCTCGGCGACGGCGACGATGCCGCCAAGTATATTGGTGGACAAAGCAGTTAACCGAACTGCGAAAGTCTTGTAATCGGGCTCGGCGGGCATACACAAGGTGTAGAAGGCGAAATGGCCTTGATCCTATACTCGAGCACCAGCTGCGGAGTGCCTACAAAGAGAATAAAAAAGCTCTTCAGCTCGCCATTAGGTTGGCAAAGGATCAGGGTCGCCAGGAGCTTCTAGCAAGCCTAAACAGGGATCCTTGGGGTCGCCCTTACCTTGCTGCCAGGAACAAACTTCGTGTGCAGTCCGCTCCACTGATAGAAACCCTGTCGACAGATTTCGTGTTGCGTCTCGTGACCGAATTGTTTCCGGAGTCGCCTAGACATGTTCCCCCTAGTATGGCTCCTTCCTCAGTGCAAGAGGAAGAGTTGGTGGTTCCCCCCATAACTGAGGGGGAGATGGATATGGCGCTCAGGAGACTGAGGGCCAAGAAGACGGCTCCGGGACCAGACGGCATTCCAGGAAGGGTTTTAAGTATTGCCCTGGAATACTTAGGCGGTGAACTTCGGGAACTTTTTGATCAGTGCCTTGTAACTGGACAGTTTCCGAAGATTTGGAAGGAAGGAGTTTTGTGCCTGCTGCGCAAGGAAGGTCGTCCTCTGGACTCTCCTACAGCATACAGGCCAATAGTGCTGCTGAATGAGACGGGTAAACTTCTGGAGAAGATCATTGCTTCCCGTCTTATTCAGCACCTAGAGGAGGTAGGGCCGGGTCTTTCAGAGGCTCAGTTCGGGTTTAGGGCCAATCGGTCAACCATTGACGCCCTGAACGCCCTGAAGGCTCGGTCGTTGGCCGCGACAACAGACAGAGATGTTCTTCTCGCTGTCTCGTTGGATGTGGTCAACGCCTTTAACAGTCTGCCGTTTGAGACGTTAAAAGAGGCACTCCGGTACCATGGGGTGCCTCTCTATCTCCGGCGACTGTTAGACGACTACCTCCAAAACAGAGTAGTCTTATGGATTGGGAAAAATGGACAGATCGGTCGACGAAGCGTGGGTTGCGGTGTTCCACAGGGGTCGGTGTTGGGCCCGTTACTGTGGAACATCGGCTATGACTGGCTCCTGCGGGGTCCTCTTCCAAATGGGATGAGTGTCATCTGTTATGCTGATGACACTCTGGTTACGGCCCGAGGACGATCATACCAAGAGGTGGCACGCTTGGCGGAAGTTGGTACACGCCTTGTCGTCGACCGCATCAAAGCGCTGGGTCTGAGGGTCTCGATGCCCAAAACTGAGGCCCTCCTTATACATGGCCTGCGCAGGGGTCCCCCACGTAGGGCTACTCTGCACATCCAGGGTCAGGAGGTGGAGGTTCGGACCCAGATGAAGTATCTGGGTCTGACCCTGGACGGTCGATGGTCGTTCAAATCACACTTCGCTCTGCTTGCACCAAAGCTTATGAACGCCGCCGGAGCCCTTGGCAGGTTACTGCCGAATATCGGAGGGCCGGATTCTCCATGCCGACGCCTTTATGTCGGTGTGTTGAGATCCATGGCAATGTACGGTGCACTAGTGTGGGCTGACGCTCTCACCGCTCACAATAAAACTCACTTGCGGAAAGCGCAGCGGGTTATAGCGGTGAGAGCAATTCGAGGATACCGTACAGTGTCGTGGACGGCGGCTACACTTTTGGCGGGTGATCCGCCATGGGAGTTGCAGGCGGAAGTGCTAGCTAAAGTCTACGCTTTTCGTGCAAGTGAGCCATCGACAGAGGTTATCGCGCGGATCAGGAGAAGAGCGGACGAAGCCCTGATCCGGCGATGGAGAGAGGACCTGGGGTCACCGGCGGCAGGCTTAGCGACGGTGGAGGCAGTCCGTCCTCACTTTGAGCGCTGAGTTAGAAGGGGCTTTGGAGTCCTGACGTTCAGGCTGGTGCAGGTACTCACGGGGCACGGTTGCTTCGGTAAATACCTGCATCAGATTGCACGTCGGGAAATATCGCCGGTGTGTCATGAGTGTGATGCCTCCGTTGATTCAGCGCATCACACTCTGGCCGAATGCCCCGCCTGGTCCTCACAACGCCATGCCTTGATGCCTATAGTGGGTAGGGACCTCTCACTGCCCAGTGTGGTGGGGGCCATGCTGAACAGTGAGAGGAACTGGTCTGCAATGGTTTCCTTCTGCGAATCAGTTATCGCACTGAAGGAGACCGCGGAGCGGGTGCGAGAGTCCAGCGCTAACGCAGATCCGCTCCGTCGACGTAGGCCAGGGGGTAGGAGAAGGCGTTACGCGCTTCTTCAACTCCCCCTACCCTAGAGGAGCTACTTCGGGAGGATCATGTGTGATGCTCCCGTAAGCCATCGAGGCTGCGGGTACCCTAGGAGAAACCCCGGGGAACCCTAAAGGCGATGGTGGCCTGCATTAGGCAGGCCTTCCACTGAGGCGTCGTAGTAGTATGTACGAACGATCCTGCGGCGTCTCATTTTGGTGGAGAGGGTTTCCGCTGGGTTTTAGTGGGTAGGATCGGTTTCACCGGTGAGTCCCACAGTACCGCTCATCCGTAAGGCATTTGTCTTGCGTGTGGGCGGTCTGCGTAAATGCATTTCCCAGCGATAAAAAAAAAAAAAAAAAAAAAAAGTGGTTCCCAACCTTTTCTTGATCAAGGACCACTTTTATATCAATCTTGGTAGCAGGGACAACTATGCATGTAGGTATAATAAAAATTAGCTGTGATAATCAAACAGAAAAATTACCTCACCATCCCCAATCATAAAATTAAAATCGTTCGCGGACCATATTTAGGCTTGTGCGGACCACTGGTGGTCCGCGGTTGTGGTGGCGGTGGTGGTTGGGAACCAGTGATATAGATGATATGCTAATATGAAATATTATTATTATAAAAAAAAAAAAAAATTAAATTAGCTTCACGCTGTATCCCGCACACAGCAGGGTAGGCAGAGGGAACCTAGTGTTAAGACACTCCGTTCCCCACTTTCTGCCGAATTCTGGAGGCATTGCGTGTTGAGTGGCAGAACTCAACGCCGCGCTTAACCTCGACACCAGAGCGAAGAAATGGAAATATAAATTTAAGTAAATATTTCATCTCCTCGAGGGGAATCGAACCCAGAACCAGTCGGTTTTGCAGTCACACCTCGTGCCGCTGCGCCACGACCGGCCTCATTATTATTATACATTTTTTATTTTACAATATTTTAATTTATACATATGTAACTTGAGTAATAATTACTTAAGTACTTAATTTAAGTAGCTGTATTAATACTTAAAACAGTAAGAAGGGTATTCTTATTGTTTATGTTCATTTGCAGAAGTTAATCGTTGTAATAAAAATAACGTAATTTTTGTCAGCTTCACGCTGTATCCCGCACACAGCAGGGTAAGCAGAAGGAGCCTAGAGTTAAGACACTCTATTCTTCATTTTCCGCCGAAATCTGGAGGTATTGCGTGTTGAGTGGCAGAACTCAACACCAAGCGTGGTGCCTTGACACCAAAGCAAAGAAATGAAATTATACATTTTTAAATAAATATTTCATTTCTTCGAGTGGGGATCGAACCCACAACCAGGCGAATTTGCAGTCACACTTTGTGCCTCCCACGACTGGCCTCAATTGGTGCTATGCCACAATAAAGTGAATTTAATTTAAACCTGCACTGTCGATTTTAAACAATACGTTTAATAAAACAATTGTCATATCTACCAAACGACCCCTATTCCATGTCATGTTGAGTAATTCGATAAAATTAAACAGTTAATAAGCAAATAGTAGGAAAATTATGTTAATTCGGACGAAATTAATCTTAAATAAATATTTGACGTTCATAGTGATTGTGAAATTTACGTCATTCAATAGGTCTTGTACTGAAAACTAGCTAGCTCGCTTTCGGCTTCGCCCGCTTAAACTGCACTATTTTTTTTTAACAATATGATTTACTTTCGTATTCTAATAACACTGTCACTTTAATACAATACCCATATAATATACACTAAAGCCAAGCCAATTAAAAAAAAGTATATCAATTTAATCAAACAAAGTACTTTAAATTGTTTATATTTTTCGAATTATGGATAGATTGCAATAAAATAAACACAAAATGTTTAGGGAAGTTTGTTAAAATGCAATAGTGGAAACTGCATTTAATTCACAAACGTACAGACAAACAATATATATATATATATATATATATATATATATATATATATATATATATATATATATATATATATATATATATATATATATATATATATATATATATATATATACTAGCGGACCCGGACGCGGCTTCGCCTGCTTAAACTATACGAATGCTTATTTAGGTATATTTATGAAATAGTTTTTGAAAATATGTAACTAATTTAGATAAAAAAAATTATAAGTAAAAGTAACCAATAAAATATTTATATATAATTAATAAAAAAAATAAACAAAACCAGCTACATTATTAATATTATCAAAGTACCTAAAATAAATATTTAAAAGAATTTAAATGTGTTGTGCTATGTTTTTGAAAGTGCATGTGGTTAATTACATAATACTCAAATACAATAAGAAAATATATATATTTTTTGTCTCTGTCTGTCTTTCTATTTCCCCGAGCTAATGTCCAGAATAACTAAATTGAATTTATTGGACTTTCAGTGATCGATTTTACTGATTTACCCGGGAATAATCTTTTCCCACGTTTTCCTTGAGAGCGTACATAGATACTAAATGAAATAACTAAATTCCTTTCTACATTAAATATTATAAATTTTGCGAGCAATATCAAATAAAATCCCATAAAACTAAAACTACAATTTATTAAGTGTATAACAACGGTATAGATAACCATCCAACCAAGATGAAATAACCACAATACTTTCCTTAATACTTAAATAATATTATGCGGATGTCGCGCAGGGCTGAAACTTACACCACACCAAGAAATTAATGAAAATCTAACTAATCTACTACTCGAATAAGCGAAGAACCAAAGAAAAGTATAAATTAATTATAAACAGCAAATAATTACAATAAAATTAACAGTAGTTCGTAAATGTACTAATATTTACAAAACGTTCGCGTCGGTCATACTATGTCGCTCGAAGGCTAGGTCACTTCGAATCAGTGACATCTCCTTAATTATTTATTAGAATGTTATATAGTAAACTATAATTTCAATCTAGATAAAATGCTAAAAGTGACTATTATATTCATTTTTATAAGAATCAATATCAAATTATAGAAAATACATACAAACAACCCAATAAATATAAAGTAAATCAATTAAAATGGTTACTTTTGCTCAACCTTCAGAGATAAACATGGTATATGTATCGCGGACTTTTTTAAACATTATTTAAAGGACAATATTTTAGTTAAACATTGTTTTTATGTATCTCATAGGTAGAATCAGCGCACACCATGTATGCGTTAAGCAAGCTCAGTTTGGGTGACTTTTTCTTAAAATAAACTTTGCAAACCGTTGCTTAGCAACGGTCGGTTGTTATTAACATGGCAGAATACATTGCCTGCCAAATTAAAAAATATTTTAATATATTATTATATATCGAAAATATTACAAATATGAGAAAAAAAAGTATCCTATGTTCATCCCAAGCCCCTCAAGTATCTCTGTATGAGTATTTTATCGCAATTCAATTAGCGGTTTGGCCCTGATTGCGTAACAGACAGACAGACAGACAGACAGACAGAGTTACTTTCGAATTTATAATATAGGTATGGATATATATATATACATATATATATATATATATATATATATATATATATATATATATATATATATATATATATATATATATATATATATATATATATTGTTTGTCTGTACACACTGTATATATATATTTACATAATATTAGGTGTATTTTGTTTTGTTTATGATTAATAATTTAACTAAATGATTTAAGTAATATCATACTTGTACTATGCTCTTATTCGCTACTTGTCACTCATCCACTTCCACTGGTTGGCTGGAAGAGATCTCTTAAGTCCACCTTTGTGAACTAAATGTTTATAATGTTGTTTTCTAATGTATATTTAAGTACAATAAAGAAATTAAATTAAATTAGCTTCACGCTGTATCCCGCACACAGCAGGGTAGGCAGAGGGAACCTAGTGTTAAGACACTCAGTTCTCCACTTTCTGCCGAATTCTGGAGGCATTGCGTGTTGAGTGGCAGAACTCAACGCCGCGCTTAACTTCGACACCAGAGCGAAGAAATGGAAATATAAATTTAAGTAAATATTTCATCTCCTCGAGTGGGGATCGAACCCACAACCAGTCGGTTTGCAGTCACACCTCCTGCCGCTGCGCCACGACCGGCCTCAATAAAGAATATTGCATTATTTAATATTTAGACCAAAATAAATGACGCCGTTGTAGTGCATGGGCACAAACGTACGACTGTGAACGCAACAGGTTTTAGGAAAATATGTAGATAGTATGGAAGATTTAATATTCTCATTTTTTCACTCTATTTGAAAAAATGATAAGCTCATTAGTATGCTTCATTAATATGCTAATAATATTATATATATTTAATGTTTTTTCTTTAATTCTCTTATTATTCAAAAGAAATAAAATTTGAATGTTTCTTTTCACAGAACTAAACTAACTGAACGAAAATCAAATAAATATACATATTTTATTTATTTTTTTGTTAAGTACAGAAGACTAAGACGAATTCAATATTCTACTATTTTTGAATTAAAAGTTGGTGTAAAATTTAGTAGTTTTTTTACTTACAGCGTATATAGACTGTTCTGTTATTTTATTACGACGCGACGCCGACATTCCGAACGTATTCAATAATCACGTTATATGTAGAAGTCACGATGAGATTGTAGGGTAAAATAGAGAGAATGTTACAAAATAGGAAAATGCCGCGCTATGCCAAAGTAAGTAATAGTCACCCTCGAATGGGAATCGAACCCACATAAGTCACACGCTTGTGCCCCTGCGCCATAATGGCCTTAACGGACGGCGTGCGGCAACACTATTTATTAGAAGTATAGTAAATTTTAGGTTTTTCATAAACAGCACTGCATCTAAGAAAATCGCATTAATATCTGCCAACACCAAGTTATAAATGAAATATTGAATTTTATGATATTAGAAAAATGGTCTGTCACAGACTCTACACAATTCTACTCTGTGCCAAAAATGTGTATATTTTTTGTTTTTTTTTATTATTATAAAAATAACATTTTGTAACGTATACTTATAGCATAGTACAGTATTTTCTTATAACATAGGTAGGCAAAGAGTTAAAACACTCATTTCTTCAATTTCCGTAATACTTTTGATATATTGCGTTTTGAATGGCGGAACTTAACGATGCTATTTACTTACCTGAAATAAATTATAAACTCTAAAATATATATAACTTTTGCTTAATTATTTTTTGCATATACAAAAATTTATACAACTTATTTTAAAAAACTTTATTCACATATTTTTATAATTTTTTTAAAGTGTTATTCCACATTTAGGAAAGAAAAATACTTATTTACAAAACGTATAAAAATTTGAACGTAGCGGTAAAAAAGACACTAAGTGTTTTCCACTTTCCGCCCACATTTGGCTCATTACGAGTTAAATGTTAGCGGCGTAACTTAACGCCACTTTGTGTCTTCATCAACAACGTTTACATCATTATAATTATCATAATATGTAAAGTAAATATAGTTTCTAATAATAACTGAATGGTCTTAGCTTGAGTCATAGTCGTGTGAAGATGTAATTGGGTCTAATTTTGAACAGACTTTTTTAACTTCACCTGTATTTGTGTACAGGTATTTAGATGAATCTATAGATCTGTATTAATAGTACATGCAGGAAGCGTGGTGCATCAAATCAGTGTCTGACTCTAAATGCGACGGTCTTGGGTTTGATTCCAAATTGGAAGAATAAATTAAAACAAGAACAAAAAAATATCTATAGGATATCTATTCACGCCGCGTTTTATTATAGAGTGGAAAATTGAAATGTAATTGTTCCTATGAGAATTGAACCTATAGCCAACACGTTTACAGTTATATACAGTACCCACTTCAAATTATTTTTAAAAATTCTACATTATATAGTCTTGCTTAAACAACGTCTTCTAAACATACACAATATAAACGATCTAACAATAACAAATAAACACATTTTTTTATAGTCATATATTTTTACATCGTACAGGAAATAAAATATAAAACTGAGTGATTTATCACTCATCCAAATCTCTCTCTCTCTCCCCATAATATTTAAAAATAGAACAAAATAACATACCATACAAATATGACGCAAATCACGTATAACGTATTGCACTGTACGAGAGACCGCGTTTAACTGAATGAAGCGACGCTATCAGTGATAATCACTTTTCATTATCGTAACTATTATCTATTCTAACTAGTGAGCTTCTGAGTATGTGCTGTCTGTACAGAGAAACCGGTCTTCGTTTGATGATTTGTTAGTAAATTTTGTTTTTTAGTGCCAAATAACTCGCATTTATCTATAGCTGAGTAAGCAGTGAGCTAGTGTCCCAGTCTGATCAACAGCTGCAAGCCTAGGTTCGAATCCCGCAGGGGGCGCCCTTGCTGCCGATGATATCCTCTCAAGCAACCATGTAGTATTTGCACTTTCTCAGTGACAGAGTATCCTCTTCCGTACCCATCCAAGGATGGGTGGATGGTGAGCAGGGATCGCTGTGAACGTCAAAAGGGTTAACAGCATTTTTATGTTATGGTTACATAACATAAAAAAAGGAAATCTTGTGCTATGATATTCCGTTATCCGCTTTCTGCTCAATTTCGAATATCACAGGTTGAGTGGCGAAGCCAAGCTCTGCGCTTTATCTTATCAAATATAGGAAATATACATGTCCTGTTAAGCCACAATGGTCCTTTTTACCCAACTGTGGGGCGCAAAGGAAAGTAATATATAAGCTTACGTTGTATATATATATCTTTTATTCCCGACTGCTAAGGAAGGGTTATGTTTTTCACGCGTATCTTGTATGTATGTAATATTCTTTACTTTCTTCATATCTCCAGGACCGCTGAACGGATTTACACAATTGAGGTATCGTTAGATTCATATTAGCAGTCCAAGTGTTCTTAGATAGGTGACGTTAAAAATAAACAATCATGGCAGCTATGGGACGCCATTGGACTTAGTGAAAAAAAAATCGTTTCGAATACCACAATATGGGTATCAAATTCAAGCGCTTAATACGAGGATTTCAAAAAGGTATATCATGATTATCATTACTATAATGAATCCTAACAAAAAAAGTGAAAAATAAACAAATATTTATAAAAACAAAAACCCCGACTGCATGAAACTAAAAAGAAAATTAACAAACCCAATAGTTTATTAGGATTAACAGTCGGGACCTATAAGTAATTCTTCAATCAATAAAATCTTTACCAGGAACCCCGCATAACTTAAGGAGGTCCCGACTGTTAATTCTAATAAACTATTGGGCTTGTTTATTTTCTTTTTAGTTTTATACAGTCGGGGTTTTTGTTTTTACAAATATTTTTTTATTTAACCTTCTGTATGTATATTTGTTCCTATATGGCGTTATAGAGACTTCCTGATGATTCTTACATTGATCGAATTATCTCAATCTTCAGGTCGTCACTAAAACCATAGCAGTAAAAAAAAATACACCACAGTTAAAACCAGACCAGACCAGAGAAAATAAAAAAATGAAAAGATTTCAAAAATAAGTGTACGTTCTTTTCATGATTTTTTAATAGCGTAATAGCTTACGATATACATATAAGTTGAAAAGTTGAAGTTGTTTTAACCACTTTTGCTTGATAATTTTCATACTTATACCTGAGTTATAAAATGTCTTCTTTATTTCATACAAGTATAAAAATTATACAAAGTAATTGATAGTATTTGTAATTATATAGACATATCATTTAAACCTTTTTTTATACAATATCATGTGAACAATTGAAAACATTGTTTGAAGTGATTACAAACAAATGGTTGGTTTATTTCCTTATTAACAGTCTATTTACAGTAGAAGGTCACAACTTCCTTACAAATACTACTACTATATTCACTTGTTATAATATCTTTTCATTTACCTTTCCTTCATAATCTCTTTCATATTCTAGAACCTCAGTTTTACTCGTATTCTTAGATGATTGTTTTTCTAAGACGCAATGATTTCCTAATTCAATAGATATTTTTTAGGCAACAGTGCGTCCTCATAGATTGCATCAAAGCTTAACAACGTAAGGGTTGAGGTAGTTAGGTGAAAGCCTGTCAGGTATTACAAAATAAATAAATAAATCAGCTTCGCGCTATATCCCGCACACAGCAGGGTAGGCAGAGGGAACCTAGTGTTAAGACACTCCGTTCCACACTTTCTGCCGAATTCTGGAGGCATTGCGTGTTGAGTGGCAGAACTCAACGCCACGCTTAACCTCGACACCAGAGCGAAGCAATGGAAATATAAATTTAAGTAAATATTTCATCTCCTCGAGTGGGGATCGAACCCACCACCAGTCGGTTTTACAGTCACACCTCGTGCCACTGCGCCACGACTGGCCTCAATTACAAAATAATATTCTAGTATCCTATTCCGATGATGTATGTAATAAAGACTGGGTCACCTGCTTCCCTAAAAAGTATACCTTCAGATATAAATTTTATTTAGGTTCCGTGCGGCTTCGCCCGCTTAACTATACGAATATTTATTTCAACTTCACGCTGTATCCCGCTTTTAACAGGATAGGCAGATGAACTGCACTTTCCGCCGAATTTTTTCGAGGTAATGCGTATTGAGTGGTGGAACTTAATGCCGGGCTGAGAACGCCATAATAATAAAAATAGCAATAAATAATTTTTTAAACATTTTTAAAGTGTTATTCCACACTTAGGAAAGAAAAATACTTACTTTTCTAAATAAGTAGCAATAAATAATATTTCTTTCTCCCGAGTGAGGATCGAACTCAAAACCTTCGCGTTATAGTCATACCCTTATGCCTCTGCCACGGCGTCTTCTAATTAATTAATGTTAATTAAGTGTATAGATTATATTTTTATTAGAGGCTGTCCTTGCGCATTGGTACAGCGTCAGACGCACTAATGCGGCGTTGAGTTCCGCCGACTCGACACGCAATATTTTCAAAATTGGACGGGGAATGAGGAACAGAGTATCCTTAACACTAGGTTCCCTCTGCATGATACAGTGGGATGTTAAAAAATATTTTTATTAACACAACAATAAGGAAAATTACATGACGTATGTAATATACAGTTACGTAAACGATAGAACCACAAAAAAAAATGTCTAATATTGAATTGTTAATTAAACAATGTATGGCGTCATGTAAATTTTGGTATAAACTATGAAACATTGTTTTGTAAAAGCATTGCTATTATTTTCGTAAAACCTGATAGTGGTTATGGTATCAATGAACGTATCACAACACACAGACGTCATTCATATAAACTGAATATATTTCTGTTCATGTATTATGATTTTATTTACGTTTCAGTTAATAGATGTTTCTGAGTGCGGCTTTTGTTCCTTTTAACAAAAACGTGTATGAATCTAATGTAAATTACACTACACGATTCACATATAGCAGAGCAAACAAAGGGAACGTAGAGTTAAGATATTTCAATCCCCATTTTCCGCCTAAATTTTCGAGACATTGAGTGGCGGAATTCAATACTGCTCTTAGACTTTTATTGTCTTTACACTGTATCTAGCTCGGGGTATTTCGATTAAACCTGGGAATCTAGTATTAAGACATTCCGTACCCCATTCAGATACTTCTGTTCCCCATTTTTCGCTGAATTCTTGACTCATTGCGTGTCGAAATGCACAACCGCGCGTTTATAGTTGCACGCTTGTGCCATTGCGGCACTATGGTGTCTTTAGTTTACATAGTAATAATTCATTCACTCAAGTGGAATTCAAATGACTAAAACAAAAGAGATTGTCAAAAATTTAAAAGTGATTTTTTGAAACAAAATAATTAATAAAATTATCATTGTAAAATAAAACACCATTTGTTACGAATGACTCACACAGACCCAAACCTGTCAAAGCGACAACATCGCACACGCCTCATTCACGAAATCGAGTCGTAGGTATTGGCGGTGAAGTCGAACGTTGTTAAGGTTTATTATAGAAAATAGGTAATTGCGTAAAATAGAACGAGAGATATTCCTTTGTCAAGTATAAATGAGCCAATTTGTAATACTGTATGTTCGAGACGAACAAAATAAAAGAAATAAAAGAAGATATTTTATATTCTTCTAGTACATCAAAAATTAAAAAAAAACTGCTTCACGCTGTATGCCGCACACAGCAGGGTAGGCAGAGGGAACCTAGTATTAAGACACTCCGCTCCCTACTTTCTGCCGAATTCTGGAGGCATTGCGTGTTGAGGGGCGGAACTCAACGCCGCGCTTAGCCTCGACACCAGAGCGAAGAAATGGAAATATAAATTTAAGTAAACATTTCATCTCCTCAAGTGGGGATCGAACCCACAACCAGTCGGTTTTACAGTCACATTTCGTGCCGCTGCGCCACGACTTGCCTCAGTTCTAGAAAGTCTCTTTTAATAATATTAGGCCTCGTGTGAGGAGTGGTAAGCGTGTGGCTCTCTCAGTGGAAGTTTGGTGAGTAGTGAGTGCGGAGGAACTGTGTGTCGTTGGAAAGTTAAAATGGCACGAGGTGTGACTGCAAAACCGACTGGTTGTGGGTTCGATCCCCACTCGAGGAGATGAAATATTTACTTAAATTTATATTTCCATTTCTTCGCTCTGGTATCAAGGTTAAGCGTGGCGTTGAGTTCTGCCACTCAACACGCAACGCCTACAGAATTCGGCAGAAAGTGGGGAACGGAGTGTCTTAACAATAGGTTCCCTCTGCCTACCCTGTGCTGTGTGCGGGATACAGCGTGAAGCTAAAGTGGCATGACGTATGTTTACATGTGGTTTGTGATTGGTGGCTCGATACAAAAATAAAATAATCCTTATTACTTAATATTGTTAGCATAAGTTACGTATAGTGTAGTAATAGGTGTCACTGTAATTATGAATACGTCATTTGATATTGTTACCATTATCGATTGTATTAAGCGGCGGTAGTGTGCTGCGTCTTTTCCGGCGGATTTCCAATATAAGCACAAACGACACGGCACTCGTGTTCATTACGTTCTAAGATATTGTCAAGATAACTTGTCATTATAATTCATATTTCAATATTGTGACTACGACAGTATATGTGTATATAACAAGTGTAAATAAATTTATTGTAAAAGCTGGATTTTGTGTCTGATTTGTTAGTTCGCCTAACAGTTCAGAAGCGGGATTACGAAAGGATATACAAAATTTCCTGCCACGCTCATAAAGTGTAAGTAGACCACATATATATTCTTTTTTTTTCCTTTTCTCTCATTTTTCTTACTCCTTAAAGATTAGCTGAATAATTTGTATGTAAATTGAGTTCTCTATAATTTTTAATTTTTCTATTCTGAATATAAGCAGAGTGTTGCTATTCTAATTATAGTTTTTAGTTACTCTTATTTCTTTTACATCAAACAAACAACAAACGGATAAATGAAAGATCTTCAATGGAAATTTAATAAATAGTTTTAACAGTTAAAGTTTACTGATGACGATACATAGAAATCTTGTACTTCGAACTTTTCGTTGTGTGGTGATTGATAACCTTTATAACAGCCAGAGTGGTTTTTTTTATGAAGGGAATTATTGGACACATTTGGAAGGTTGGATAATTTGAGAATACACTGGATGATGTGCATACCTAAACATTTTCCATTTTATAGTACTTACGTAACGTTGCAGTTTTGAGGGTAGTTGATAATAAATTATAAATTTAGAATTTGAGATTGTTTGAGATATACTTTAAAAGAAGTATACAATTGCTTATAGCATCTACGTTGGTAGACGTGATCGATAGGACATTAGTTCTTCCAATAGAGTATTTACTTATACGGGTGATAATTTAAAGATATTTGACACCATGATAATTCACACGTTTAAAGATATATGACATTCATTGGTCGTGAATAATTTCAGTTATCAAGACTTTCTGGAATACTTATTTTGAAATATTTATAATGGGTATATTCTAAATTTATTTATTAGATATCTGGAATATTTCTTTCGTTGTTTTTGTCATTCTTTGGAAAGCTTTTACATCGTATAGAGGATATTGTATTTCGCTATCTATTGGTTAACTATAAATGATATTAGAATTGTTTTTGTGATGACAATAATATTAGTGAAGTAACTATTTTGTTGTCTTAAAAACGTCAATATGATTTTGTTTTATCATCAAGCGGAATAGTTCTACATATATTCTTTATGTGTAGTATGTTTAGAATTGATGAATTATCTGAATTGAAATTTGTAAATATTTTCATTGGTTTTCACTTCCGGCTTTGTCACTTTATTGAGAACTGTCGTCTTGTCGTTTCCTATTTCTGTAAGAGTTACAAAGCTATTCTCGTAATGTAATAGTCTCTTTTTGAAGGTATTATTTTTGAATTAGATTGTTCTATGGTATACGAATTTATTAACACGTATAATAGACACAAACATAGAAAATATATTCGTAATAGCTATGGGATCTAATATTCCAATGAAATTAAAGTACATGTGTTCTTATCTCAATTTATTAGTATCTCATTTTATTTGTGTTATGACATATGGTAAAAATTCCTTTCTTTTACGGGATAAATATATTGTGATTTGATAATTATTCCTGGTTTTGGATAATTGTTGTTAATGTGGATATTACAGTGTAATTCTCTTTATCCCGTGAGGATCAGCCAGCTTAGGGAACTTTGGTGGCATTCATTATTTGTTCAATTGACTTTCTTTTCCGTTTGCTATTTGTTTGTTATTAACATGATGTCAAAATATTGGCCCTGTTACACGTAATTGTAGACAAATCTAGATTTTATTTGTTTATTGGTCCATTATTGTCGATTAAGTGTTTTTATTTGTAATTTTCTCTGGAGCGTTAATATTCTTGGTTATTATTACTTTATAACGATTAAAAGTCGTGTAATTGTAAAGATAAAATATAATTTATGTGCATTTATGGCCAGATTATACAGTGTCGGTTAACTTATTAATTTTTATGAATTTCGAATGTCAAAGTTATTTGAATAGATTTTCAAATTCATAAATTTGAAGGAATTTTATGTTAATATAATTAGGTTGATAAAAAAGTTATTATGATGTGTGCAAGTCTAAGCTTATATTGTTTGAGTTTCAGGAACATGGAAAATAATATTGCCCGAGGATAGGGCTTGAGATTGAATGATGCCCGAGGATAGGGCTTGAGAATGAATGATGCCCGAGGATAGGGTTTGGGATGATGATGCCCGAGGATAGGGTTTATGGGGCGGATGGTGCCCGAGGATAGGGTTTGGGGTTGAGTGATGCCCGAAGATAGGGTTTAGGGATGATGATGCCCGAGGAAAGGGTTTGAGGATGGATGCCACCCGAGGTTAAGGAGTTAAGCATTCATCCTTCATCATTCGTCCCTCGTCATTCATCCCTCATCATTCGTCCCTCATCATTCGTCCCATATCATTCGTCTTTAATCATTTTAATCGTACCCGAGGTTAAGGGTAATGGATGGATTATACCCGAGGTTAAGGGTGATGAATGGATTATACCCGAGGTTAAGGGTAATGGATGGATTATACCCGAGGTTAAGGGTGATGGATGGATTATATTTCAGGTTAAGGATAATGGATAGATTATACCCGAGGTTAAGGGTGATGGATGGATTATATTTCAGGTTAAGGATAATGGATGGATGATACCCGAGGTTAAGGGTAATGGATGGATGATATTTCAGGTTAAGGATAATGGATGGATGTTACCCGTGGTTAATGATAATGGACGGATAATACCAGAGGTTAAGGGTAATGGATGCAAAATACTCGAGTTTAAGGATAAGGGGAGCTTAAGAATCAGGTTAGTGAAGTCATTTTTGAGCTCATTAAAGAAAATGATGAATAAGAATTGATTGATTTTTCGAAATTTGAATTGATATTAAAAAGTATTTCTTTTAACTTGTTGTAATTGACCGGAATGGAATAAATTCATAGCGAGTCGTTCCCAAACGATGAGAATTAAGTATATTAATTTTAACAAATATGTTAGTATAAATGTGTTTACGATGAGACACGAAGCAAAATTCTTATAAAATAAAACTTTTAAATCGGTGTGAAATAATGGCTATTGGTTGGTAAATGGTGGAAATGATCACGGTGTAGCAATAGATACAAATAGAGACATACGTAGGTAGGTAGGTAGGTAGGTACAGTAGCTTAAGTTATGAATCCTAAAAAAAATCTAAAAAATGTTTGAAATATTTTTTATCTGAAAAAATAAAAAAACCATATATATAAAGGGGAAAATAATGATAATGGTAACTATAAAAAAATGCAATGTATAGCTGAATGAAGTGAATCGAATTCAAATTATTCTTTTTATTTTTATTTTAGTAGCAAAATTACTAAAAAAAAGTCTAGTGAATCTATGATGTAAGTCTTACCATTGGCTCAGAAATATATTTAGATTTATTTTGGCTGAGAAGAGCCGACAAAATACTCAAGAAAACAGTATTTGAAGATAACATTTACAATAAAAGTACAACAATCGTTACTTTCCAGTTTTAACATCGACATCTTTTAAGTCCATATATTAATATCGTTATAGTAATATAGGATACAAGCTTTGCCTAGTAATTGAAAATTGGCTGTGGAATTTTATAATGCATACGAACATGGAAAATGATTTGTGTATTGTTGATAGGGATGTTTCATATTCATTTTAGCTTGATATTTCCATGTCTTCTTAAGATAATTAGTCCTGAGAGACAGACATACAGACAGACGTACGTAAGGACAGGACTTAATGCATAAGCGTTTGCAGATATTAAGCACTTATTATTTTTTACATGTGACTGGCAACGGCTGTACGTAAGAGTTGATGGTCAATCTTCGCGGCATATCATTGAAGAGACTTTTGTCCAGTAATGGACGAGGACAGGTTAATAATAATTGTGGTGATGAGGATCATGGTTATGAAGACCATGGTGATGATATGGATCGTGGTGATGATGAGGATCATGATCATGATCATGATGAGGATCATGGTCATGATGAGGATCATGGTCATGATGAGGATCATGGTCATGATGAGGATCATGGTCATGATGAGGATCATGGTCATGATGAGGATCATGGTCATGATGGGGATCATGGTCATGATGAGGATCATGGTCATGATGAGGATCATGGTCATGATGAGGATCATGGTCATGATGAGGATCATGGTCATGTTGAGGATCATGGTCATGTTGAGGATCATGGTCATGTTGAGGATCATGGTCATGATGAGGATCATGGTCATGATGAGGATCATGGTCATGTTGAGGATTATGGTCATGCTGAGGATTATGGTCATGATGAGGATTATGGTCATGATGAGGATTATGGTCATGATGATGAGGATCATTGTGATGATGAGGATCATTGTGATGATGAGGATCATGGTGAGGATGGAGATTATGATGGTGAAGATAGCAGTCATTATGGTTGTGATAATATGGTTTGAATATGGGAGTAATGAGGCGAGCGGTGTCACGTTCTGTTTATTGTATTTGACTGACTGATCATGGCTACACAAATTGTGTGTTGAATATTTGTTTTAAATGAGCTGCTTTTATATGTAAGATTTGTATAATGTATAAAGTAAACGTGTGTCATTAATTATTAGATGTGGTTGAATGGAAAATAACTGTGATAATATATATGGGACTTTAATAGGAAATAGAATAATTCTATACAGTCTTGCTGGTGCTATTTAGCAGTACTTTTTATATGTTAAGCTTATAGAGTATATAAAAGTTAATGAATGAGGCCAGCCGTGGCGCAGGAGCACAAAGTGTGACTGTAAAGCCGACTAGTTGTGGGTTCGATCCCCACTCGAGGAGATGAAATATTTACTTAAATTTATATTTCCATTTCTTCGCTCTGGTGTTGGTCGAAGCTAAGCGCGGCGTTGAGTTCTGCCACTCGACACGCAATGCCTCTAGAATTCGGCAGAAAGTGGGGAACGGAGTGTCTTGAACACTAGGTTCCCTCTGCCCTGCAGTGTGCGGGATACAGCGTGAAACTGATTCATTTATTTTATTTTAAGTTAATGAATCTGCTCAGTTTACAAATTCAAATGTCATCAATTTCCTCTTTTAATTAGCATACTCTTTTAATGTACTAAAATAAGTGTTCGATATTAAATAGAAATATTCCATGTAGCTTTGTTGGTGCTGTTGAGCCAAATTCTTGTGATAAAAAAAAATTAATAATATGTAATAATTAAATTATAACATGAATGTATATGAACACTGATGGCTCATTGTGTTAATGAGAATTATTGAATTGTATAAATCTACATAATTATATAGAATATAATATACATAATTATATAATTGTTATATAAATCTAAAATCAAAAAACTAAAAATGTCTAAATCCAAAAAAAAATGCTTGCAATGTAAAATATAATGTTTAAGTATTTTGTATAATCAATTTAATAGCGTAATAAATTAAATGTAGTTAACATTTATTTTACTTAATTTTAGTTAAATAATAAGAGGACTCCTTTACAGACATCACACATGAGTCTAGTTTTATGTAATAATTATTTTGATTTTATAAATTACGTTGAAAAGATAATGTATTTCAAATTGTATAATTTACATATTATGACATGTAAATATATCCAATGTAATAATTTTTGTAAATATCCTCACTTGTACTAAAAATATGATTATGTTATGTAGCTGTTGGTACAAAACTAAAGTTGTTTAAATTAGGACATATAAAAATTGTGAACTATTCTTAAATCGCGAAGGGACTCGCGATTAGCAGGATGGCCGAGCTGTTAGCATAAGTTACGTATAGTGTAGTAATAGGTGTCACTGTAATTATGAATACGTCATTTGATATTGTTACCATTATCGATTGTATTAAGCGGCGGTAGTGTGCTGCGTCTTTTCCAGCGGATTTCCAATATAAGCACAAACGACACGGCACTTGTGACTAAACCCAAAAAAGGCCCCGGGGCCCGACAAAATCCCTAATAAAGTTTTAAAGTCCCTTCCGATTCACTTCGTATCATTACTAGTCATGATTTTCAATGCTCTTTTAGCAGGTTGCTCCTTTCCTACCGAATGGAAGGAAGCAATAGTTATAGGCATTCGCAAGCCCAAAAAACCCGCCAACCTTCCCTCCAGCTACAGACCCATCAGTCTTATTAGCAGTTTAGGGAAAATCTACGAGAGAATCGTTCTCAGTAGATTAAAGGAAATAGTCGAGGCAAAACAACTGTTCATCAACGAACAGTTCGGTTTTAGATCCCACCACTCGTCCATACACCAAGTTCACCGGCTTACCGAACATATCGCGAAATATAACGTCCGTAGATCGATTCGTAGCGACACGGCGGCCATTTTTTTAGACATCGCCAAAGCCTTCGACAAGGTCTGGCACAACGGCCTGCTCTTCAAGCTCCGTCGTATGGCTCTGCCAGACTCTCTCGTTCACATCATTCGGGAATACCTGTCGAATCGCACGTTCCGATATAGATTAGAAGGGACCCTATCGTCCCCTAGACCCGTTCGCGCCGGAGTCCCGCAAGGCTCCACTCTTTCACCGTTACTATACGCGCTTTACACTAGCGACATTCCGCGTACCGAAAAAGTAGAACTTGCGATGTATGCCGATGATACCGCCCTTTACACTACGGATCGCTCCGCTTGGATCCTAGCCGAAAGACTGCAACGAGCTGCCGACGCCCTAGGCGATTGGTTCAGCAAGTGGCGGTTCGAGGTTAACCCGGAGAAAAGCGTAGCCGTCCTCTTCCCTCGTAAGCGTTACGAGACCGTCTCGACTATTTACCTGCAAGGCAAACCGATCCCCTGGGAATCCAAGGTCAAATACCTAGGCGTCGTACTAGATTCGAAACTCTCCTTCCGGCCGCACATCACGTATGTCAGGAACAAAGCCACATACGTCATGAACAGGCTGTATCCGCTCATCTGCAAGCGGAGTAAAATGTCACTTCGCAACAAGCTGACATTGTACAAAACTTGCATCCGTCCCGTCATGACCTATGCTTGTGTCGTGTTCGCACACACCAAGATAGACCTCCTTCAGAGGGTCCAAAATAAATTCCTACGAATGGCATCCGGATGCCCATGGTACGTACGCAACGTTGACCTACACAAAGACTTCGAGCTAGAATCGCTCAAGGAATTCTGCAAGCGCCTGGCCAAGCGCTACTACGAGCGTGCAGATTCCCATTCCAACCCACTCATTGTCGAAGCGTGTAAGTACGCTCCTCACCCACATCCACGTCTTCGACGCCCTCGAAGCGTGCTTCTGGACCCCGACGATCCTATCACTGCTGCCAACGCCCAATACATTGGGAGGATCCACTCCTCAGTCCCACGTCCCACTCTCCGCCGCCGTAAGAGGCGGCGAGGCCAGTCATATCTAACGGCACGCCCGCGCCTCGGCGCGGCGGGGCCCAATGGACGAAACCCACCATGATTAGCGTACGCGGGGCATTCCCCCGCGATCGCTATCACTTCACGAGCGTCCATCAAAGCTCGTAATTCTAATCTTCAGGGGCGAGCTACACTCGCCCCTCCCAGCCCGGTGACGCTGTCAAGACCATTCCAGGTCAACAGCATTAAAGTCCATTCGAAAAAAAAAAAAAAAAAAAAAGGCACTCGTGTTCATTACGTTCTAAGATATTGTCAAGATAACTTGTCATTATAATTCATATTTCAATATTGTGACTACGACAGTATATGTGTATATAACAAGTGTAAATAAATTTATTGTAAAAGCTGGATTTTGTGTCTGATTTGTTAGTTCGCCTAACAATATTTTGTATTTAATTGTATTAGGTTTTTATAGAGTAGTTAAAACTGTTTCATTTAAAGTAGTGATGACAAAAACACTCTGTATAATAATATTTAGAAATAATGCTATATATAATACTAGCGACCCGCTCGCGGCTTCGCCCGCTTTAACTACTGAATTATTCATATAATGTACCTATGTTTGCAAAGCACTTAAGATTACTAATGTGAAAATTATTGAAACCTTAATGCAACCCGCATTTAGCTCCTCGTAGCTCCAATAAGAATGTTCCAATTGTTTAAAAAAATACACACCTGAACAAATGACACAAACAACAGAAAACTTAAACGAAAGAAATTATAAACAACAGACTACCTACTATTCTCTTACCCAAAAATACTTAAACGAAAGATGTAACCAACAATGCCGCGACGAAATACATTATAATTATTGGATAACTCCAAAATACGTGCAATCGCTTCTAAATTTACTTTGCTATAGACCCAGGCACAGAATTGAAGCATTCTCTCGTCCATCTCCGTAGTAGCTCCGAACGACATCTGGGCGTTGGTTCCATGGCCGTGGTCTCAAGCGATAACCTGCTCTAGAGCAGACACAGAGAGAGGCGTGCGGGACGGGATTGGAAAGATTATCAAATGCCATCTAGGCGGTCAACTCAGTCAGGTGAGACCCTCGGTTTCCTGAGCGAGGCCCAGCTTAAACGACCAAGGATCAATGCAAGGCTCATGAGTCGCATTTGGAGGAGGATAGAAAGTCCCTCGGAAGTCATCTGACGTCTGACCTCGGGCGGCCGGATATGCCACGGAGTGCTGCTCCTTAGGTGCAGGTGACCCGATACATTGGCGCAGCGGAATGCGTTGGACGCGAGACGACCAATGTGTACCTCCAGGCTTTCTATTTTTAGGTTGCGGTGATGCGTGGTGTTTCTCACGTAGTATGGCGCCTGCGTTCTGGACCACCTGCAGGATTTCTCTTTGAGTGATACTCGCTAGGGCGATTTGATGTCATCAGTGTATAGTGCGTAGAGAGCAGGTGACAAAATGCTGCCCTGGGGAAGAACGGCAACGATCGAGTCGCTGCTATACCTTGAACTCTTAACTCTCAAGGAAAAATGTCCTGTCACTGAGGCAGGGAGGCAAAGACATGCGCGACGTGCTGGGGGGTGCCGGCTCTGAGCACTTAATGAAGTAGGTCCGGGTGCCAGACGTGGTCGAATACGCGGACTACGTCGAAGAAGACTGCTATTGCTCTCTCCTTTCGGTTGATCGCTGTTACGGCGTAGTGTAACCAGAGTAGTACGTACGCCGCTCGCCAAACTGCTCGCTTCATGGGTGGATGTGCGCCTGGAGAAGTGAGAGGAATAACTTCTTGGACAGCTTGGAGACCGCGCAAAGGAGGGTTATAGATCGGTACCCCTCAGGCTGCTATGGGCTCTTCCCAGCCTTGGGCAACATGATGAACAGGCCCTCCTTCCATGCCCGGGGGAAGCTAGGCGGGTGCGGCGGATCCATTTTTATAAGCAAAATATCGAGGGCGCGGGAGGAAGCGTGGAGGTCGGCGAGCCGCTACACAGCAAGAATTTTTTAGTATCGTAATTTCAAATCTGTGCTACTAATCAACATTTTGATCTACATTAAATGGCCAAGATAACTAATATACTTATTTATACACTGAGACTAAGGGATAACATGAGTCGATATAGCTTTTCTCTAAAACTATTTGTAATTTCGAAATATGATTACTGAAGGTAATCTCCACTAACAATTCAATTTTGTTTACTTTATTGTATAAAATATTATATAATAGTGCTTCAAAAATATATATTTTTATCAACAATCATATAACCCAGACGTTTCGAACGTCATTCTTTAGCCAGGGTCATACCAGCGCGATTTCTATATAACATTCGCTGGCAAGCTAATGCCTTGAGTTCATTCAAATGACGATAACTTTTTTTTTAATGAACCGATTTTGATGAACCAAACTTTAGAACCTAAATTGAGTTAAAACAAAGCAATTGGTGAAATTTTCAAGTAAATCGGTTCAGTAGTTTCAGAGAAAAATGCGGACAACAATATGTCGACAGACAGACAGACAGACAGACAGACAGACAAGAAATTAAAAAAAAATCTTTTTGCTTTCTATTAGTCTTTTTAAGTGTCCCTCTATCCATTTCAGTCAAAATTACTAAATGTACAGACAAAATATTTTTACTGTCTTATTATATATAGAGATGAGTAAATTATGCTAACAGCTCGGCCACCCTGCTAACAGCGAGTCCCTTCGCGATTTGAGAATAGCTCATACTTTTCAAAGGTCCTAATTTAAATAACTATATTTTTGTGGCGACAGTTGTATAAAAAAATATTTTTAATATTTTCAAGAACTAATGCTAACTATTTTGAGGCCACTCGTGGCGCAGCGGCACAAAGTCTGACTGTAAAACCGATTGGTTGTGGGTTCGATCCCCACTCAAGAAGATGAAATATTTATTTAAATTTATATTTCCATTTCTTCGCTCTGGTGTCGAGGCAAGGCGCGGCGTTGAGCTCTGCCACTCAACACGCAATGCCTTCAGAATCCGGCAGAAAGTGGGGAACAAACTGTCTTAACACTAGGTTCCCTCTGCCTACTCTGCTGTGTGCGGGATACAGCGTGAAGCTGATCAAAAACTATTGAATTGGATATATTCACATTAAACTCACAGACTCATACAGGCTCGTAGTCCGTACTTTTTAATAACATATACATTTCTTTTTAATTATTAATATTTATCTAGATATTACATAAAACTAGACACATATGATGTCCGTAAAAGAGTCCGGTTATTCCATGAAATAAACTTGTTAGTGTTAGTTCTCTAGTTGAGACCTATCTATAAATATATAACTACCATATGGGTACACCGCAAAGAAATAAAAATACCAATAAGCGTAAAACATGTAATTATTCCGTCCCTAAGCGTTATAATATATTTGTTTTACACGTAAATATTATATTTTTAAATGAAATTTTAAAATATATAAAAATAAACATATTTGAATGAAGCTATATGTTTGTTTTTTTATATAACATTCTATATCACATATATTGTAACTATTATCATTGAGGCCGTCGTGCAACAGAGTAGTCAGACGGAGCCTAGTGTCAAGACACTCCGTTCCCGCTCAATGGAGGAGGTGAAGATAGCGTTTTGTATTCTTACCGAAATCGAACCCACAACTGTCATGTTTATAGTCTTATGCTGTGCCAAATCCAATCTATCAAAGTCCAACGAGGAATTAAATATTTTTTTTTGTTGCAGCGTTGAGTTCCGCCACTCAACAAGCAGTGCCTTCAGAATTCGGAATGTCTCAATACAAGGTTCCCAGGTTCTCTTTGCCTACCTGTGCATGTGCGGGATACAACATAAAGCTAAAAAAAGAAATATATTTATTGTAATAGTGGAAGATGCATATATAGCTTTATTTAGGTCGAATGACAGACGTTAATATATTATAAGTATTTGTAATACAATTGTAATAGAATTATGAAAGATTCAAATGTTAACAATAGCTAGGTACTGGATGGTATTCACTAATTACATAAATTACTTTATTTTGACTGATCTATTGGTCAGATAGCTAGTACGGGACAGTTTGTGTGTTTGTTTGTTATTTCGTCTTGTAACTCCTATACCTCGTAGAAGCAACATTAAGTTCATTTCCTTAACACTATGTTCCCTTTGCGTACCCTATATGAGTACACTAGGTTCCCTCACTTAACACTAAGTACCTGTACTTATCCAGATGTAGCGTAAAACTTAAAAACACGCTAAGGCATCTCTTTCAATCTAAAAGTTATAAAAAAGTCAAAAAAAGTCGTGCTCAAAAAAACAAGCCAAAAAAATTGGCAGTAACATTCTCCTATAAAGGTAATCTACCGTGGTCTGTTGTTTAGTCGAGTCCACTTACCAAAAACATAATTGTATTGGCATTGAGCCAATCTCATCCCTAAATGGCATGTATGTACATTATTTATAACAATATTTACATATGTAATTTTTTTAGCTTCACCCTGTATCCCGCTCGTAGCAGAGAAGGCGGAGGGAACTTGGGGACCAGTAGTAAAACACTCCGTTCCCATTAAAACCTGTTTTATTTTAGGGTTTAACCACAAATCTATAATTTTTATTTCCTGAACTAGTACTATCTGTAGATTCTAGGTGCTAAATTTCATAATTCTAAGTCAACCGGAAGTACTCTATGAATTTTGATTCTATTTATAGTGTCGATATTTGAAATATAAATGACCACATTTTTTTAAGTAAATGTAAAAATTCGACATTTTCAGGAAATTAAAGGACCATAGATCTGAGTTCTGAGAAACCATATGGTTTGAATTCGATATCTCCAAGCGTTCCTGAGATAAAGGCTCTCGACAGACATACAACAAAGTGATCTTTCGAGAGTTTCTTTTTTCCTTAATAGTCATGGAAATCTAATAGTGTATTAAACAGTTAGTATTGTAACAATGTATAAAAGGGAACGATCAAATCAACAACAAACACGTGATTACTTACTCTAAGTAAATAAGTATTTACAAAATATAAACAGTGGCATTGCTATAATTTTGAATCAGGCAAAACTAAACCAATAGATTATTTCTAAGCATAAAATGACAAATAAGTTACTAATTCAACAAGTATTGTATCAACGGGTCATTTAGCCTACAAAATTACATATATTTTAATAACAGACCTATATCTATTTAGATAAAGAAAATAATTCAAGGCAATAAATGGATGGAAATGATAAACTAGCAAAAGCTGACTATCCATCAAGATTCAATGGCAAGTGAAATACGAAAAGGCTGAATGGTACCGCGACTCGAGGAAGATGTAAAAATTGTTATCGTTAGTACTGTCTTGTGAACGAATGCCCTCAGCCTGTATCAGTGTGTATTCTTTAGTTATTCGTAAGATAGACTAATGTGGATATTTTCATAATATTTAAGGTAAAAAAATTTATAAATAAGTTTTTAGGGTTCCGTTAATAGGTAATTAAGAAAAAAAGGAATCCTTATAATATCACTTTTTTGTCCGTCTGTCTGTTACGAACCTTTATCTCAGGAATGCTTAGAGATATCGAGTTGAAATTTAAACCGTATACCTAGATCTACGACCCCATGATTTTCTGAAAAAAACGTATTTCTATATTATATAGCAAAAAACGCATATTTCGACACTATAAAGGGGATCAAAATGAATATGTTACTTCCGGGTAACTGGGCAGCTAGCATCTACATCTACATCTGGGTAGTACCAGTTCAGGAAAAAAATGTACAACTTTTAATTTGTGATGAAATTTAAAAAAATAATAGCCTTAGCCTTGATTAACAAAAAAGCGTATTTCGACACTATAAAAGGAATTAAAATTAATAGAGTATTTCCGGTTAACCAAGAATTATAAAAATTGGCAGTTAGCATCTACGAGTTGTACTACTCGTAGCTTAGGAAAAAGTCTGAAAACTATACATTTGTGGTTAAATCCTAAAAAATAATAGCCTTATAAGAGATTCAAAATTTGGTATTAAAGCCGCTTGTTCAAGTGAGGTATTAGACGGAAGGGCTTTGGGCTAAGCTAAGCTGAATATCAGAAAAAACAGGAGACCTCCAATTTTTTACGGAACCCTCGGTGAGCGAGACCAACTCGCCGTTTTTTTTTTCATTAAAGAAAATAAAATGTAAATATTTTTATTTTTTTACTCTGACAATAAAAATGCGGTGTTGGGTTCCGCAACTTAATAAACACTTCCTCGAATTCAGAGATAAGTGTATCAGGGTGTGTTAATACTAGATTCTCGCTACCAACTCTGCCATATACAATTTTTCAAAATGTTAATAGAGTATACAGGAAATAACCTAGCAATAACTTCTTTCAATTTGTAAAACAAGTATAAACCATCCTTAATCTATAATATATCATTTTATAAATGCAATATAAATGATGAAATATCCATTACAATAATAGGTGAAACGATTTAGATCCAAATTTTTAATAAATTGGAAAGCAAATCCAAAGCACTTCATTTTGATAAATTTTTATTCACATGAATATATTTCAACATTAAATTCGTATTAGACTTCGCGAGTGAGAAATTCTATACTTCATTTTGTATACAAATGGTATAACAATTTAACTAGAGATCGATATTAACACTGAGAATGAGAGTCTTACAATTGTATTTATTATTTTTCGATCCTTTCGACACTAATTTCTACACAATGCTTACTTGCGGAACTCAACGCCGCGCTCTGTGATCCAGAGCGAGTGAAATTTGATGTCCTGTATAGTAAGGTTAAAGGCAGCTTGAACAAAAATATAAATGGAACATCGTTCTTTTTTCCATTTTTTTTACAGAAATATCTATATTGTTTGTGTTATACTATGAAACTCAACTTTGCAATTGATTAAATAAAAGAGATATATGACAATAATTATAAAATTGAAGAGTTTGTTTAGGGAATGTGTTAATCTTAAAAAATACTAATAAATAGAACTGATTCGAATTTAAAAAAATGTTTTTGAATGGAAGGCTATAAGCAGAATATATTACATAACATTAATCAATTCCATGTAACTCACAGTACCTTGGATGAAAGTTTTCTCGAAGACTTAAAATGTGTCATATGCCATCTACAACAACTATTAGTTGAGGCCATTTGTGGTGCAGAGCAGGCATAAGAGCGTGACTGTAAACGCGACAGATTGTGGATTCGATTTCCACTTGAGAAAATCAATTATTTAATATTTGCATTTTTTTTCGCCCTGATTTCGGGGCAAACCGTGGCGTTGACTTCCGCCACTCAACACGCAATGCCTCCAGAATTTGGCAGCAAGTGGAGAGCACTCTGCCTACTCTGCTACATTTTTAATATTCCAATGTATTCATATAATTAAAATATTTTTTTAATCAGATTACTTCTTATAAAATTAGGACGTATTAATTACTTTTTATACTTTAAAGTGTTAGGAAGCCGCTGCAACTGCAAATATATGCTTAAAAACGCGAAAACAATTTTGTATTAAGAATATATGAAAACAATATATTTGCAGGTTTTATTCTTGTAAATAGAATTTTCAGAAAGTGGAGCCTCTACCCCAGTGGGGCATCTATCCCAGATTTACCCTAATTTCTATGAACCGGGTGACTGGCAGATGATCGTACCACTAACACTACGTAGAAAGCTGAAATTTTTGCTAGGTTTATTGGTAAGTGTATGGGAGAATTAAGAAAAAGATATAATGAGGAAAGAAATTTGTACAGAAACCGGGAAAAACATTATTTTATGTTTTATAGTCATTTAAGTTTAATTATATTTCCCATCCTGCATATATGTGAGATATCTTCATATAATAGAATTTAAACCATACAATTTTAACAAATATACAAACTAAGTCTGTAAATGGATAGAAAGTTGGGAACCGTGTAATAATATTTTACCAAATGGGCATGCGGGAGAAAGCATAGAGCCGGAAAGACGTCACGCTTGGTATTGCACGGTAGTAGAGGGAACCTAGTCTTACGACTCCGTTCCCTACGCACCAAACTCCCGAGTCGTTGCGTGTTGAGTAGTGGAACTCAACGCCGCACGAAACATTGTTTTAGCAGTAACATCATAATTTAATTTGTTTATATATACATTAGTTTATTTAATAATTTTCTTATCCATACTAATTTTATAATGGATAAACTTACGTCAACAGATGAAAATCTTTCATGACTCATTAAAAATGGGCTCTCCCATTCTCTGTACAAGGGCTTGTACAAGAATAATATTTAAATTTTTGTATTATGATGTTAAAAACATATTCATAAAATTATTGACACCGTGGGTTCTGGTTTATTTGGTTAGATCTTAGCCTCACGCAGTATCCTCAAAATAGCGAGGTGGGCAGAGGGAACCTGGAAACTAGTGTTAAGACACTCCGTTCCATTTAGACACTTCCGTTACCCACTTTCCGCCGAATTCTGGAACCTTTGTGCGGAATACAGCGTGAAACTAAAAAAAATATTCTTTTTATTGTAGACTCAGCCTTTACTAGCTGTATTCGAGAACCTAGCTTTGTTTATAAACTCTGTTGAGCTTTTGCTGTAAAGCCTGTATTTCCGGATGGCATTCTTGAAAGCAGAATATTTTTCATTTTAAAATATTCTCCAAGTATTCATTATTCTTTTAAAAATGATGTAGATCAGAATCCCTCTCTGAGTCGTGAATAACTTTGATACTAGGGTAAATGATAGTGACTTCCTTTGGTGCAGGATTATTATTAATATTTTTGTTATACCTAACGCTGTAGCCTGTATACATCATATAGCGTCTAACATTTTGTTCCTTTTGTTTTGGAAAATTTTTAAAATATAGCGTGCTAAGTGGCGGAATTGAACGTCACTAGTCTCGTTAGCAAAGCGAGGAAAAGATAATAATTCTTTTTCTCGAGTACTAATCGAACCCACAACCGTTGTATAGTCAGACGCTGTGCCGCTGCCCCATTATTTTGTTTAATATCGTTTTTTTAGTTTTACTCATCTAGAGCTTCTAGCAGGATAGTTAAGATAAATTTATTCTTAAGTTAGCTCTAGCTTAGCACGTTTTTTTGTTTTTTGTATTTTTTTATGTTGCGTGTTCAGTGACCAAATTAACTCTTATATTTTTTTTCCCGGAGCGAAGAAACAATATTAATTAATACTTTTTTAGTATTCATAAAATTGCGTTCTACGCATTTTGCCCCACTTTGAGACGTTCCGTGTTGTTTAATAGTATAGAAATATAATACAAATAAAAATGCATCATAGCATGACATATTCTAAGTTCCCGAGAGAACTTTGAACATTGGGATAATTCGAATTCATTAACTTTTTTTTTAGTTTCAGGTATCCCGCACATAGCAACGTAGCCAAAGGGAACCTAGGAACCTAATGTCAAGAATTGCATTCCCTGTAAAACACTTCCGTTTTCCACTTTAACTCTGGAAGCAATGCGTGTTGAATGATATAACTAAACGCCACTCTTTTACATCGTTACCATAGCAAGGAAATATTAAATATTTCATTCCCTCAAGTGGGAATCGATCCAGTCGCGCTTACAGTCACACGCTTGTGCCCTATCGCCGCAACTGGCATCTAATTCTATCTTATTAACGTCATATTACGAGTGACCTGTATCTTTCCTCAATAAATATGTATCATAAAACTATGGTGTAATGTATCTGCGTGAGTGTGGTATACACAATTCAAAAAATATTATTTATTTCGAACCAGTAGTTCTTGAGATTAATGCGTTTAACTAAATAGACTCTTCAGCTTTATAATATTATTATATAGACATAGCTAGCTAGCTAGCACCGGCATTTCGTGGACCGTTAATAACGAAATGCTTGGTGTTGCTTCTTCGAGGCACGTTGTATTTCGTAGAAGATTCACTATTACTATGGTAAATTATACAGCTACGAAGAAAACATCTATCTAGCGCTAACCCAATTTGAGATAGTAAGTTAAACAAAAATAAAAAACACGTTAGTTTTGAATCTTGCATGCATAATATATTTAACAGCTTCACGCTTTATAAGTAACTAGCGGCCCATTCGCGGCTTTGCCCGCATACCACCTATAATTCTTTTAATAGATATATTATATAATTAATACATTAAATCACGAAGAACTTATTTTCATAAAGGAGACTGAAACTTTTGCCTAAACGTAAAGAATTGAGATGTGATCTAAAAAAATACAATTTTTATTTTATTTTTAGAATAGCAAATTATAAATTAATTGACATTCTGGAAGTGGAGAAAAATGAAAAGAATAAGATTTAGATCCTTAATCGATTAAAGTCAATCATATTTTTAATAAGAGATGTGACAGCTGATTGACAATCACACCTTGTCTAATGATTTTTTGCATTTTTGCGCGTGCGTGTCGATGCGTTTTGAGTGTATTCCCGTTTGTTTGATATTTTCAACGACTACTGCTTTTCTCTTATTTTGACTCTGCCTACTTTGTACGACCCTCGCTTCCCCACTGGACTCTGAAATCTTTTGGATCTTACGACCGCCACGCTATATGAATCGCTGTATGAATTGTGGGATAGCCGATGGACACTGCAATACCCTAGTCCGACGACCTTTAGACGATGAAAACCACCATATTACTTAGAAGTGTGATATAATCCGACATATAAGCAGGAAAATATATTTCTGTTACATTTTAGTTGACAGCTTCCGTAGAGGAAGGGAAGCTATTGCTATGAAATACTGCAATTGTGTTGTAGGAAGACGAATGGTAGGCTGCTGTACTCATGTTATGAGTATTATATGGTACCTTAGTTGGGCTAGGTATCAAAATAATTTACTTCCACCTGCACACTTCTTATGAAGATCTTCTGACGAAGAATAAAATATTCATTAAAATGTGTTTTATTTATAAATAATAAACATTAATGCTTAAACAACTCAGTAATCACATATTTTATAGAAGTTGATATTCAAGAAATTGTGCTGCGAACTTAACCTCACTTTTATCAAATCTCTAATAAGTCACAGCTCTCAGATTGCCAAAATTTATATAGATTTCAGGGAGGGTATGATGAACCCAAATCTATTAAATCATACCATTTTCATCTCTTTACATTCTGGGCCAAAAATGTATGGAATAGTTTGTCTCCTTTAAGTAAGAATACTTCGTGGCTGCATGCGAGGATGTCACCGGCGGCAAGAGCGCCTCCCGCAGAACTCGAGCCTAGGCTTGCGGCCTATCTTCATAAAATTTATATATGTATTGTATATGTATGATGGAATAACTATTGCGCGTAAGTTTCAATACCTTTGTCAAATAAAAAACATTTTTAAGGCAATTCGATGATGTTCATTATTATTGTTATTTCGTTATTTAAAGCTAACTAAGAATTACACTCTGATGTTATATAGTCTATAGCATTCCTGGGGGATCCTATAGACAGTTCCAGAGATCTAAACGTTTAAATAAACAAACAAACAATCTCTTCTGCTTCAGTATGTTAGTATAGATAGAGAACACATCCATATATATAGGCATATTTACAGGCATTAATGCGAAAACCATACAAGCTATTGTCATATAAATTGAATTCTTCTTAATATGCTACAACTAAAACAAATAAATAGTTTCACGCTGTCTTCCATATTTAGCAGGGTAAACCTAGAGCAAAGACTCTCAGTTCCCCAATTTTCGTGTTATCTGTATGGATCTAAACGCCGTTTTGTCTTATTACCAGAGCAAGTTAATGGAAATCAAATCCACAAACATAACTAACAATTAGACTATAAAAAGTTTCTATTTCTAGGAAGCTCCATTTATATAGTGAAAATACCGTAAGGAGATCCGTTCATTTAGTAACTTGATATATAGATCTTCCATGATTTTGTCAACGACAAATTAGTACATTTAACTTGGCTCACATTTATGGTTTTAATGGAATATCTTTACTTTTTTAAAATAAAAATTGTTACAATTACTCATTAACACTTTGTTAATTTTAAAGCACCTTGTTTTCTTTCAGTCTTAGATCTAATTACTTTTATAATATACTAGAGGGCGTGCGCCGCTTCGCCCGCTTATTATGAGTGAATTCTACAAAAACCATGAAATACGTGTTCAATAAAATATTTTTAACAGTCTGAATTTAATTTTTTATAAAAATCGGTGGCAATTTAAAGATTTTTCCATATAAACTTTCAACTCCTTATTTGAACCCTTAGAGGGTGAATTATTAAAAACCATGAAACACGTGTTCAATGAAATATTTTTAAGAGTCTGAATTTCAAATTTCATAAAAATCGGTACAGATAAAAAAAATATCCATACAAACTTTCAACCCCTATGTCATCCCTTTAGGGTTAAAATTTTTGAAATTCCCTTCTTAGTGGATGTCCAGAATATGAAAATAAACATCTGCCCAAATTTCACGTTTCTACCATCAGCGGTTACGGCTCTGCGTGCGTCTTACCTCAGTCAGTCAGCACAAGTCCTTTTATATATATATAGATTATCTTGGTATGAAATATCAAGGTTCTAGGTCGTTTAGAAGAGGATAAGATGAGTAAGTGAGTCACTCACAAAAATTCATAAGGTTTTAAACCTTAATATGTCTATAACTGTTTGAGCTAATTTAATAAAACTTTGAATACTTTGCAAGCAAGAGAGTTTTAATAAATCTGCCATATTTCCTGTATATAAATTAAATTGTTTACAAGTTACGAGGGGGTTAAAAAGTAATATCCTTCACATTTACTACAAATCTTCTGTCTTATTAAGTTTGAAAATTTTTCATCGTTTATATTTAGTCGTTATATCGCTATATTTATATAGCGATATATTCATCGTTTATATCGCTATATTTAGCTTTATATAATATCCTGAATATCGTTGAGGAGGCAGTAAAAATGGTAACTCAATTCTCCACTCTCTACCTAATTTCGAGATATTGCATTTTGAGTAGAGAAACTCAAAGCCACAATTTGTCTTGCCAACGGGAAAATGAAAATAATTAATACTTTCGATCTCAAAATATTTTATTATAGCTTAAAATATACTGTTTTAAATACACAATATCAAGTAAATTCAAAAACAAACATATTAAAGCGTTGAAAATTCCTACAAAAACAACATTAATATGGGCCTTAACGAAAAATTGCATAGGAATTGAGGTAACTATACCGCATATGGCCGAAGTTTGGCAAACTTCCTTTCGGCTACTGGCTCGCAGTTCGATTATATAATACCTTATCTTGTTTAAACAACCAGCACTAAAATGTTTAAGTGTGCAATTGTTTGGGGCTTTTGTTAAGATAGCCAAATTTTATGTGATATTTGGGCTAACTGTTGTATTATACAAAAAATAAATTGTATGAACAGTCGTGGCACAAGATTGTAAAGATAGGTTGTGGATTCGATTTCCAATCGAGGAAATTATATATTTAATATTCTTCGAGTCGAGACAAAGTGTGGCGTTGAATTGATTCAGAATGTCTCCAAAATTCGGCGGGAAATATGAAACGGAGTGTGTAATATCAGGTTCCCTCTAGTTACCCTACTGATAAATACACGGATTTAACTTATTAGACAACATATAAATATTTGAACGTACCGGAATTTGAGCCCGCGCCTCTTGGAGACCGTACAAGCGCTCTGTCAAACTAAGCCATACGTTCTCATCGGACTACATTGAAATTCTTATATGCTTGTTACAACTTATTTTTGTTGTTAACGTCTCTTTAGGAAGATTTTTACAAATTTTCGCTACCTAAAAAGATAATTACTAATATCATTTGGCGATTAACTGCTATTTATTAAATGTTTTTTACAATTTTAAAGTGTTATTCCACACTTAGGAAAGATAAATATGAGCCTGATGAGAACGTCCACGTACATCAAATTCTAGGCGAAAAATCAGAATCTAATCCCGCTACGTTTAAATATTTATATGTTTCCTAAAAAGCATTTTTCTTTCCTAACTGTGGCACAACACTTCCAAATTAGTATATTAAATTACAATATAGTAGATTAAATATATTATTTCAATTGATTTAGTCACTTAATATTGAGATGTCAATTTAAAAAAAATCTTAGTCTATTTTCTCAGATATTTTTCTACTTATTCTCTTAACCAGTAAAGATAAGTGGATCTTAAAACGTCTTCAATACAAGTAGTTTAGCTTAGGGCGATTGAGGTGAAAAACTTATTTTCTTAGAAAGAGGTACATTGAGAACTCTTCATTCAGTTGGTATTGCTTTAGTAAGCATTTCGTTTTTTTAAGTGAATTTTAGTATTGGTACCATACTTCTTTGAGTTTATGTTCAAGAAATAAAAGAAAGTACTTGACGGTATATACTGCATTTAACAGTTTATATATTCAATTTCACACAGGCTGCCCAATTTTTGAGACACTTTTGTTAAGTGGCAGAACACAGTGCATTGAGGGGACAGGTGTAGGTTCGATTTCCCGCTCGTGTGGAACGAATTATTTATCGCTCTGGTAAGATAAAATGCGTATTTGAGTTCCGCCACTTAACACATATTTCGAAATTTGCTAGGAAAGTGTTAAGTGAGAGCACTAATTATGCGGGAAAACGTATAGCAAGAAAAACTATAAGCCAAATAAACCTTAAGAGTCATTAAGCATATATAAAAAAAAACTCGACAAGAAAACGTTATTTATATGAAATTAAAAATTCTAAAAGTCGGCCTTTGCTGGAGGCGACGCCGAAAACACTCACTAACAATGAAAGTGCCGGACCAGTACGAACAGGGGCATGCCTTGTTTTACTTGTACTTTCCCTGAAAAGTCACCTAACTTTATTTTACTTCGAATAGAAACGTGCTAAATGTGTTGTAATTAGAAAAAGGTATTAAGTAACCCCTTCATTTATATAATGTTGATATTGTTGTAGGTTCAATTACCGCTCGGGGGATTTAAATTTTATTTAACATTTTCATTTCTTCGATTTGGTAAAGGCAAAGCGTGGCATAGAGGCGTGTTGAGTTGCGTAATGAGTTTGGTCACTCAAAATGCCATGCTTCAAGCGAAAAAATATTTTTTCCAAAAAAGAACCGACTTTAAACAACACACTAAAAAGTCGGAACAACCGGATTTTCCCATAGTCAGAACCTAACTAAACTTTCACTGAAACTATCCTTGAAGTATAATATATCCAATAAATAAAAATCATCGGAATCGGTTGGCGTGATATTGAGTTATTCGTCCATTTGTCGCGCACATATCTGATGCAAATTTAAGATTTATGTCAGAAATGGATCACATTAAAATAGAACCACACGGAAAGCAATAGCTTTCAAATAAAAATTGAATCATCAAAATCTATTCACCCAATCAAAAGTTCTGAAGGAACAAACATAAAAAAAATACAGTCGAATTGATAACTTCTTTTTCTTACAGAAGTTGGTTAAAAGAATAGAGTCGAATTGACAATCTCCTTTTCTTACAGAAATCGGTTAAAAAAAGGAGAGCAGAAGTCTCTGAATGGGGAATTGAATATTATATCACAAAGTTACCAGGTTATCTCTACCTATACTGTTGTGTCCCATACACACATAGGGCGTAAAATTAAAAAAATATATATATTTATTAAAACTGAAGTGATAAGTCACTAACTTTTCAGTATGTTTTTTTGAAAATGGTCTATGACTGTACTAAATTTAATATACTTTTAAAAAGCAAAGGCAAGTTGTTAAATAAAATTTTGCCTAAGTTTTTCTTTGTACGTATATGCATAGTTTTTCGGCATCCCCCCCTCAAGCTATGTATACCTTAAGGCTGACAACTGATGCAGCTCAAGTGAGCCGTCTCCACTCAACTGAAATAATAAATTTACGTATAAAAGAAATACGATCGTTTTTCTTGTTTCTGATCAACATTTTTTTTCTTCAGTGTACCCCACAAAGAAAAGAAAAAATTTTGGTAAAACCCAAAACTAAAACTAAAACCCGATGAAGCTTAAAGCCATAACTAGCTCTATCTACGCTTTATTTTTACTTCACACTGCCATTCCCATTTCCATTTTCGCAAGACAATTCTCCTAAGGTGACAGATCTTAACGCCCCGTATTCTCTTGTTTCATTCACTCGAGTAGAAATGGAACCCACAACCGCCGCGTTTTACACGCTAGGGCCCGTAATCGTAGCGCAACCATGATGTCCTCTATTTATGTTTATATTAATTTATATTTAAAAATGTAAAGCTTTCCTCTTGTAAGTAAAAATATTACAGTATAGAACTTCTATATTTAGAAAATTTAGGGCAAGGTCGAATCGAACCCAGAACCTATGCCCTAATGGACAAAGCTAAGCAACACAGTCAACCCGAAAAATGGTAGAATGCAACATGAAAAGGGAAATACGAGCTTCGAAAGCATTTTTCCAGAGTACATTACCGTTGTAAGCGGCTCTTGTTATAGGATACGTTTTTCCTCATACACGTAATATGGTGAATTCAGAAAAAATATCTTAAACGAAATGAGTTTTTTCATAATATAATATTATTGTGAGAAATTTTAGACACCTTCAAGATATTATGTTGTCGTCGGAGCCCATTTTTACTGTGCTTGAACGTACGGTCGTTGGGTTTTATATTATTTATGAATATTTTGAAATATTCACTTTTTTAGTAAACTTAAAATAATAATTTGAGTATATAGGCTAGAACTGTGTAAAAAATATTTATAAAATATATAATTAAGCAAAAAATTGCAACAATTTTTTTATCAATAAATTTTGACGTATAGCTAAGTGGTCAATGCGGTTAGACTGCGTAAGGTAAAAAAGAGGCGCGGATTTAAATCAACGTATATTAAAAAAAATATACTATTTCTAAATAACAAAAAAATCATTTCAATAAAAATTATGGATTAATATTTCATTTATATAATATTTTCTTTCATCAAATTCTCCATTTCCGCGTGCGTGTAAGAAGAGTTTCTTTATACAGAAAATTTAATTTTCTTAATTTTTATAAAAGCATATTTTATTTGAATTTAAGATACTGTTTATTTTGTGCACAAGCGTAACTGTAAACGCAACAGGTTGTAGGTTCGATTCGCACTCGAGGTAATGAAATATTTGATATTTTAATTTTCTCGCTCCGGTAACGAGGTAAAGCATAGCGTTGAGTTTCGACCCTCAATACGTAATGAAATCGGCGGAAAATAGGAACGAAAGTAACTTAATGGAAACGGAGTATCTTGACAATAGGTTCCCAAACAATAGTTTCCCTTTCCTTCTGCCTAGCCTACTATGTGTGAACTGGGAAATTATGCTTCGAATAGTCAATGTCTGTGAAAGCAATGAAAAAGGATCACTCCTTTTTAACCTTCTTTGTCTTTGTTTACAACGTAATAGGTAAAATATAAATTCACTGCAATCTGTTGTCGTCTACCAAAAAATCATGTTTGATTATTAGTTTTGTTTCAGTTAAACGTATTTCCACGTAGCTTAGTTTTATTTATTTTTTCATTTTTGTATAAAAAAAATTACATTCAGGTTGGAACTGCAGTGCAACCCAATAATTTCGGAATAAAATTGAAACATACGGACGGACTGACAGACAGACAAAATAAATCTATAAAAGTTCCGATTTTGCCATTAAGTTGCGCAACCCTACAAAAAAACATTCGAAATTACGTTATTAAGTTATAAATACAACATCCCTTTACCGAAACACAAATAAATCACTGATAATAAATAATTGTTCAAAAGATAATCTTTTAAGCACTCAACTGTTTTTCTTTGATAAGGTAACGTTTCCAAATATTGCCACTCTGTCACTTTTATAGCTCGTATATTTCGTGTCGATAAAGTTTTAATTCCAAAAACTTTGATTTCGACAGTCAATGCGTGTACACGGAACGTTGTGGGTTCGATTCTGTTTTAGAGGAATTATTTTTTTTGGTAACAATATTAAGAACAAATCACAAATCTTTGATTTCGAAGTCATTACTGATCAGGCGTTTGAGTGTCAACAATGATTGTGAATATGAAATATTCAGAGACATTCGCATATATATTTTAATTGTTTTACTTAGGTAATGTCTAAAGAAAAAAATATATTAAAAGATGAATGTATAATATGACAAAAGGTACGGACCATAAATCTGTCTGTTCCCTGTAAGGAACAATAAATAATAAAAACAAGACTGTTTCACTTCTCCGCTCGATAGTACCAAACCATGAGTTCCACCACTCAAAATACAATGTTTCAAATTCGTGTGGAAATTTGATAGGAGTATCTTCATACTAGATTATCTCTGTTTATCTTGTTACGTTTTGAGGCCTTTGTGACGACACATACTTGGCTATAAACGCAACGGTTGTGGTTTCGATTCCTACTCGAGGGAATGAAATATTTAATATTTCATTTTCTCGCTCTGATAAAGGGGCTAAGCACTAGGCTGAGTTCCATCACTCAATATGCAATGCCTTAAGAATTCGGCGAAAATTTCCAGGAATCACAAACTGGAACCTCTGTTCCTATTTAAGTACTTCCAGTATCTAAATAGAAACAGAGAGTTCTGATATTAAGTTTCCAGGTTCCCTCTGCCTACCCTCCTTTAAAGTGTTAAAATATTAAATATATAATTCCTACAAGTGGAAATCGATACCCTTACCATCGGATTTATGGTCACGGCGGCCTCCAACAAACAATAACATTTTAAATATTTAGTAATCTATAAAAACTGTGATTACATCCATTTTAAACTAGTTAACGTAAAACGCTATTTGTATGCGTACATAGAATATTCTATGGCGATGTCAGATATTACGATGTAGTGCTTACGCACGAACTATAGTGAAATTGTTGAAACTTTCCTTTTAGGTAATTTAGGGATGTAAGTACATAATATAGGTGTGTTTTACCCGACTGCAGCGATACCCGAAAGGAGGGGTTATGTTTATAGCGTGTAGGTATGTAATAGACTTCAAATAGACTTCAAAGAACGAACTAATAAGTAAAAACATATTATACATAAAGTAAACTGTACTTTTATTTTATGCAACAAAAGTAATTCAAAAAGATTTTATAATTTTGAAGTCGATGTTAAGTAAAACAAACAGGATTTGGTAATTTGATATTGTAGTAAGGTTGTTGTAGCATTAGCTTGACCGAGTTCAAAATTATTAAATATTTATTTAATTATTTTTATTTCAAAAAATTTAATATCAATTTAATATATATAAATTTATTTTTTACTTCTTAGTTTGTTGTTTGAGGTAGATTTTTTTGTTAAAAAATAATTGTTTACAATTCACTTGTTTATTTACGCTTTATCCCCCATAACCTAGTGTCAGGACACTCCGCTATTTGCACTCTAATTTGAGACACTACGTTTTACGTTTTGAATAATGGAACTCAAAGTTGTAAGTTTCACCAGAGTGTGAATAATCCATTTGCCTACGTGAGAATCGACCACACAGCCATTACACTTAGCAATAAACTGTTCGACTGCCCAAAGGGTAAAACAGGACACTGTTAATAGCACTTACGAGTAGCTTTTTGTCTGTGGGTATATCATCATGTATCTCATGAATCTTGACAACTAGATACTTAAAATTTTCACAGCTGTTTAAGTTATAACAACTAATACTTAAAGAAAAGAATAAAATAAATATTTAAGGGGGCATACAATAAACGTGATATTTTGCCGTTATTATAGATATAGGCACGGAACCATACGTGCGCAAGTCCGACTCGAACTTGGCCGGTTTCATTATAGATTTATTTTCAGATAAACTGAAAAATATCTTTATAATTGATTATAAATACTACAATAATTAAGATAATTCGTTTCAAAGGAAAAATCTTCATTATGTTCATTAAATGTTATTGAAAGACCATTGATAATATTTTTAAGTAAGTTGATAAATATATTCAATTTAATTAAAAAATTATGAAAGGATCGAGAGATGAAAGTATAATATTGAGGCATTTAAGCTCATTTACTCTCAGTTTTATGGTTATTATTTATATATTTATTTTTTTACTTTAAAAATTTCAATTTTTTCGCTCTGGTGTCGAGGCAAAGTGCGGCGTTGAGTTCTGCCACTCAACACGCAATGCCTCCAGAATTCGGCAGAGAGTGGTTAACGGAGTGCGTTAACACTAGGTTCCCTCTACCCACCCTGCTGTGTGCGGGATACAGCGTGAAGCTGATTTTTTTATTTTTTATTTAGAAAAAATAAGAAATATGTTTTTATATACACTCCCTAGCGGGGTAAAAAGAGAGATGGATTGCAAGATGCTAAGATATCTACATACCTCTTTTGGCTCGTCTGCTGTCATTAACCTCTTCATACATAGCCTCCGGGAACATAATTTTCTAAAGTCAAGCAAGTTCTTGGATAGGTCTTTTCAATATATTTTACTTCTTACCTTTACATCATATTTTTTTTACTATTCTTTTATCACTTATTCCCTTGACTTCCTGTTTCTGCTTTTTAGGGTCCCGTACCTGCCATAGATAAAACATGATTTACTTGTTGTTCGTCTG
Source organism: Heliconius himera (assembly GCA_021202915.1). Classification (NCBI taxonomy): domain Eukaryota; kingdom Metazoa; phylum Arthropoda; class Insecta; order Lepidoptera; family Nymphalidae; genus Heliconius; species Heliconius himera. Next base: position 873,531 of record JAJHJA010000281.1, read on the forward strand.
TTCGTCTGTCAAGACGATTGATCTTGAGATGTGTGGAGGTATCAAGCTGATATTAATACACACTGTAACTGACTCCCCACTCTACTATTATATTTAAATAATAATTTTAATATCTTAGTATGGTTCGTGATAAGTCTAATATAGTTAGAACCCTTCCGTAGTGATCGTAAATAATCCAAGATCTTTTAGAGATTCAGAGGTAACAGTATTAATATGAAATGTACCATAAATTTAATATACCTAAGTACAAATAAAATATATTATGATAAATAAAATCTCATAGTCTGTCCGTTTCAATCTCTCGTGATATTTCTTAAGAATATCGTAGACGTCCTATCCTCCTCTCTGTTATACCCAGTCATACTGATACTGATTATATTACGTATATACGTATTTATCATTCTTATAATGTTTTTGCGAAAGATCAATAATTAAATAACTGATTCAAAGACCGAAGTCTAATATAAATATTTACAATGGAGTTGATATTATTATGCGAGTATGTAGGCCGTAGCCATAATTATAAAACATATAACTCTCTGCTTCACATATCAGATCGAACTCCCTACCGCCAGGCGGCCGATTATGTGAATTCACTGTGTTCAATCATCCACTTCAGTGTGTTTCTTTAGAGGGCATTACATTAATACAGTATATTAATACTCATTTAACGTTCGTGTATCTTTCTTATAACTATATATTTATTAATCGTATCTTAATAATATTGAATTCTGTATGTATAATATGACGTTATTATTTCCGTAAGAATTCGTTAATATATCTTATTATAATTATATATCTTATTATAATTATTAACTTCGTGCTCTTATTACATTTAGCCTTAGTTTTAATATTAATATAATTTATATTCACTGTTATTGTAACGCCTCTTTTAAACAGAACCGTCGTAGAATAACACGCACAGCACACACCCTCCAGCTGTTTGTATGAACTGACACTAGACTCAGAGTTGTGGGAATGTAATATAGAAACCAATAGTTGAAAATACTCAGTTATCGCTAGAATAGCCAACGACTCCAAGTACGCACGATTCTACTTCAGTAAAGAACCTCAGTGCTGAGAAGAACTGGCGGAAGAAACTCAGCAGCAGAATCCAACACCACTAAAGCAATTCGCTTAAACCAAATGTGTCAGCACCAGTGACGCCCGGCCCAAGCGGACACACTATATATGTATTCCAGAGCTGGGACATAAAATAGCACCACACACCCGTACGAGATGAGCGGACACTACTACATACTCCAGTACTAGGATAAAATAGCATCACACATCTATCCATCATACACTAAGTATTAACGTTGACGCACCGCAAGGCACCGCGAAACTATCTTAATATAATATATATAAAATTAAATGCCATAGCAATTTGCTTAGCCTAGCATATTAGTACCAGTGAAGCCAAGCAGCAGTCGGTTGTGACTATATTAGTTAATAGTAAAATCTTAGTACTTAGTCTTAGTAGCCTCGAATACTTATATCACTAATGAAGATATATTGTCACATGCTTTTTAAATATTAAATATAACTATATATATATATATATATATATATATATATATATATATATATATATATATATATATATATATATATATATATATATATATATATATATATAATTATAAATTAAAACTTCTCCAAACATTTTGAATCACTATCCTTCACCAGATGCGTCCGCCATCTCCCCTCTCTTTCTTTTCTTTTTTCTTAACTTTGCGGTTGACAGTAGCTTATTCAGACAACATGATATTTTACAATAATCCATACCTTCCATACCTATATTATAAATTCGAAAGTAACTCTGTCTGTCTGTCTGTCTGTCTGTCTGTCTGTCTTTTACGCAATCAGGGCCAAACCGCTAATTCAATTGTGATAAAATACTCATATAGAGATACTTGAGGGTCTTCGGATGAACATAGGTTACTTTTTTTTCTCATATTTGTAATATTGTCGATATATACTAAAAAATAAAATACTTTTTAATTTGACAGGCAATTTATTCCGCCATGTTAATAACAACCGACCGTTGCTAAGCAACGGTTTGCAAAGTTTATTTGTTGTCATAAGAAAACGTCACCCAAAATGAGCTTGCTTAACGCATACATGGCGTGCACTGACTCAACCTTATGAGATACATAAAAAAATGTTTTACAAAAATATTGTCCTTTAAATAATGTTTAAAAAAGTCCGCGATACACATACCATGTTTATCTCTGAAGGTTGAGCAAAAGTAACCATTTTAATTAATTTACTTTATATTTATCGGGTTTTTGTTTTATGTATTTTCTATAATTTGATATTGATCCTTATGAAAATGAATATAATAGTCACTTTTAGCATTTTATCTTGATTGAAATTATAGTTTACTGTATAACATTCTAATAAATAATTAGGGATTAATCTAATAAATAAATAATGTCACTGATTCGAAATGACCTAGCCTACGAGCGGCATAGTATGACCGACGCAAACGGGGACATGACTTTGACGGTTTTGTAAATTTTCATACATTTTCGAACTACTGTTAATTTTTATGTAATTATTTTCTGTTTATAATTATTTATACTTTTCTTTGGTTCTTCGCTTATTCGAGTATTATTTAGATTTTAATTAATTTCTTGGTGTGGTGTAAGTTGCGGCCCTGCGCGGCATCGGCATAATATTATTTAAGTATTAAGGAGAGAATTGTAAGTTATTTCATCTCGGTTGGATGGTTATCTATACCGTTGTTATACACTTAATAAATTGTGGTTTTAATTTTTTGGGATTTTATTTGATATTGCTCGCAAAACTTATCATATTGAATGTAGAAAGTACTTTAGTTATTTCATATAGTATCTATGTACGCGCGCAAGGAAAACGAGTAAAAAGATTTTTCCCGGGTAAATCAGTAAAATCGATCACTGAAAGTCCAATAAAAATTAGTTCAGTTATTCTGGATATTAGCTCGGGGAAATAGAAAGACAGACAGAGGCAAAAAACATTTTTTTTTTATTGTATTTGAGTATTATTTAAATAACCACATGTACTAGCAAAAACAGCACAACACATTTAATTTTAATTCTTTTAAATATTTATTTTACTTTGATAATATTAATAATATAGCTGATTTTGTTTAGTTTTTTTATTAATATTTTACTATGGTTACGTTTACTTCATTTTTTTTTCATTTAAGTTAGTTAGATATTTTCATAAATATATCTAATAAGCATTCGTAAAGTTTAAGCGGGCGCAGCCGCGTCCGGGTCCGCTAGTTATAATATAAATTATGTTAGTATTTATTTTGAATTATAATACTCAATTATTAAATATAAAAAATAATTATAAACACTTCGTCACTTTAATATTACTTGTGAACGGAACGCGTAATTAAAGAACTGAACTAAACTATTATTTATAAGATTGTATTTATCGTAAGCATATATATATGAAATAATGTTATAAATTATATTTATAATATTTTTTTATAAATTATTATTATTTTTAATTAATTATATTATTTACCTACACATTTTAGTTCTGGTATGGATCGTTACAACACACAAGAACAAATTACAAATACATTACACTTATATTTGTAGTTCCTTTCAAATAAAATGAATGCATACGCCCGCAAACTTAATATTGTCATCTTTTATAAGTTTTACTGTAGTTCTATAATTGTTGCGAAACCTTGGTCTGCTTGTCCAACTCGCACTTGACCGATTTTTTAAAGAAATAATAGTGTTTATATTGCATAAATTTTTACATATCTGTCGGGCTGTAACTATGTAATAAAATCTAAAAATCTGTATTTGAATCACTTGTCATAATTGTATTTTTATGAAACTTTTTAGTTATACTTAACTTAGGTGACAGAATATATTATGGTTTCAAAGAGGTGGTGTGATGAAAAAGCCAGAACCTGAATATTTGAACTCTTCAGAGGTGGCAAGCAATATGATTATTATAAAAAGTCATTTGAAACATATAGTTCGTATAAAATTCAAGAGTATCAAAGCCTGACCTGGTCACAATAGGACCAACGGGAAATAAAAGGCCCTTTCAAATAAAAAAAAATAAAATCAATAGATAAATCACGTAAAAATCGACGGGCAAACATAAAAATATATAGTTAATGAATACAGAACCTTCTTTTCAAATTAGAAGATGGTTAAATATGATATTACAATAAAATTTCCATATAACAATACCTACCGATAATTGCCTAGCATTACGCTCACATAGTTCGTTACTTAATGGCGTAGAAAGGTTAAAATAACGATCGAGAAAATCCAGATAATTGATTTCAATCTTATCAAATGTGTATGTCTTTTTTTTCATATTTTAGAATTATAAGGCTGTTGTGGCGCAGGGACACAAGCGTGTGACTGAAAACACGATGGTTGTGGGTTCAATTTCCACTTGATGAAATGAAATGCTTATATTTTCATTTACTCGCTGTGGTAACGAGGCAAAAGCGCGGCGTTAAGTTTCGCCAGGCAAGACACAATCCATCGAGAATTCCTTCAACGGAATGTAGGAAATAGATGTGTCTTAATGGAAACTGAGTGTCATAATACTACTTCACCATACTATTCATTTTTGAATTATTGAAATAAATTAAATGTTGTGTTTTTTTTAAAGCACGGAACCTCAAAACAAGTAAATACATTTCAAACAATGGAATGGTACCGTCAATAGCGTGCCTGATGATTTAATGATGAAAAAAAAAATAATTTGAACCTGGATTGACAAGAATTTATGGCAAAAATCCCATAGAGATTTTGTCATATATCCTACACATAAATTTATGACTTGGAACGGATGGCGATTATTCAATATTACTGAGAAGGTCTTTAGGAGCTGCGAATGACAAAAATTGATATAGCCAATGCATGGAAATAAATGGCTTATATTTGGCACTCGATGTATAATCGATAAAACATTCTACTACTAGTTATCTTGTTTTCTTTTTTACTTTACGCTGTATCCCGCATTGCAGTGTAGACAATCTAATGTCAAGACATTCCGTTCTCCGTTTTTCGCCCAAATTTATAATTTCCTATTGAATGGTGTAATTCAATGCCGTGTTTTGTCTGCCCAAATTGTTTTGGAAAATGTAACTTACTCTCAACAATCTCAACGGATTGTATACAATATCATCGCGTTTATAGTTAGATTCTGTTTCACTGCGCCACGATGACCTCAAATTTATCTAATACTGTCGGCTTTTCCTCTATCATTCAGTAAAATTACTATAAAAATCGAGCTCGCTTTTCGATCATTAGCCCTGTGAACCAAAAAGACAGACAGACAGACAAAAAAATGTAAAATTATTTGTTTATGCTTTAATAGAGTATAAATAACTATATGTACTCAAAAACCACGGTTATTTTGATGTTCCGTGTTGAGTGGCGGAGCACCACGCCGCGCGCTAATTGTCTTATCCAAGCGAGAAAATAAAAACAATTAATTTTCCTGGGAGAGAGAGAGATCTAACCCACTACTATCGCGTTTATAGTGAAACACTATTCCATTCCGCCGAGGCCATCACGTAATTTTTTTTATATGTCTGTAATATTATAGTTAAAACAAAATTAAACTTAGATATTTTTAAAATCAAACTGCCGTCGATATTATGCAGGCAAATATTATAGAAGCAAAACATTAGCGCAGCCTAATGGCCTACGCTATGGAATTGAGCAAATAAATTGTGGGAAACTACTGTTTGCATTGAAAGTTCAACTGGAGCATTTTCTTTTTACAGATGAAAGCTGATTTCTAGAATATTTCGAACATAGTAAATGCGATGGTTATGGGTTTGATTCCCAATCGGGGGAGTGAAATATATATATTTTTAACTTCACGCTGTATCCCGCGTGCTGGCCTGTAATGCTCCCGGCATTACCTGATGCGAAACTCATCGTAAAGTGACATAAAGCCACTACTTCACGCCGGTTATAAATGCCGGGAGTGGTAATCATCCGGTCGAGTCTGCCCAATAACATATAAAATACTTCATTTCTTCGAGTGGGAAAATATATATTCTTTTCATTTCTTTGCTCTGGTAAGAAGGTAAAGTGCAGCGTTTGCTCGCAGCTCTACCATTCAACATTCAGTGCCTCTAGAATTGGGCAAAAGTTGGGGAACGGAAGCATTTTAATGGGGAACGTTGTGTCGTGCCGATGCCCTTATAGGTCTCATAAAGAGTGCATGTAAGGCTTGGTAGCAAATGCAAGATGCTCTTGACATGTTGACTTGTCTAAGCCATTTGTTTATGTTTCGCACTCAAACATTACTGCATAAAAGTATGTGCACTCAATCTTATTTAGCTAACAGAGTTCAGACCGTTAATGTTAATAGTAAGAAGTTCTTTTCTTGACCCTCTCCTCTTTTTATTGTATATAAATGACTTACCATATGTATTTGAAAGGAGTCATGAGATAGTATTGATTGCTGACTAAATTTCATCGTTTTTTAAATGATAAAGTGTATTTATTTAGTGTGTGTAAGACAACAAATACGAAAATTGTTAAAGAAGAAGCCGATTTGTCTTGTCTTTATACTGAGTGCTCTCTGCTTAACCTGCTATGTAGTTAAAAGTTCTAAAAAAGTTTCTTAAGACTAAGTTCTAATAACGTTAGCTTTTAGAATCATAAATCTTTTTAAATCACAGCTATTAACAATCAAATATATCTACATTATAAATGAAAACTGCAATAATAATTAATTTCCTTCCATTTTTCCTTAATTTCTTATAAGAGAACTCTAATACGTTAGAGGATTTTTAAGAACTTTGAACCACACGTTCTCAACAACTAAGTATAGTGTTCTTATAACTGATGAATAAAGTATAATTTCATAGTAGTAGTTTTTATTATAGGTAGGCTAGGTTCCAAGGCTCCCTATTCCATACGTAATACGGTAGGCACAGGGGACCTTGGAACTTAGTGTTAAGGCACTCCGTTTCCATTAAGACACGTTCCCTAAATTTTTGGCATTAAATAGGATGAACAACTCTCAAATATTTGTGTAGCAGTGATCGTTTGCATTCAGGATTGCCGTATTCCTTTCTGATGAATAGTCTGAGATAATATCTCGATACTGACCGTCTTTAAACAAACATATCAATGGAATTACTTAGCATACGTTATACTACTGTCAACAATACTTTAGATTTTTTGAGTTAGTCAAGTAGTAGAGAGTATCTATAATTCTATACTAATATTATAAAGCTAAAGTATTTATTTCTTTGGCTGTGTAAATCTCAGAAATTGCAGCATCGAATAGTTTTTTTTTGTGTTGTAGTATAGTCTGTTATCAAGGAAGGATCTTATATAAAAATCACACTATGACCAACAGCAGCAGAGTTACAGCAAAATTTGTAGAAATTTAGGAGAGCTAAGCTAAGGTAAGTAACTAATTTATCTCATTCAAGCAGGAAGACCAGAATAATTGAATAGCACTCTACTCCGGCGACGCTGTCTCTGTCTCTGTCTATGTCCCAGGTGGAACACGTTTTAAATATGTCGTGGGCAGTATCAGGATTGTTGTTGCAAAATCGACACTGCCTGACGTCCAGTCTTTAACAAAAAACAATCGTGTCCAGTAATTATCTGTATAAGAAGGTACGTAACTTGGCGTTTTAGTATTGCCCAAATTTCGAAGGTGCAATATTTCCTGGTTTGTTTTTATTAACACTAAGATCCCTTTTTAGTATATATAAATGAATAAAAAATAAAAAATTCTAAGCATCCCAACATTTATAAATGCGTAAACATTAAAAGATAGTTTGCATTTTGCAGACAATCTGGTGATGCATAATCAACAGACGGTGACTGATAGCGGGTCGACCTCACCCATACTCCCTTATTTCCATCCGAAATATTGCATGGAACTGTATAAAAATATTATTTCTAGTTTCAACATGATAAGTTAGGTTAGCATATCTCCAGAATTCGTTGGAAAGTGGGGAGCGGAGAGTCTTAACACTAGGCTGCTTCTGCCTACCCTGCTACATGTGAAATATAGCGTGAGTTGAAAAAATGCCATTACATAGGATGCTTATTAATGTTATATGTAATTTTAAAAGCCGCAAATTTAAAATCGGACTATTGTTTAAAAATTTTCAAGAACTATTCCTAAATAAGCATGGAACAATATTTTAGAACGTCAACTGATGAAAAATGGGACTCGAATTTGCGTGTCTTGAAAAGGGCTTCGTTCTCAGTCTTTTAGAAACTGCCCAATAGAATTTTCTTTCTTAAGAATGTATGGCTTAGTCCATGGAATATTAATGAACGTATAGCCTAGTGATCAATTAAGCCATACTTTGATATGAGCATATGGCTTAATGGTTGTCAAAAGACGCGTATAAATGTACTTCTACGATATATTTTTTTACACGTTTGCGTTCTATTTTTTTTATTACAGTCAGATATTGTCTCACTAGTCACTACACCACGATGGTCAATTACGTATACTCGTTTTATCATATACTAAATTTGTTTAATGTTAATTGATTTTACATCACTTAAATCTGTCTCAATCACAGATTAACGTGTAATACGTAGCAATACGTTGTTTAAAAAAAATGAGAAGCAGAGTATATTACATTAGGTTTTTTCTGTCTACCCTACATGCTGAATACAGCGTGAAACTGAAAAAAAGACCAACCAATGCACTTATTGAACATATCATCGTCCCGAATAATTATCGAACCCACAACCGTCACGGTTACTTATACACTGTCCCACTAGACCGAAACGACCTCAATGCTTACTTCCACACCTAATTTAGACCAGGTAAAACGTTTACGGTCACAAATACCCTATGGTAATTTCATCGCCAGATATGTTTGCAAGCGACCGATGCTAGTTTGTCCCGAATATTCATCACCGTACATTGTAAAGGGAGCGACGATTATAGCCACTAACGAACGCTGGTGATATTAGTATTCACGAATAGTACTGCTTTGGCTAATAATGTTGAAATGTATGAAACTTTGTACGTAGCTTTGTCTTTCTGTTTTATAGCTCTTCTTCTTCTCCTTCTTCTTCTTCTTCTTCTTTCTGTTTTATAGCAAGTGTCGTTGTTTAAGTTGACTTGTATAATGGTTCTAATACAGATGAAAAATTAAAATCCTATTAATATATTTATAGCGTCTGTTAGTGTATTTACAAGATGAGATATTTAAGATTATTCAAAAAATTTATACGAGATTATTAAAAATATATGTCTTCAAAAAAAATAAGTACCAAAAATATCTTCAAAAAGTATCTGTAATTTTAGTATTATTATTATACATATTTTATACTCTTACGCTTCTGAGAGTAGAATTCCTGAAATCATTCTTGTGGACAAGTAATATATTCTACTGTTCAAATGACTATGTTTTCTATGAAAAATGAGGCTAATTTGCTAGATGTCTCCTTAATATATTATATTACATTATTCACTAGTTTTTATCCATGGCTTTGCTTGTAAAAATATAATAGAATGATAATATTTTTTGCCTTTACGCTCTTCATTCATCTTTTATGTAATGTATCTATATATTATTCAAATCTTTTACAATATTTATGTATATATAAACATGTTTGTGGGTTTGATTTCCAATCGAGGATTTTTTATATTTAATATTTTAATTTCTTTGCTCTGGTGTCGAGGCACAGCGTGGCGTTGAGATCCGCTACGCAATTCCTCCCGAATCCGGCAGAAGATTGGGAACAGAAATGTCATAATACTACTGGGTTCCCATGTTGCCTCTGCCTACACTGTTATTTACAAATGACATACAATACAGTGCAGAGCTTAAAAACCATTTACCTGTACCAATTTCATATGAAAGGTCTCCTCAAATCTTTGACAAACTTTAATTAGTGAGTATGTGCTCTCATATCGTATAAAATGAAGTACAAATATAAGTTTGTTATATTTTATAAATAATAAATAAGAAATATCTATAAATTTACACTTTTTTACATTTTTTTTCGTTTTGTGGTGTAAGTTATAGTTTCGTGTCAACTTGTATATCTGTAGGTCTATGGGAAGTACCATAGGTTTTGATTACGCGGCAAATTTCATACGAGATGCAGCAAAATCGATGCATAAATGTTCGTCGTCGATAAATGTAAATTTTTGATTGCCTTGACTCAGATGCTTGATTGATTTTTCTGTGCTTAAAACGACTATAAATCTGAATATTTTATATTAAATTCAGCTTGATGAGGTATCAATAATGCGGTCCTGATCCAAAAAAGGTTCTATTTTTATTACTTGAGGTACGGAACTCTAAAAAAAAACAAAATAAAATATGTCAACATAAAAAAAAAAAAAATTAGCTTCACGCTGTATCCCGCACACAGCAGGGTAGGCAGAGGGAACCAAGTGTTAAGACACTCCGTTCCCGACTTTCTGCCGAATTCTGGAGGCATTGCGTGTTGAGTAACTTATATGATAATATTTGAAATATGTCAACATATTTCAAATATTATCATAATATATAAATATTATATAAGTATTTCATATAAATTTTCGTGCAAAGATAGCATATTGTCATGAAACCAGTATATTTTTCCAATGATGATAGCTCTAATGGATCTTCATGATATATTTCTAACTATTTATTAGAGACCAAATGCCTTCTGGTATACACTTATGGAAGGCTTTCACGATTAATCAGCCGTAAAAACGCGAAGTAGTTTGTAATAGCGTGTGGCGGTTCAGGGCTCTTCGAAATCCTCTTACGTAATAAAGTGGTCCTTATTGGGAATTAAGTCGACAAGATGGAAAATGTGTTTTAGGTGCTTGAAGAATGTGTTCGTTTTGGTATCTTGCTTGTGAACTTTGGTTAGTGATATGATTTAGTGATAATTTTCATGTGCATTTTGCATAGAGTAGGGTAAGCAGAGGGAACCTAGTGTAAAGACTCTTCGTTGCTATTAAGACACTTGCGTTCTCCACTTTTAGCCAAATTCTGTGGCTATTTTTTGAGTGGTCGAACTCAGTGTTGCGCTTTCTCTTTATCAAAACGAGAAAATAAAAATACTAAAAATTTCATTACCTCAAGTAGAAATGAAACCCAAAACCTGTCACGTTTACAGTGGCACGCTTGTACCCCTGCGCCATGACTGGTTTCAACACGCATAGACTATACGTATACGTATATATATTGGATTGAGTAGTTTAGTTCGATACTAAGTTGAATAAAATAGAATAATAAAAATTTCAAAAGTATTCGAGTTTCAAATATAATGTTGTAAGTTAATTATTTGAGGATTTATCTTTATACTAATCGGAAATCAGTTTATCTCTCAAATTTACTTCCACTCAATGTAAATACTGAAAATTTCCTCACTCTACAACTTTACATTTGTTTAACAGACAAAGAGCGGCGTTGAGTTCCCCGAGTCTACACGAAATGTCTCAAAAAAAATCCCAAAAAAAGTTTCTTAACACCAATTTAACATTGAATATAGCTTATAATATATAATAGATAAAACAAGATAAAATGAGTTTCTTTTCGTAACTTATTTTATATTTCCTAAAAACGAGATGGTTTAAAGCAAACAGCTGATTGAGGTCCGAACAAATGACGGGTGGGCTTCTGGAATGATAGCTATGGGACCGATCTAAGCCCTGCATTAAGTTATCTAATCCCTTATTATACGGGAAGGTATTCCACTAACAATGAAGGATTAAGGAGGAGTACTGGTTACGTATTTTAAATTATTCATAAGTAGTCCAAAATGATTATAAAACCAGCCGTACGGTTACGCAGTAATTTTGGTGAATTAGTTTTTTAAACTTACTACACCTGTATCGTGCATAGCAGGAGGTAGGAGGCAGAAAGTAGTGTTAAGGCACTCTCCATTTTTCACCCAATTTTGAGACATTAGGTGTAGAGAAACCGAACACTGCGCTCTTCTAAGTACTTTATTGTTACGACACTCCGTTCCGATTAAGACTTTCGTTGCCCACTTTCCGCAATTCTGGGGGCATTGCGTATTGATTGGCGGAAGTCTATGTCACGCCTTGACTCGTTATCAGAGCAAGGAGATATGTATTAATTATTGGGATTGGAAATCGAACCCACAACCTGTAGCATTTACAGTCGCAGAACGTGGCCCTGCGGCGCGGCGCCACGACTGTACTGATAAGTACATACATTTTTTTAGCTTTACGCTGTATCCCACACGTAGCAGGTTATGCAGAGGAAACCTGGGAACCCAGTGTTAAGACACTCCGACCTCTTTAAGGCACTTCCATTCTGCAATTTCTGCCGAATTCAACTCCGATTCTTCTCCATGCACAAGGGAGGAATATATAACTTATATACACTATATAACTTATCTACAAAGTTTATATCAATATATTGTCCTCACGAAATCAAACCCAGAAATATCATGTCCACAATCAAAGATTTCCAAATCGTGTCGCAATAGCGTTTACAAAAAAAAGTAATTCTTAAACACACTCAAAGTAAATTATTAACTACAACCATTATTAAATTTGTAATTAACATGTAAAACCACACTTATAATTTAAGTGACTTTTAATTTATACGAAAAGCCCGGCTTTATTTAAATAGCTTCAAAGATAAGAGATGTAATTGACGTCATTTACTCACAGCTATCCATCTTCTGAGAGCCCGTGCTTGGGGCTCAGACGATGTACATGTTTAAGGCTTGAGAGGAAACTTGGGCTATAAAGCATGGAGGAAAGTGGTAAAAGTATAATAAATTTATAATCTCGTAAGTTAACTAAGTTATGGTCACTTTGCTTATTAAATTTAGGCAAAATATTATGTAATGATGGTTTAATGATTAAGATCGTATTGGATTCGTTTAGTATTTGACTGTACAGGCGGTTGTAGGTTTGAATTTCATAATTTTTCGGTTTAGTTAGATAATATACGGCGTTAGACTCCACAACGTTACGCGTACTCTCTCGAAGTCAGGTATACATTAAAGAGCTTTTTTCATTGTCTCGTTTTAGGCAAGACCAAACCCGGCGTTGCAATCTCACTCTACATGTAATGGAAATACTAAATTAGTAATGTAGGTTCGAATAAAAGTATTATATAATAAATATTGAGGCCAGTCGTGGCGCAGGGGTACAAAGTGTGACTGTAAAATCGACTGGTTGTGGGTTCGATCTTCACTCGAGAAAATTAAATATTTATTTATATTTATATTTCTTCGCTCTGGTATGTTGAGTTCCGTCACTCAACACGCAATGCCCCCAGAACTCGGCGGTAAGTGAGAAATGAAGTGTCTTAACACTACGTTCCCTCTGCCTACCCTGCTATATGCGGAATATAGCTTGAAGCTGATTTAATTTATTTAATTTAAATAAATAAAAATATTGAAACCTATACTATTGAATTAGAATTATTAGAATTACATAGACCATATTATGTTCATAAATGCTAGGATAATTCAATAAATTACCATGAAAATTGACTAACATGTAAAATTGACTAAATGTGTAGCCTGTGGCGGAGAGATCGACATGTACGATTTCAATTTGGTCAACCAAAACCAATGATTACTATTAAAAGAGTTAATATCCGATGATTCTGAAATTCAGATTCAAAATATTCTCTTTATTATTAGTCTTGTATATATATTAGTTGATTCAATGAAAGCTCATTATTTTTCATCATTCATCATCATCCACCATCTATGAAAAAAAAAATCATCATCACTTATTTACTATAGATGGTAAATTTCGATAAGTATAGAAAACAATCACTTAATTTTATGAAGAATATTCATAAAATTAAATTAAATCAGCTTCACGCTGTATCTCGCACACAGCAGAGTAGGGAGAGGGAACCTAGTGATAAGACACTCCGTTCCCCATTTTCCGCAGAATTTGGGAGAGGCATTGTGTGTTCGCAACGCCGCTCTTTACCTCGACACCAGAGCGAAGAAATGGAAATATAAATTTAAATAAATATTTAATTTGCTCGAGTGGGGATCGAACCCACAACTGTCGCGTTACAGTCACATCCTTGTGCCCCATGGCCACGACGGCCTCAATTATTATTTATTTGCTTATTTTTGACAGGCTATATGAAAACCGAAAAACAATATAGTATACGAAATAAGGCCTTGCTTAGTTCATTTAATCTTTATCTCGAGTAATTATTATAGACATCGATACTCATAAACAACAACAAATCATATTTATATAGTCTACACCACGTCCTCTAAATAACTTAATTTGAAAACACTCATAACCTAAGTTTATTTTAATAAAATATATTTTGTATTTAAATTTGAATATGAATTTGTGAATCATCAGATATTTACTCATTTAATAGCAATCATATCCGTCGCCGTCGTGGTGCCCCGGCAAATATATAGAATTTGGCCCACTTGTGAAATTAACAAAATATTAAGTACCTACAAGCAAAACAAGTTTGTATTTCTTTAAAACCGAACCCATAGTTGTGTCATAAGCAATCTAAAAACTTCTTCTTATTTTATGATAGAGCAAAAAAAATCCTCACAAAATAATATTATTCTACACAAAAAATAAGATCTAACATCATATTAAGAATGAAATATATCATTTATTAGTTTATTTAATATGTATTAGACCATAATAGTTTTTATTTGTTTGCCAAGTTATGACAGAAATAGCTTCTGATGTGATGGTTCCTTGGATTTATTACCGGCTAAATGAGTAGTAAACATTTATGTGGAGAGGCTTTTACGATTAATCAAAACGGTCTTTTTGTAAAAGATGATTTATTGCGGGCTTTAATGAAGATGTTATTGAAAAAGTTCGTTCGTTTCTGCGTGGCGACAGTTTGGCGTGAGTGTGGGCGTTCGTTTCGTTGTCGTGGGTTCGATTTTATGTTTATTTAATTTAATTAATCATTCATGAAAATCATGAGGCAAGTTGTGGCGGAGAGGCACAAAGTGTGACTGTAAAATCGACGGGTTGTGGGTTCGATCGCCACTCGAGGAGCGAAATAATTTATTTATTTACTTAAATTTATATTTCCATTTCTTCGGTCTGGTGTCGAGGCAAAGCTTGGCGTTGAGTTCCGCCATTCAGAATCACTCCAGAATACGACGGTAAGTGGGGAACGGAGTGTCTTAACACTAGGTTCCCTCTGCCTACCCTGCTGTATGCGGGATACAGCGTGAAGCTGATTTTTTTTATTTTTTCATGTACATATTTACATTTCTTCATTCTGGCACCAAGGCAAAAGCCTTGATCTGCAACTCAACGCGCAATACCTCAAAAAATTCGGCGGAAAGTAAGGAACGGAGTGTCTTAACACTAAGTTTTTTCTGCCTACCTTGCTGTGTGCTAGATACAGAGTAAAGCTAATATGTTATACATACATATTTAGTACATTCAACTGCTTGTCCAATTAGTATAAAAATTGACAACAATCAAATTAAACCTACGCTATGAATTTAGTTTTTTTTTGTTTTAATTATTTATGTTAACATGACTAAAGTTGAGTTTGCAAAAATATTTTAATAAAATTTTAAGTTAGTAAACATTTTTTTCTGATGTTGGTTATTAAAATGCGACCAGGTTTGTTGGGAAATGTTAAAGATTGTTGAGATATTTAAAAACCGCTTTCAACTCCGCGATCTAAGAGATATTAAGAGCAATCTTAAGACGCCGTTTTAATAATTTATGAATAAAATCGGCATCTCAAAATCACTCTCAAGATCGATTTCAGAGTTAGGAACCGTTTATAAATACGGGCGTAAATTTTTGTCTAAATGTAGACACGCAAAAAGGTTTCGACATTAGTAACGGAACTCAACGTCGCACTTTACCAATCAAAAGGAAGAATAACACTTTAAAAATAATTAAAATACTTAAACATATACATAAGAGTATATTATTAATATATAATAAAATAATTCAAAAATAAATTTAACAATTTCGTTAAGAACATTATTTAAATGGAATTCCTGACATTTTTGATTGATCGGTGTAATAATATACACTCCTTTCTAGTGTCTATTGGTATAAGAACTAAAATCGAGGACAGACTCAATTTATCATGATCCATCATCCGCAGAATCGTTCAGTGCTTAGGTTAAGTGGAAAACTCAATCGGTTCGATACCGACGTGTAACGTTAAAGAGCTCACTGTGGAGTTTATTTGAAGTTTAAAAGTATATATTTTTAATATTTTATTAACTTACTTTATAAAATGAGGAGGAAAATTAGTTTGTATCAGTATTTATCTTGTTGAAATTGGATAATATCCGAATATGATTTGTATGTATTTGTAAATCTGTCCACAATTACTCGAAAATTAAGAATTATGTCATGATAATTATTTATAATTTACACGTGGTATATTCCAAGGTAAGAAATAGTCTAAATTTCATCAAAATCTGTTCAGTACAGTACTTTTAAAAATATTAAAGTATAGGTAATTGACTAATTTTTGAAATCTAGTCAGCTGCAGCAGTCGGACAATTCGTAACTTTTTACAATTTCAAAAATAAAGTTTCAAATAGTGATACTTGACGAGGTGCTTTGACTTTTAACTCCGGGGGAATATTTTACAAACACACAGACGCTCTGTTTTTTCAATTTAATTATTCTTTTGAGCTGAGTCGAACCCAAAATCATCGCGTTTATGAAAAGCTAAAAAAGGATTAACAGTCGGGACCTCTTTAAATTATGCGGGGTACCTGGTAAAGACTTTATTGATTGAAGAATTACTTATAGGTCCCGACTGTTAATCCTAATAAACAATTGGACTTGTTTATTTTCTTTTTAATTTTATGCAGTCGGGACAAATATTTTTTTTATTTTTCTTTTTTTTGTTAGAATTCATTATGGTAATGATAATCATGATATACCTGCTAATACAAATCTAACGATACCTCAATTATGTAAATCCGTTCAGCAGTTCTGGATATATAAGCTAAAAAATAATATTACATATATACATACATACTTACAAGATACGCGCGAAAAAAATAACCTTTCCTTAGTCGGGAAAAAATCCTTTATCCTGTACCCTGCACACTAGACTCCGTCTGCCTGCACCCCGCAGACGGAATCTAGTGTTAAGACATTCTGATCCCCATTTTCCGACAATTATGGAGGCATTGAGTGTTGAGTAGCGGAACTCAAATCCGTGCTTAGCCTCGACACTACATTAAGGCGAAGAAAAAATAATAATTAATATTTCATTTTCTCGAGTGGGAATCAACTCACCTGTCGCTTTTACAGTCATGCACTTCCTTATCGTCTCCTATGAGACTCGGACCGCGAATGCGTACACCGTTTGTATTGGAGGACTTTGCTTCGCTCGGTCCGAGCTAGGGCTACTGGATAGAGTTCTTGATGCCCTTTTGGATTGTTAATTGCGTGCACCTCTCGCACCGAGGCGTGATTGGGCCACAGAAAAACTGGGACCTTGTCTCCACCGGCGGGGACGGTGTGTGTAGCGTGTGTGGCTGCGGTTGTGTGTAGCCCTACCTACGTATTTTGGGCCGTTTGCTTTAGTGATGGGGTCACCATCATCGGTTTGTCGTCATGCACTTGTGCTCCTGCGCCATAACTTGCCTCCCTCTATATATATATTTTTTGCTTGAAATGGCTTTTTTGTCAGTTATATTATTACCTTCTCTCACGCCTCATGCAATCAAATGCATTTTTATGCTTTTATATTCAATATGTAATTGGCAAATTGGATTTTATCAATCTAAAGCGGAGTTTATCAAATGAATAAAAAAGTAAGTAAGTAACAACAAAAGTTCGTATTGCCCTAACCTGCATTTTTAAGCGTATTATTGTATAAATAATATAAATAAAAATGATGACCAAGGCCTGTCGAGTAGAGAATATGCTCCATTTGACGCTCCAAGAATAAAAGTCATGTAGAATTCAGTGCGAACAACTTCTGAAAGAAAGAGATGACAATGAACATAAATTTCTACAGATTATGGACAAAAATAAAAATCTTAAAAATAATTTAAGAAGAATAAAACATATTAAAATAAATAAATATATTAAAAAAACACAATAACTATTAATAAATTATTTTTTAAGGAAAAAAATCGACTTCAAACAACGAAACAAAAAGTAAATATAATTATCACACACAAATAAGAAAAACATGTATACGCTCTTACAATAACATCCCAGAAAACGTCAGAGAATTTTGTATATCACGATTTAAAAAAGTTGTGAAAACACGTTTATGTGTTAAGGGTTATTACCAAATTAATGATTTTATAAATGATAACATGACTTGGGAATGAAATGCTCGCTCCAGTCTGTTTCAAAGGTATCATTGTCACAAATAATTAGATATGTGTATGTATAAAAATTTTAACATTTTTTAAATTGTTACTCCACACTTAGGAAAAAAAAATACATATTTAGAAAACGTATAAAAAATTGAACGTAGCGGGACTCGAACCCGCGCCTCCTGGAAGCCGACCAGGCGCTCTGATCACTAAGCCATACCTTTTCATCAAGCTACGTCGAAATTTTTATACGGTTGTTTCAACTTATTTATGTTGTTAGCATTCCTTTAGGGAGATTTTTACAAATTTCCACTACCCAAAGATAATTACTAAGAATTATCGTCTGGCAAGAGAGAATACTATTTATTTAATATTTTTAACAGTTTTGAATAAATTGTAACAAACGTTTAAAAGTTTTAACGTAGCTTGATGAGAACGTATGGCTTAGTGGTCAGAGCGCCTGGTCCGTCCGATTTTATAGTTGAGTGCTCGCTCACCGGTTCGGAAAAATAGGAGCAGTTCATTTCTGAACTTAGAATCGAATCTAGAACCAGCGCATTTACAAATACCTACAGTCATACGGTGTCTCAAGTAATATGTCAAAATATAAAGTTTCATCAAATTTATGTCACAGCTACAAAGTAAGATACCTTATACAATCCACTTTGAATATATGTATATAAAGAATGGTCGTACAATTTTATTTCATTTTCTGTACAACTCTTAAACTGAGACATTTGGGCTATGTCTTCCGTTCACTTATTCTTATATTGACTCCTGCGTCTGAAATCACTCTTTTCTCTTTTTACTAATAATTTAGCAAGCCATAGCACATTATATGACATTATATAAATCTAGCGACCCAGTGCGGCTTCGCCCGCTTATCATATTGTTATAATATATTTTAGACATTTTTAAGTGTACATTACATTCCACTTAACTAAATTAGTAATCAGTATCACGCTGTATCCCGCACGCAGCAAGGTAGACAGAGGGAACCTAGTGTTAAGACACGCCATTCCCCACTTTCCGCCGAGGTCTGGAGACCTTCGACCAGACTGAAGAAATTAAAATTAGTATTGTCAAATTATACGATATATTTTCATAAATTGTAGCCTATGTGTTAATCTGATATATAAGCTACACCTATTGCTGTAAAGATTAATTTAAATATATTCAGTAGTTATCGCTTGAAAGTGGAAAAAATATTTATTCTCACAAACTTTTATATCTCTTGTTAAATAAACAAAAAAAATATTTCAACAACTTCTTGTAATAAAATATTTCTAAAATTATAATTATTAATTAATAAGAGAGAGTCCAGCCGTGGTGCAACGGCACAAGCGTGTCACTGTAACACACTCTCAAGGAAATGAAATATTTAATATTTTCATTTTATCGCTCTGGTGTTGTGAGAAAAAGCTTGCCATTCAGTCCGGCACTAAACACGCAATGCCTCCAAAATACGACGGAAAATGGAGAACGGAATGTCTTAACACTAAATTTCTCTACCTAGGTTCTACCTACCCCGCTGTGTGCGGGATACAGCGTGAAGCTAAAAAAAAAATAAGCTATTTCCAAAAAAAACCTATCTATTAACAGACCAAGAAGAAAGTAAGAGAGGCTCACAGTCAAAATGAATACATCAAAGCCTAAAACAGTATAAAAAGTTCTATTGTTAAAGTCATTAGTTTCCACTATAAATTACCTTTCCCAACTTTTACTTAAGAGTTACTTAAGCAATAAGAGCTCGTAAAGGAGACTAATTGCATTGACTTAGATATTGTGTTGATGAAATTTTAACTCTATTTCTATATAATTAAGGTAAAATTTGGTATTGATAAAGTAATTCTTACTTAAGTGTTTTTTTAAGTTTACTTTTTTACATATTATATACACAATTGAATATATACAGGTCGTTTCATTAACTCCACACGAATATATATATATATATATATATATATATATATATATATATATATATATATATATATATATATATATATATATATATATATATATATATATATATATATATATATATATATATATATATATATATATATATATATATATATATATATATATATATATATGTTTGTACGAGCTAAACTACAGAACCCTTTTATTTAATTTCTACTGTCCAATTCATAAATTTCGGCCGGACATTTCATTAAGGCCGGTCGTGGCGCAGAGGCACAAAGTGTGACTGTGAAATCGACTGGTTGTGGGTTCGATATCCACTCGAGGAAGAAAAATATTTATTTACATTTATATTTTCATTTCTTCGCTCTGGTGTTGACGCAAAGCGCGGCGTTGAGTTCCGCCACTCAGCACGCAATTGCTCCAGAACTCGGCGGAAAGTGGGGAACGGAGTGTCTTAATACTAGGTTCCCTCAGCCTACCCTACTGTGTGCGGGATACAGCGTGAAGCTGATAAAAAAAATATTTATTTAATATATCTTGGTTAGCTAAATTACAATAGCTCGCCATATTTTTATTAGAATTGAACTGCTATCAAATTTTTAAGTGACCTTTCCAATTTATTACCCATTTTGTTTATTTGGAAAAAAAATATTTAAGATATAAACTTTTTTCTCTTAGAAAACGAATCTCATTCATCGGGAACCTATTGTTAAAACAATTCGTTGCCTACCCATTTGGACAATTTATTGCGAAATTGCGAGTTGAATAGCGGAGCTAAACGCTGCGTTTTGCCTACTAGAGCGAAAAATCAAAAAATAAATAAATATAATCATTCTACCAAATGGAATCGAACTTCCAACCAACACGGTTATAGTAACGCACAGATTTCAACAACTCAAATATTACTAAAATCGTTATCGCCCCGAAACTGAACGCCCCGAAACTAAATCGTAATGTTTTTGACGGAACTAAAGCCTTCATAAACTTGTCACATACAGGATGGTCATAAATACTCGCCGGGTCTGGTCTCACCCAAGTTCGAAACAATACTTATGTACAGGGTGAATATAAACCTGAAATACTAGTAAAAGGAAATGGACTGTGAAGTGCTGTCTATTTTCGCAAAAGAAACTTTATACTGTGCTATTAAGTTATATTGCCCTTGGAAGGTTTCTATAGCTGTATATATTGTATATAAAAGTGGAAAACCAAAATGGTAAAAAATGTCTAAACGCTCTGGTTCCCAGGTTCCTTCTCGCTCCCCTGCTATTATGGGATACAGCGTGAAGCTAAAAAATGTACCTAATATGTATGTATAAGTTATTTGTTTAATGTATCTGAGTGAATATCTTTATTTATATATTGTATTGTAGCTCTGACCTAAATAATCACCAATAAGGAAGAGTGAGTGATAAGAGGAAACCTAGGTTTACTTTCGAGAACGCGATACCGGAAGAAGGTTACGTGGAAAGCATGAAAACCTCTCAGAGGGCATGTAGAACGAGGAGACAGTCGAAGAGGTGAAAGTGGAATACAGATACCGTTGGCCCTTCTTTCCCTAGAAATAAAGCGCGATGCTAAAAACTAGATCATTTTTTGAATTTCGCGGTGTTAAACCAGAGTTCAGAGGTTAAGCATTTGGTTCTTCAATTTTTGATTATTTTATAGATATGTTTCATGTAGATGGTGCATATTTTTTTTACAGAACCGAAGAGAAAAAGCTATCTAACTAACTAATTCTGTGTTTTTATTGAAATTCTTATACGCTTGTCATAGCTTTTTGATAACATCTCTGTAGGTTTCTCGCTCCGTTCATATGATTCTTAATATTGTAATTTCTTTAGTGTTTACATAAAACAGAAAATGTCAAACAGCTGCATTTTTAAGATTGCATATCCGTCCCCTATTTTCCGCGAAATTTTAATTTCATTTCCTTGAGTGGGAATCGAACCCGCGACCTATTGCGTTTACAGTCACACGGTTATGCCTCTGCGCCACGACTGGCGTCAATATAATAATTATCAATTTTATTATACATAGTAATTAATTACACTTTAATTTATAAATTGTATATGAGTAAAATCATTTACTTCATATAATTATATTTATATTTTATAAATTTAACATGTAAAAGTAGTTCCATTGATTGTAACTAAAAATATATATACATACGTAAGCTATAATTTTCATATTATAAGCGAATTTAATATTATAATTGGAACGTGATGCTGTTCGTTTTATTATACCAACCAATATTCAACGGTGTTATCCATAAAAAAGAGAATTGTGTAGTTTGAACTAGCAGTTCCTGAGTTTGGCGCGTTCAACCAAATAAACACTTCGCTTTTCTAAATTTAGTATTGATATGTTATCGACGATATGAAATAGAACTAATTTTCAATCTATTAATTTAATTTTCAACATATAGTAATATCAGGTATTTGTAAATTGAAACTTCAATTTAGAATATATTCACCACCTGCAAAATAGTTTACTGTCGCAATACTAATATAGCTTTACTTAACTTACCTTTAGACAAAATTCATCGGTTTCGTTTTTAATGAGGAACAAAATATATTAAAACATGTAAATACATGTAAAAAAGACCACGTTATGCTTTTTCCCAGATAGGAGAGAGGGAGAGTGGGATATGGAACCTAGTGTTAAGACACATCGTTTCCCATTTTCCACCGAGCTCTCAAGATATTTCTTGTTTTTCTATATTTTTTTTGTCCTGTTTCTTACAGTTAATTGCTTAAACTTGCCTTACTATGGCTTTACTATGTTATCTCGCACACAGGGTAGGCAGAGGGAACCTGGTGTTAAGACACCCCATTTTCCACCATATTCTGGGGGCATTGCATGTCGAGTGGCGAAACTCAACGCTGCGCTTTATCCGAACACCAGAGCGAAGAATTAGAATATTTATTTAAAAGACACACTTGTGCCCCTGCGCCACGACTGGCCTATAAAATTACATATACAAAATACATATTTATGACCAAATATTTTAGTTTATCCAAATATATGTATGTTTTTCTATTTTCCATAACACGCTTTCCCTTTCTTATGTGTTCTCTTTAATAGGATGCCGTGTTGTAAGACATTTCCGTATCCCGAGAGACGAAAGTACATGAATAATATATGAATAGTATAATTCAATTATGAAAATGTATACTCTACTGCTTTATTGTTTTTAGTTACATTTTACTTTTAGTTTGTTCTAGTTGTATTTCGTAATTTATTTTTCTTAGTCCATTAATTAAGTTTTTTGATTGGTTGTCTTTTAAGAAAATGTTGTTTTCTTCGACTTATTTTTAAGTGGAAGCCGTCGTGGTTCAGTTGCAGTGTCTGATCGTATACAATTCGGTGTCGTCTCTACTACAAAACCGATAATTAAAAAAAAATATAAATAAAATTAGCCCTAAATATTTCTATGTCCAACTCAGAGCAACTAAGGCCTTAGCATTAAACAATCTAAATCACAAGCTAAGATTTATGAAACATCAAATTTTCTCACGTAACATTTCAAAGCAGAATTCTTTGGTAATACTCAAAGAAACTTGTATCGAATTTTTCAATACTATATCAAATCCAAGAGTCAACTTGTGCCAATAAAACGGTAGAGGTGTTATGTACACTGTATTGGTATTCCTTGAAATTTTAGATATCATAGAAGATGTAATATCTTCTTTCATTCTAGCTCTTTTCTATTTTTGATTGTGGATATTATTCATTTGAATATATTTTTTTATATTGGCTATTATTATATTTTAAATGTACGTAGTACGTAATTTTTTTCAGCTTTACGCTGTATTCGTGCGGGATATATAGGAGAGTAGGTAAAGGGAACTTAGCGTTAAGATTACATTACTCACTAAGAGACTTCCTCACTTTCCAACGATTTCTAGAGGCATTGCGTGTTGAGTGGCTGAATTGAGTTCCGCCACTCTGGGAATCGAACCCACTTCGTCGCGTTTATAGTCGCATGCTTATTTTTCCAAATGAGATTAAAATCTGAAATCACTGCTTTGTCATTAATATCTTTTTATAAATAAGATCGCACGCAGTAGGGTAGAGGGAAACTAGTGAGACACTCCATTTCACACTTTCTGTCGAATTCTGGAGGCATTGCGTGTTGAGTGACGGAACTCAACGCCGTTCTTTGCCCTCTACACCAGAGCGAAGAAAAGGAAATATAAATCTAAAAAATATATATATAAATTTATTTATTTCTTTTTATATATATTCAATATCTCCATAATTACAATTTTAATTATTGTTGGCTATCAAATTCTATTTCTCCAATAAAATAGTATTAAAAATTATATTTTTTACACAAAATTATATCAATCAAGTGATCTAAAATCCACTGAAGCATATTAATAGAATGAAATTAATTACAATTTGAAATTCTTGCAACAGACCCTCGAATATCTTCGTCTAATTAAGTTTGTAATGTAATATATCGTAGATGTAATCGGGCGTTCGGAAATCTAATTTGGTAATATAATTGATGTTCGCAGATAAATCCAATATTTGATTGTTTTTTTTTATGGGTCATAAAATGTCTGAATTTAAAGAGTAGAAAATTCGGTTCGCGATGTTTTCGGGAAATGAAAATTTCGGGAAATTTGAGCGGAAAGTGGAGAAGAGAGTGGGTTTACAGTCAGTTTTTTGCCTATACTGTTATGGGGGATGAAGTGTGAAGATATCAATACACATTATTTATTTTATTGACTGTTTCGAACGTCTATATTAGTCAAAGGTAAAACTAATTTACCATATTTAAATAATATTTTCATTTCTATGTTCTGGTAACGAGACAATAGCGCGGTGTTGAGTTCCGACAATCAACACGCAATGCTTCCAGCATTTATTCCCCACTATCCGCAGTGGGGAACAAAAGTGTCTTGATGGGAACGGAGGTTCTTAACATTAGGTTCGCATCTAATTACCTACCTAAGAGCGGGCTACAACGTAAAACTGAAAAAAATTCTACCCAGGCTGAGAAAAATATTTTACAAAAAAATGAGGCACTCATTTCTATTTTAGTAATATAAAATTCGAAATTGTAAAGCATTTAAATACAATAGAATCGCTAAAATTTACATTTCAAGGTACCGTTTAAACTAAAACTCGTCACAAAATTATTGTCGGAACAAGTAAAGTTATACAGGCTGTTGACTTAGGTGTTCCAAATAATATGACCATAGGTAGGTACTATATGTTTTTGAATTTAAGTATTTTCTGTTTTAAAAAAAGTGAAATAAGGGTGATACTTCTTATTTCACTCCTTTTTCACGCATAGCAGCGTTGAGCCGAGAGTGTGAGGCGTGGTGGTGAAGGGGCGCAAGCCTGCGACTATAGACGTGTCGGTTGTGGGTTCAATTACCATTCGGGGGTTTGAAATTTTAAATAATATTATTATTTCCTCGCTATGGAAACGAGGCAAAGCGCAGCAAAGAAATAAGAATATTTATTGGATATTCATCTTCACTCGATGAGTATCAAGCAGAGAACTATCACCATTCGTCTCGTACTTCACATTGTTCGATTGAGCTGAAATTTAACGATAACGATAACGATTTCAGTTCTAATAAGAATAAAATGACATATAATCAATACAAAATGGCCACCGCAACAAAATGGCGGACCATTTTTTTTTACAATTCACCATAAAAAAAAATAATAAAATTGTTTTTCTTTTATTATTATTTTTTAATTAATAGGCCCTCTCTGCTTTCACACATTATTCTGCCAATACAGCAACAAAAAGTAGTAGTATAAACAACAGTAGGGCCAATATCGCTCGCATCGGTAAGCATTGTTGACACGGTACTACACGCGGAATAAAACAATTTACCTCGTGTAATCTTTTATTTGACCTCTTATGGTGTTTGATTGGCAAACGTGATGCTATAACATAGGTTTTTCTTAGGTATATTCAATTGTGTTTTGTTTTATTTCTTTTTTTGAGATATGCCTGAATTTTTAGGGTTGGTTCCGCCAATTAACACGAAATGTCTCCAGAATTCAGGAAAAAGTAGGGAACGGAAGTGTCTCAATGGGAACGGATTGTCTTAACACTATGTACCCCAGATTCCCTCTCCGTATCTTTCTCCCTCTGCCCTTGTAAGGTATAAAAATAATATTACAGTTATGAAACAGTCCATATGATCTATTTTACCACCGCGCTTCGCCCTCTTTTTCAAATTTTGTGGAGATCAAACCCACACTCGCCCGACGCCACATATATTCAAAAGAATAAGAAATGTTAAACTCAATCACTTTCTAATATTCTAAATTTATAATCAACAAAATATCCATTTTTCTTGGCGTGTTGGTTGAGAGCTCTCGTTATTTCTTTTATTTTCTCGAACACCTCTTGTAACGTCAGGTTAGAGATCGTCCGTTTTTTTTCCCGAGGCCATGGTCTAAATCGGTCCTTTTGCTGTAATCCTCTTTGAACGTAGCTGGGTATGTCTGAAATTAAATTTATTGATATTTTTTTGTTAAAAGTAATGAAAGCGAAGAAAACTTAATTTTAAGACACCGTGCCCCACGCACTTCCTTATTGTAGAGATATTGCGTATTGAGTAAAATGATTTGTATGTTCTGTGTATAAATAAATGAGAATACTTCGTTCCCCAAAGGAAAGGAGTTGAACTCACATCCGCCGTGGTTACAGTCACTTTGCCACTAATTCACAACGGCATCAATTTAAAAAAAATGTGTATAAATTTTAAACACAAACCCAATAGTCACAGGTTCATATTCCGTTTAAATCAAATTTTAATTAAAAAACTAAAGCATACCACGAGGTGCCATAAACTCATATTGTGATAGCACTGTAGCTATAAGTAATATCACCACTACACCCGCTAACATTTTCCGGTCGCTGTTCGCTGTATAATACTTGTACTTTATTTTGAAAACTGACTTTAGCTACAAAATGTATAGAGCAAGTGCGTAAAGAAGCATTAAAATATTTTTTATTTAAATCAATATTTTTTTATTGCCTTTTTATGTATATTGGATAAGTAATTACCACCAGAGCGGTCGAGGCGGTGCAGTACAGTGTTTCACTGTGACCGCGTCGGTTGTGGGTTCGATTCCTTCGACTCGGGGAAATCAAATATTTAATGTTTTTATTTGTTTGTTCTTATATCGAGGCAATACGCGGCGTCGAGTTCCGCCACTCAACACTCAATGTCTCCAGAACTCGATGGAAAATGGGGAGCGAAGTGTCTGAACACTAGGTTCCCTCTGTCTACCCTGCTGTATGTGGGTTACTGCGTGCAGATGTATAGTAATTAGTAACTAACGCAGTTGGTTTCCACCACTAAACACGCAATATCTCAAAAACTGATGAGAAAATGTGAAACAAAAGAAATATGAATTAATTGACGCTTTCGTAGGTGATTGGGTCTTCTACTACTTTATAATGGCTGTAAGTTCAAATCTTTTTTGGAGACTATGGTATTTTTTATGTGTTTTTCTATATAAATATAATACAAATACAGCATGAAGCTTTAAAAAAAAATTTCATCTGTAAATCATTAAATAACAAGTTTAATAATGTAACTAATGTTATAAGGAAAATGTATTTTTAAATGTATTTTTATTCTTATTCCTTACCTTCACTAACGAGGAAGAAAATCTTACCAAAGCTTATAATATTGTTTAATATTCACCGAAACAAATTGTAATTGATTTGAGAATATTGTTTTCAAGACACGAGTTTTTTGAATTATGCATAAATTTTCAATCTATAAATCGTAATTACGTTTACAAATACATATAACAGGACCAAGTGTAAAAATCAATATAATAAGGTGCAGTGGCACAAAGGTGCAACTGAAAACACTACAGGTTGTGGATTCTATTCCTAGACGTCAAAAAATATATATATTTACATTTCCTCCCTCTGGTTAAAAGGCAAAGCGAAGCGTTGAGTTGCGCCACTTAACACAAAGCCGAAAATGGGAAACAGAAATATCTTAATGGGGCCATGTCTCTTGACAACAGGATCCTCTTCTCAGGATTCCTCTGCCTACGTTGACATGTGCCTGACTGAATGACTATCGCTAGACTCAACGGCGTTCAAAAAATACTATATTACAAATATTCTTCTACGTTTCTTTTCTAAAAATACTACTAGTACACTCTACATCAAACTACTCTATGTTATTTTGAAGTTGAAAGAACAATTGAAAAACAAAAGTTAGAATTTTTAAGTACAATATTCGATTATGAACTCAAATATTTTAAGAATACAATCCTTTTTCTTGTAGAGTCGACTCTATGTTACTTTTATAGATATTACCGGAAGGTGATATAGTATCCATGTTGTTGTTTTTGTATGAATTTTTGTATTTGTGTACTTGTATTGGATTTGTTTTATGGATTTTTTATATTTTGCAGTACTTTCTTTTGGGAAGTCCATTTTGTGTAGCTACTTCATAATATGTTAGTTAAAGTTACGTATACGGTCGAAGCGAAAGAGTTGTGGGTTCAATCTCCAGTTAGCTGAATTAATTATTTTTTAATTCTTTGCTCTAGCAATGTATAGAAATAAAGATTTTTAATCTAAAATTTTTATTTTTTTACATTCACGCTATATCCTATATATATAATAATATAGAAAAAAGGAACCTAATTTTAAGACACTTTATTAACCCTTTCTGTCCAATTATTCTTTCCCCTGAACTGGTATCAAACCCACAACCGTTGCGTTTACAATGAGTCGCTGTGTGTCAAATATTAGTTTAACCTTTACCATAAGTACAATAACTAAAAAACGACTCTAAATCTCAGTTTTCTACGTTGAAATAGAAACATAAATCAAGGTGTTTAACAATGTATTAAGGTATTACAGAAGTTCGGACCGACGCTCCCGCTGTTAGACGAGAACAGCTGTAAATGGATCTACTGATAAAACTGCCATATGTTACTTCTTTAAAATACCCGTAATAGTATTCTTTTAGCTTTACGCTATGTTTGGATAGACAAAGAGAACCTAGTGTTAAGATACCTCAATCCTCTATTAAAACACTGTTCCCTATTTTCCGACGAATTCTTGAGGTATTGCGTGTTGAGTGATGGAACTAAAAACTGTACTTAGTCTCAACGCCCGAGCGAAGAAATGAAAATATTAAAAAATCAAATCAAATCAGCTTCACGCTGTATCCCGCACACAGCAGCGTAGGAAGGGGGAATCTAGGGTTAAGACACTCCGTGTAACTGATATCCCAAACTCCTTTGAAAATATTATTTAATAAATAATGCCTTGGCTCGTGATGTGTCTAGTGGTTAGAACCGTTTATAGTTGTGATCGTGAAGAACCCATAATCTTTTAGAGATTCAGAAGTAACAGTGTTAAGAATTTTATTTATGCCATTAGAAGGTATCGCTTTAATAAGACATTTGCCATCAGAAGTTGTTCTTGTGTCAGTTATTTAGATAACTGTAGACTCGACAATATGACATTGTCATAACTCGAAGCTCGTCCGAAGATAAGCCAAGAGTGCGTCCTTCCTCTCCACTATAACTGCGAACTAGTTATAATAAAAAGAAGAAAGAGTACGGGCACCGCCCCGCCCCTACACCGTGGATTCCGACCAGACCGCGGCTTTACAGTCATCGTTGAACCCTCCGAGACGTTTGTGTGTGATCTTTCTGAAGGTACTTGTTACGCTTGTTTATATTAAGATTGTATTAGAATAGTGATTCGTGATGTTGATTGATTTGTGAGATCAATATAAGTCGTTGGAACGAACGCACTACCGCTAGGCGGCCGATATCTATATAAACTCACGGCACACACCCAACAGTCGTGTCTCGAACCGTAGGCGGACACTACTACATACACCAGAGTTCCAGGACATAAAATAGCACCACACACCCGTATGAGGCAGGCGGACACTACTACATACACCGGAGCTGGGACATAAAATAGCACCACACACCTACTACTCGTATACCAAGTCATAGACGTGATATAAAATATGTCAATGGCCAACGCCAGACAAGCATAGCTTACGTACCGCGAGCGTACTGCGAGACGGCGTCAGCCACGACATAGTTAATGTCGCTATAACAGTTCGCATAAGCCCATCACGTCAGCTTCCGCGACGTCAAGCTACATTCAATATTATAATAATGTTCAAAGATCACTTTGAACCACAATATGTGTCGCTCCTACACATATATTGCCTTTATTAGAAATTTGATCCTAAAAGATCGTGCCATTATAGGCTTCGAATTATTATAGTATATTTATAATATACTTGGTACGAGTCTTTATGTGCATCATATTTATTTGTACCGTAGTACTTTAGAGTTCGACTCGACCGCTGCCTTCCAAGCACCACTACCTATATAGACAGAATGACGGTCGCGACACTCGGGACGACAATACACGAACTTGTCTCGATTAATATTTTATTAAAAATATATAGTTTGTATTATTCATAATTAACTATGTTATTTATGTGTATTGCCAAGCATATTTTATTTTATTTATTTATTTATTATTTACTTATACCCAAGGTACATACTGTTACATCCGTTCCCCACTTTCCGCTGAATTCTGGAGGCATTGTGCGGTGAGTGGCGGAACTCAACGCCGGGCTTTGCCTCGATAAATTTAAATAATTATTTAATTTCCTCGAGTGGGATGGAACACACAACCAGTCGCGTTTACAGTCACACTTTGTGCCCCTGCGCCACGACTCTACACAATAAATAAATATATATATAAGCTATATTTTTAACAACTTCAATATTATAATTGGAACGTGACGCTGTTCGTTTTAGTATACCAACCAATAGTCAACATTGTAATCCATAACAAAGAGAATTATCCAATTCGAACCAGCAGTTCCTGAGTTTGACGCGTTCAAATTTCAAAATTCAAGGTATTGAATTAATGTTCACAATATAATAATATCATGTATTTGTAAATTGAAACTTCAATTGAGATTATATTCAAGCCACCTGTATATTAGTTTCCAGTTGCAATATCTGTTATATAGTATTATTTTACTGATAGAGTCTGTGTAGTGTTAAGACACTTCGTTTTCCACTTTCCTCCGAACTCTAGATATTTCTTGTCTTTACTATGGCACGATGGCCACTATGCAAATAAATATTGTTATCAGCTTCACGCTGTATCTCGGATAGAGAGTAGGAAGAGGGAACATAGTTTCGTTTAGTGACGTTTCGAGTCACGGAATTCAATACCACGCTTTGCCTCGACACCATAATGAAGAAATAAAACACGCTTATTTCTCCGAACGAAATTAGAAACTAAAATCGTCGCTTTGCCATCAATATGTTTTTATATATCATCAATATCTTTATAAATCGTATATTTAAATTATTGTTGGCTCTTCTATTTTTCTAAGAAAATAATATTGAAAGTAACATTTTTCATACACAATTATATCAATCAAGTGAACCAAAATATACTGAAGCGTATTAATAGAATGAAAATTTGATTATTTTTTATTTATCAATAACTACTTCCTGATAGAGTTGTTTTATACAATAACCGTTTTTTATAAATTGGCTAAATCTTTAGTTTCCAATGTTTTATATTGAGATTTTTGTTTGATATTGAGATTTTACTATTATAAAATAGACCAACATTTCAAGATTTAGGATTCTGCGATGTAAGTTGAGACCTTCTCAAGCACGCTATTTCTCAATAATAGATAGAGTATTATATAATCCATGTTTTTCGGAATTTGTGTGGAATCGCAATTTATATGGAAAAAACTACGTTTGCAGTGTGTGCACAGTTACGATCTACCTACCATACCATACCATAAATGTGAAATAAGTAAATATTTTCCTATTGAAAATGACAATTTTTGCAAGCAAAATCAAATCAATTCCCAAAACAATTAATATTTATTTAATGCATAACAGTAAAATAGATGCTCTCGTGGCGCAGAAATTGTTAAATATATGTAAGTTCATTATATTATAAAAACATTCTTTTTTCATACAACATTCGTTTTTTATTTCATAAAAGATACGAGCGAAAGTTATTCCATCATCAAGGAAATTTTATGAAGATCAGCTGTGGATTTTATTGCATGTAAATTGGACGTATACCTTTTAAGAAAATGTAAAATTAAAATATTTCAACACTCAGCAAGCATAGACTCGAGTCTTGCGGGGGGTGCCCTTGCCGCGGATTTCCTCCTCATAAGCAACCCCTTTGCTTATGAAAAATTAATGAATGTATAAATCAAGCTTATGGCAAATGCAGCATAATAAAATAATTATAGGCGGTATGCGGGCGAAGCCGCGAGTGAGCCTCTAGTAAGACATAAAAAGAAAAAAGATTTTTTTTTTGTTGGTCCCAGCCTAACTTCAAGATATGGTGTTTTTTAATACATTTTTTATATAGATATAGACATAAAAATGCACAGGGGTGCTCAGGGGACTTTGATCGCGACGGTTGTGGGTTCTATTCCCACTCGGGGGAACGACAGAATTAATATTTTTCCTAAATCCCCTCTACCTACTCTACTATGAACAGGATACAGCGTAAACTTATAAAAAAATAGTAATTTTCTCTGCAAGTTATTAAATAACAAGTTTAATTACGATAATCAATGTTACAAGGAAAATGTATTTTCTAAGGTATTTTTATTCTTATTCCTTACCTCCACTAACGAGGGAGAAAATCTTACCAAAGCTTTTAATATTGTTTAATATTCACCGAGACAAATTGTAATTGACTTGAGAATATTATTTTTAAGGGATGATTTTTTGAATTATAACAAAGATTTTCAATTTATAAAGTTTTAATTACGTTTATATAATAGGACAAAGTTTAAAACTCTATATTTTTAGAATTATAATATTAGGAGGCAGGTCGTGGTGAAAAGGCACAAGGGTACGACAGGTTGTGGGTTCGATTCCTAACTCGATAAAATAAAAAATGTAATATTTTCATTTCCTCGCCCTGGTAACGAAGCAAAGTGGAGCGTTGAGTTTTGCCACTCAAGACGCAATGTCTCCAGATTTCGGCGAAAAGTAGAGGACGGAAATGTGTTATTGAGGATGGAATATCTTAACATTAGGTACGGAGGATTCCTTTGCCTACATTAGTTAAGTGCGGAGTATTGCGAGAATCAACTCCGCGCTTTGCCTCGTTGCCAGAACGAAAAATGAAAACATTTTTTTTTCATTCCCTCGAATGGGAATCAAAACAACAAATGCCGCGTTTTCAAAGGCACGCTAATGGCTATTGATCGTGGCGACGTCACAGATTGTATTTATTTTAATTTTCTCTATCTGGTAGACAAAGCGCAGCGTTGAATTCCGCCATTCAATACATCTCGGATGATAGGTGAAAATGTATTGAACCCACAACCATAATGCTAATAAATGTAAACGCTATACAATCTGACGCTATGCCAAATATTACTAAAAAAAACAGACCCTAAAGCTAAGTTTTGTAAGGAGAGGTGGAAACATAAATCAAGGTGTTTAACATTGTATTAAGGTATTAGAGAAGTTCGGATCGAAGCTCTCGCTATTAGACGAGAACAACTGCAAATGAATCTAGTGATAAAACTTATATTTATTTTTTTAGTTTCACGCTGTATAAGTGTAGGCAGAGGGAACCTAAGAATCTAGTATTAATAATGTGAAATTAAGACTTATATTATAGACCCCACCATATAATTGATTGCGGATAGGTATAGGTAGCTAAACATCAAGAAATTGCATGTTGAATGGCGGAATTAAGAATTCCCAAGTAAGATTCGAACCTACAAATGTCGCGCTAACAATAACACGTTTTTCCACTGTGCTACAACGGCCTCAACGGATTCCTTTTTTTTTAGGTTCACACTGTACCCCGCACATAGCAGGATAGCCAAAGAGAACCCGGAAAGTTAAGCTAGTTTTAAGACACGGCGTTCCCCATTAACCCTCTGCAATTAACGTGGATTAATTTTGATTTCGATAGGACATTTACCTTAAATGCGCGGAATAAGGCTGACGTACCTTTCACTTCACTTAACACACAATGCTTCCAGAATGGGAACGGAATTTTTTAACACTAGATTCCCCTCTGCCTACTTTGCTAAGTGCGGGCTACAGGGGGACTGTTCTCATTTCTGGGCTGGTGCACCGCAGTATCAGCTTGACCTGGTATCTTCAAAAAACGCGTATATGTCCTCCTCTGATGTTAAATGGGGTCGCGGGTGGCGGTGATCACTTACCATCAGGCGATCCGTATGCTCGTTTGAATCGTTTTTCCAAAAAAAAAAAAAATGAGCGAATTGAGAAAAAAAAAGTAATTTTAAATCGTTTCTTTTATCCTATTTTCTCAAGTGGAGATCGTATTTGTAATCTTTACGTCTAATCAAATAATTAACTACGCCGAGATGGTAATTTATGAGAACGTTTGGCTTAGTGGTTAGAGCACCTAGTCGATTTCCAGGAAACGCGGGTTCGAGTCCTACTACGTTTAAATTTTTATACGTTTTCTAAATAAGTATTTTTCTTTCCTAAGTGTGAAATAACACTTTAAAATGTAAAAAAAAATATCAAAAAAATTATGGCACTCATTCCTTTTTTAATAATATAAAATTCGAAATTGTAAAGCATTTAAATACAATGGAATCGCTTAAATTTACATTTCAAGGTACCGTTTAAACTAAAACTCGTCACAAAATTATTGTTGGAACAAGTAAAGTTATACAGGCTGTTGACT
This sequence comes from Heliconius himera, assembly GCA_021202915.1. Lineage (NCBI taxonomy): Eukaryota > Metazoa > Arthropoda > Insecta > Lepidoptera > Nymphalidae > Heliconius > Heliconius himera. The sequence goes on from JAJHJA010000281.1 coordinate 908,466, forward strand.
TAGGTGTTTCAAATAATATGACCGTATGGGTACTATATGCTTTTGAAATTTGCTATATAAAAAGAAGTCAAGTAAGGAGCTTCACGATTTTTCCCGCATAGCAGGGTAGGGCCTAGGTTGTGTGACTGTAAACGATATAGTTATGGATTCTATTTTCACTCGGGCTATTGTAATATTTAATAGTATTTTCAATACCTCTCTCTAGTGACGAGACAAAGCACAGCGTTGAATGCTGCCATTCAATAACTCGAGTTGAGACAGAGAGTTATTTGACTTCTACTTTAAAATATAGTTTTAAAGTTTTTCCTGTTAAGCTCTCCGTGTAGAAAGACTTTATCTATTGATGGCTTACTTGGTTTTATCCAATTTTCAAGATATTTGCGTCTTAAGTGGCGAAACTTCAAGCTGCATACTGTTTACCAGAGCGGGAAAATAAAAAAAAATGTATACTCAACTTCACTCGATGAGTATCGAACCCAGAACTATCGCGTTTAAAGTTAGACGTTTTCTTTTGTGTCACGACAGCCTATCGTCTCTTTAGTTACAGTTTTTATTTAACTTAGTGTACATAAAAATTTAATTTAGTGTATATAAAATCGTCTAAGATTTTTATTTTTTTTCTAATCGTCGTTCCCAATCGAGAAAATGAAATTATTATTTAAAATTTATATTTTCATTTCTCCGCTCTAGTGTCGAGGCAAAAGGGCACCGTTGAGTTAAACTACTTAACACGCAATGCCTCCAGAATTCAGCGAAAAGTGGGGAACGGGGTGTCTTAACACTAAGTATATAGATCCTTCTGCTTACCATGCTGATTTCGGGATACAGCGTGAAGCTGATTATATAAAATCTTGTAAGCTCAAACTTGACCCTACCCAGTGTTTGATTGAGCTGAAATTTTAAGAACGATTTAAATTTGAATAAAAATGAAATTAAATAAATAATCAATACAAAATGGCCGCCGCAACAAAATGGCGGATTAAACAATTATTTATAATGCACCTAATATAGATATTAATTTGAATACATTACACCATAAAAAGAAATAATAAAATTGTTTTTTTTAATTAATAGGCCCTCTCTGCTTTCACACATCATTCTGCCAATATAGCCACAAAAAAAGTAGTAGTATAAACAACAGTAGGGCCAATATCGCTCGCATCGGTAAGCATTGTTGACACTGACGGTACTACACGCGGAATAAAACAATTTACCTCGTGTAATCTTTTATTTGACTTCTTATGGTGTTTGGTTGGGAAACCTGATGTAATAACATAAATTTGTCTTAGGTACATTGAAATATGCTTTGTTTACTTTTGGCTAAAGTGTGCTTCATTTTTTTAAGTATTTTGGTTGCGGCGTTGAGTTCTAGACAACACGCAATGCCTCTGTAATTAAGCGAAAAGTGGGGAGCGGAAATATAGTGTCTCAATACTATGATCTCAGGTCCCCTCTGGTCACTGTGGCATTGATATTAGAAAATTCATGTATATATTTTAATTAACACTAACCAATAGTCACAGGTTCATCCTCCGTTTCAAATAGAATGGTATTTAGAAAATAAAAACATACCACGAGGTACCATAAACTCATATTGTGATAGCACTGTAGCTATAAGTAATATCACCACTACACCCGCTAACATTTTCCGGTCGCTGTTCGCTGTATAATACTTGTACTTTATTTTGAAAATTGACTTTAGCTACAAAATGTGTAGAGTAATGACGTGAAGAATTATTAAAGCTCTGCGTCACGACGACGTCAAATGAAAAAAAAAAATATATTTTCATTTGAGATCGTCTTGATGCAGAGTCACAAGGTGGTGACTGTAACGGTCGTGGGTTCGATCCGGTCAGTTTTAAAACACTCCGTCCTCATTAACATACTTTCGTTCCCCATCTTCCTACTAAGGGCGCTGGTTTGTCCCTATCGTACCGTGTCTTTTTCTTTTTTTTTTGCAATAAGGGCCTCGAGGAAGTTATTCCATATTGGGGGGTACAGTAGCTTCCATTATTTCTTCCTACACTGTCACCGTGATATCCGTCACAAGTCGGTCAATACTGAGAGGCGTTCAGCAGTAGACAAAGCGCAACGTTTAATTCCCGCCGTTGAACACATCTGGAAATATCTGTAAAAAGTAGAGAGGAGTAAGTTCAGATTCTATATATATCTACATGTTTACCATATTTTTTAGAAAAAGGCATAAAATAGGTTTAAATTTTTTAGTCACGTTCAAAAATTACTAAGGTACTAATATGCTTATAAGTTGCTTTCGTTAAAATACTAGTAGTATTTAGTAGACTCTACATCAAACTACTCTATATTATTTTGAAGTTGAAAGAACAATTGAAAAACAAAAGTTTGAATTTTTAAGTACAATATTCGATTATGAACTCAAATATTTCAGAAATACAGCCTTTTTTCTTGTAGAGTCGACTCTATGTTATTTTTATAGATATTACCGGAAGGTGTAATAGTATCCATGTTGTTGTTTTATATTTGTGTACTTGTATTGGATTTGTTTTATGGAATTATTATGTTTTGCAGTAGTTGCAGTAGCTGTTTCGAAGTCCATTTGTACAGTTAATTTAAAATATATTAGTTAAAGTACTACGTATACATTTATATTGATTAAATATTTAATATATCATCGAATAAAAGCCACCAAGGCCAAGTGGTGGGCTTGATCCCCACTTGAGGTAATGAATTTTTGTTTATTTATATTTTAATTTCTTCGCTCTGGCACCAAGGAAACGTTAAGTTAAGTTCCACCACACGACAGCTCGAAAAATTGGTCGGAAAGTGGGAAACGAAGTGTCTTGACACTAGGTTCCTTGTGCCTATCTTGCTGGGTGCGGGATATAGCGTGATTTAGTATAATGAAAGACAAAACTTGTACAAATCTATCGTAAAAAAGAAAACCATCATAATACATTGGAACAACGTCTTAGTGTTAGCACTATAGTTGTGGGTTCAATCCCCACTTAGGCTATAGCAGTTATACACTGCTATATATGTGTTGTATCGCATTTTTTTTTAGATTCACGCTGTATCCCATATATAACAGGATAGGAAGAGGGAACCTAATCTTAAGACACACCATTCCCAACTTTCTGCCCAATTATCAAACGATTATGAGTTAAATAGCGGAAATCAACACTGCGTTCTGTTTTTTGCCAGAACGAAGAAAATATTTCATTCCTCCGAATTGAAATCAAACCCACAACCATTGCGTTTACAATGAGACGCTATGCCAAATATTACTTTAACCTAAAATCATACTTATTAAGTATAATTACATAAAAAAACAGACTCTAAAGCTAAGTTTTGTAAGTCGAGGTGGAAACATAAATCAAGGTGTTTAACAATGTATTAAGGTATTACAGAAGTTCGGACCGACGCTCCGGCTGTTAGACGAGAACAGCTGTAAATGGATCTACTGATAAAACTGCTACATGTTACTTTTTGAAAATACCTGTAATAGAATATTTTTTTAGCTTCATGTTATATTAAGGTAGGCAGAGGGAACCCGGGAACCTAGTATTAAGTCGCTCCATGTTGTACCCCACAGATAGCAAGGTAACTTAGTATTAAGACACCTCTTTCCCCATTAAGGTAGAACTCAACGCCACGCTTTGCTTCATCACCAAAGCGAGGAAATGAAAATGTTAATTATTTCATCCCTCCAAAAAGAAATCGAACTGACCACCGTTGCGCTTATAATCAAACGTTATTAGACTGTGCCACAACGGCTTTAACAAATGACTTGCATATATCTTAAATACGCTAGAGGTTTCGTGGTGAAAAACGACAGTGTCTGTAAGACTCTTGCGAGTTCGATTCCCACCCGAAAAACCGAATTATTTCCATTTCCTCGCTATGGTACCAAAACAAGCACGGCGTTCAGGTCCGCCTATCATCAGGCAATATCTCAAAAACTATGTGGCTAGAGTGGAACAGAGTGTTACTTTACTACAATCTTTTTTGGCTGAGCAAATTCAAGCTGCAATAGTATAAAATTTATTAAAAAATTTAATTACCTTCACACTGTATCCCGTACACAGCAGGGTAGGCAAAGGGAACCTAGTGTCAAAACACTCCGTTCCCCAATATAATTCAACAAAACTAATACCTTACCGTGTTCTAAAGCGATGAATCAATATGTCGTCGTTGATAAGGAGTTACATTTTAGTATGATTTATGTGACACTTGCTACAGTTTACAAGGGAAGTGTATTAGCAGCTTAACCCAGGTACTAAATCTTGGTAACAAGTTTGATGTTATGTTGGGGCATGGATTTATTTGACGGTGGTCGTGAGTTCGAATTCGTTTATTTTAGTTTTATATTGTATTTTTTAGTTGGAATTGTATTGTGTTAATTTCATGCTGCATACCGCATATAGTAAGTAAGTTTAAGTAAACATAGTGTTAGGACACTCTCTTTTCCTATCCGCATAATTTTCGAGCAATTTGCTTACCATTCTCGATATTTTTATGAGATTTAATCACTCCCTCAAAAGGGGGATCTAAGTAAAATAACTTTAAAATTAAAATACCTTTAAAATAATCAAACCTTTAATCTCAAATCTTACAAACAACATACATACTGTGCCAGAAGGTCTATAAAAACTCAACATACTTCGTAATACATGAACCGACGAGAATATTTCAAAAGCTGGAATGCTCACAATATATCTATTTAAATTCCCGCTGTCGATGCAGACAACGAAGTGCTTGTAATTTTTCTCCTCAACTATATTTAAAAAATATATATTCTGCTGTAGAAATAATTTCTTGAAATAGAATTTGAATTTTAGTAAAGTTAGTTACACATTTTATTAAAAATATTTTTTTTCTTTTGTATATTTTTTAAATATTTCCTTAGTCAAAGCTTTCGGTTATTAAAATATATAATGGCTACATGTGAGCTAGAAGTAAGAATATTTGGTTAAATGGTCTCCCGCATGTAGGTTGAGTTTGGCGCTAAGACACTCCGCTCCCCACTCTCCGCTAAATTCTGGAAGACAAAAATGTTAAATATTTCATATCCTCGAATGAGAATCGAACCGACAACCTGCCGCGCTTACACACCGACTGGCCTCGAGTTTACATAGAACTCGATTATTATGCACTCGTCTACACAAATTTCCACAGTTACGGCTGACATGTTACAGTAATGATGAATTGCTTTTACTTGTAATATATATTTATATGAACATTAATCGATATCATTTCATTTAATTAATTAAAAAAAAATAAGAGGCCAGTCGTGGCGCAGCGGCACGAAGTGCGACTGTAAAATCGACTGGTTGTGGGTTCGATCCCCACTCGAGGAGATGAAATATTTACTTAAATTTATATTTCCATTTCTTCGCTCTGGTGTCGAGGTTAAGCGCGGCGTTGAGTTCTGCCACTCAACACGCAATGCCTCCAGAATTCGGCAGAAAGTGGGGAACGGAGTGTCTTAACACTAGGTTCCCTCTGCCTACCCTGCCGTGTGCGGGATACAGCGTGAAGCTGATTGATTTATTTTATTTATTTAAATTTATATTTCCATTTCTTCGCTCTGGTGTCGAGGCAAAGCCGATCCGATCCAAATAACCTATGATACTGTGTTAAAATATTTACTTCCATAAACTATGATTTTAAGTTAGAGTGCTGTATACTAGCTACAAGAAATAATTTGGTTTTGTTAACCTCTAATCCCCTGTGGCTTTATTTGGACAGGTAGATGTATTATTTAAAATAATAACATTCCATTATATATTTAGCGTAAAAGCTTCCTTAGATATTATTATTAATTTTATTAAAATGTTCTGTGAATCAAAAAAGTGCTGTATACTAGCAACAGGAAATACGGTTTGTAATAAACAACTCAATAGTAAGCTGTGTCACGCACGCGTCCGTCTGACAATGGTACAGGGTGTTTTATTGGTGCGTATACATACACTGTTACTTTGTATGGCAGTTTGTTTATTAAAGCCAATATAGTAAGACCGTCGTGGCGCAGTTTAATTTATAACTGTAACGCAACGGTTGCGGGTTCGATGCCTGCTCGTAGCACGTAATTATTTTTATTATTTTCATTAATTTGGTTGTTTGGGTAAAAAAGCGCGGCGTTGAGTTACGCAATACGTCACGCAATATGTAGAAAATTTAATGGAGTTTAGTGGGAAATGTGGGATTCTTAACATTTGGTTATCATTTGGTCCCTACACTGTTATAAGGGAAAGGCGTGAAACTAAAAAAAGTTTAGTATTATTCTTTTGTAGGGTTCGGTATCTAAAAGTAAAACACGAAAGTCTTATAAGATCACTTTATTTATACATACGATAATTAGAGAGTTGGAGTTGACGGCATGTTTTATTGTTTATACATAAAATGTATGCAACACCCCTTTTGTTTCTTAGAAATTTCTAAGAATATTCCAGAAATAGTTAATTGTTGTCATTGTCTGCCAATCACTTAGTAATGAAAGACCTTCATATATAAACATTATTTTCATTTTTACTAACATTATATGGACTACCTGGAAGCATTATTCTCTACAAACGAAAAATAATTAAATAAAAATAAACAATTTATACTAAAAACAAGAAAGAAATATATTATCAGATCTAAAACAAACACTGTCTCAGGATAATAGGCCAGGAGGCGACAAAAATTTACCGTCGACGTTGATGTTGAAATCTTGACTTATTTAACAAAGCGAACTGGCTATCTGTCAATGGCCCTCGGCCTATTCACGTTGTGATAAATACGATAGACGTGATAGCGGGGTCCGTGTAATATTTGTTGAATAATTTTGGAAATTTTCAGTAAAGTTATTTTAAGAAAATTTATTAGTGCCCAATTTGTATTTTCATTTCTTCGTTCTGGTGTTGAGGTAAAGCGCGGCGTTGAGTTTCGCCACTCATCACGCAATGCCTCCAGAATTCGGTGGAAAATGGGGAAAGGAGGTTACCTCTGCCTAGCCTGCCGTGTGCAGGATACAGTGCGAATCTGATTGTGCTATCGGGACATAAAGTGCAGCGTTGATTTCCACTAATATCTGAACCGATATTCGGTTCCTAGTTAGCTTTATTAGTTAGCGAAAAACGGAGAATTCATTATATCACGCACATAGCAAGAGCTAACTTAGGAACCTAGTGTTAAGCTATTCTGTTCTCACAAGGAAACTTCCCTAAGCCCTGCATGTTTAGTGGGCAAACAGCACCACGCCTTTACCTCATTACTAGAGACGCAACGTTAATATCAAATATATCATTCCTCCGAGTGGGAATCGAATCTACAACCGTCGCGTTTCAATTGCAAGTTTATGACTATGTGCCACGACGGACACAGCACATTTTTTAAATATATTTTTGATTCATGAAAATATCCTGATACTCATAAAAAGGCATTATATGTTAAAATCTTATAATTGATAAAAATCTCACTACACAAAAGACAACACCAAGTAAACTCTAACAAGCTTATAAGAATGACGACGTAAAAAGTGAAGTCCGAAGTGTGGAATAATTACGAAATAAAAAGTAATTTAAAAACAAAAAAATAACCGTACTATAAATATCGCTTAGTCAGATAGAACCCACTACAACCAATTCTAGAAAAACATACACCAACCATACGATAACACCATACCATATCCATTATATAAAATCCTCTAACACGGCTAGCTGATAGAAGCGATTCAGCAAAAAAATGCAAAGACGCTATTAATAAACGTCTAGCCACAAAGGCATCGAACGACCCGCCTTGATATAACCGGCAATCGATCAAAACTGAAAACTACTATCAAAATGTAGTTACCATTGTCCTGCTTGATAAAATATTAGATGCGACACTGACAAATCGTTGGAGAGTATAGAAGAAAAGATTTTAAGCTGGACAAAGTTATAATGTCATATTTAATTTTATTACAAGCTTTTATTACAGTTTTTCTTGTGGCTTCGCCCGCGTGGTCGAATTGAATTGTTAACTGTTTTGTATGACACCTGACGCGTCTATCATTATGAAATATTTGATATTTTCCATTTCTTCGCTCTGGTGTTGAGGTAAAGCGCGGCGTTGATTTCCGCCACAAGCTTTTTCCTGGCATTGATCCCGGCTTTTGCTAGAGTCTCCCTTCCTACTCAACTTACTCCAATTTGCACGGTTTTCAGCGTCCTCGGTGTTTAGACCATTGGCTCTCATGTCCTGCAGCACGACATCCAACCAGCGGTTCCTTGGGCGTCCGGGAAGTCTCACTCCAGTGACTGATATAGTTCCTGGACTGGCGCGTAACGTAGCCAAATCATCTCAGGCGACGGAGTTTATCCGCTACGTCACGGACTCCAAGGCTACTTCGAATGAATGTGTTACATAAGCGGACCCACCGCGTTACGTCGCACATATTTGCGGTATGCTGAGTGTATGCTGACTGTATGCTGAGTGTCTGCTGAGTGTGCTGAGGTATATACCTCAGCATCTTCATTTCCGTGAAGTGAAGCTCCTGAGTGTGGCGAAATAGTGCTTGCACGCATTCGCTGTCGTATAAAAGAACCGGTTGAATGGTGCTCTTGTACATCAGCCCCTTGAGTTTAGGCAGTATCTTGCAATCGCAGACCATACTAGCATTTTTCCAGTGTTCAAGTTCAATGCATCCAGGATTCGGCTAAAAATGGGGAATGGAGTGTCATAACACTAAGTTCCCCTGCTGTGTGCCGGAAACAGCGAGACACTACCTAAAAAATGTACCTAAGTATCTGATTTATTGTAGTTGGTTCGGATCCCATTTAAGGGGCTATTTATATTTAATAATTAATTTATTTTAATAGTTTTAAAACACAAAGCACAACCAACATATAATATCATTGAGATAATAATTTGACAAAAAAATATTATTATTTTGACATGAAGATAACGCATTCCTCCGACTGGAAATCGAACCTAATAAGTAATCAGGCCAAAAAATTGATTTTTCCATTGCGGATGGGTTTTATAATTATAAAAGTAAAAAAATAGAGTTTTAATTAGACTCTTAATAATGAAGCAGTACAAAGGTGGTGAAATAGGTCACGATTATACTTTAATCTGTTTAGTTCTTAATCCATTTAATAAATTTATTAATTGGATAGAGGTAAAGAATTACTTATTCTTGCTATCTAATGTTCTACTTTACTTTATAATGAAATACATATAACACTAAGCTGTAACGAAATGTTTTCTTTCCGCAACTGCGTAATTTTGAGGCCTACAACAACAGGATGGCGATTTTCTTGGAATTGAGATCTCAACTCCAGGAGTGTGTACTTGAAAATGGCATAAATCAGAGTAGTGTTATTTTTAAGATAAAAAAATTCACACTTATTTACTTATTAATTATTAAATTTTATAAATGAGGCCAATCGTGGCGCGGTTGCACAAAGTGTGACTGTAAATGCGACTGGTTGTATGTTCAATATCCACTCCAGGAAATAAAACCTACCTTGCTGTGATGATTTATTTATTTACGTTATTAAAAATATTTCTTTATGCAGCAGTCCTGAACACCCAGCCATCGCTACCCTTGGCGCCCATGGGTCTATCTCCAAAAACAGACATATCAAGACACTTTCGACATAGTTATTAGGCCGTCCTTTTGAAGCTTATCAGCTACTTCACGGACACCAAGACTACATCACCTTCGTCTTTCTTTGTTTATTATTATATACAGATGAAAGGGGAAGCCAAAAATAAAAGAGCATAAAAAAAATGGGTTTCGTCATTTTGCCATACAATTTTCGAGACATTCTGTATATAGAGGCGGAACTCAGCGCCGCGCTTTTCTGGTGACAATGGCATGGAAATGATAAGGAAACTGAATCCACAACTCTCCTGCTTACAATCAGAACATAAAGAATGAATGTGTTGAAGAGGTCACACTTACGATTTCCTTTTTTTTTCTCGTTCGCTAATGATAAAATAGGTATATTCATATAAATAGTCAAAATTTTATCTCTTATCAAGCGCAACATCAGATTTTCTTTCTAATGTAATATTTATCGCGATGATAGACATTGCCGTTTTCCCCAGTGTGGAACCAGCATTACATTTATTTACCGGGAGCGAACTAGACTTGATAATTGGTAATTAACTTCCCCAAGTACACATAAAGTATCTTCTTGTTAAGTAAAAAACAAAAAGTATTTTTTACTTGAAAATAAAATTGTTAACAGTTTTAATGAAACGATTTTCTCTTTTACAGAAATGATTTAAACATTCGTTTTGGATATTTTGATTATATTAGTTCGTCAGACGCCAATTAACTAAGTCAATTTTGTAGTAATTTTTATTTTGATTGGATTAAATTAAATAAAGATTTGATTTCATGGGAGGTACTTCACGATTCGATTTGAACCTAGTGTTAAGACACTCCGTATAACGTACCTTTCGTCGAGTTCTCAAGGAACTCAGTGCCGCGCAGTCCAAGAGGAAATGGAAATAACACCTCAAGCCCAATCGTCACGTTTACAGTCATGCTTGTACAACTGCGCCACGAAGGTGTTAGTCGTTGAAAAAAATAGAATGACACTTATAATGCCGTAGGCACAATGGTATAGTGTCAGATTTCAGAAACGCGACGGTTGTGGGTTCCATTCCTACTCAGGGCAAAAATATGTCCATTTTCTCTCTCACTGGGTTTTTTTTATTGAACCCAATATTAAAAATTGTGATTTTACTGTTCATCTTGGCGCAGGGGGCACAAAAGTGTGATTGAAGAGGTCGTGGGTTCGAGTTCCATTGGAGGAAATAAAATATTTAATATTTCATTTTTTCGCTCTGCTAACGAGATTACCTCTCGCCTCGTTGAGTTCCGCCACTCAATATGCAATGCCGCCAACGGAACGGAAGTTTTTTAATGATAATGGAGTATTTCAACTCTAGGTTCCCAAATTTTCTCTGCCTACCCTGATATGAGTGGTATACTAGAGTGAAACTAAAAAAAGGTACTCTTTATTTTATGGGACGTTGTCTCTAAGTATAGTATTAACTACATTTATTTTTCCTGCGTGAAGTGCGTGATGTGGAAGATAGGTGAAAATAAAAGAAAAAATATAACTTGTGCTAATTTTAGACTTCCTGGACAGATTTTATAGAGTACATTCTTTTTTTTTTACACCACCATAGGACATCGGCTGTCTATAATCACAACACTTTTGTATAAAATGAATAAAATTTTTCAGTTTCCCAGTCTTCAATTAAATTACGTTGAACGTAGCGCAAGAACAGAGCGCGAGGTTAAGTTCCGCCAGGGCAGAGTGTCTTAATACTAGGCACTCTCTACCTGCCCTGCTCTATGTGATATACAGCGTTAAACTATAGAAAAAATCTTCACGCTGTATCCCGCACACAGCAGGGCAGAGGGAACATAGTGTAAGACACTCCGTTCCCCACTTTCTGCCGAGTTATGAAGACATTGCGTGTTGAGTGGCAGAACTCAACGCCGCGCTAGCGAAGAAATGGAAATATAAATTTAAGTAAATATTTCGGAGATCTTTATTCGGGGATCGAACTCACAACCAGTCGATTTTACAATCACACTTTATCTGCACCACGACTGGCCTCAATAAATAAGTAAAATAAAATAAAATAAAAAAGAAGTTCCTAATATTTATAAATAACATATTATTCTTGTTTATTTCGACCTACCGTTTGTATAACAACCCGATACCGATATAGACAATAATCATAAAACACAAAATCGTAAAAACCTGGCAGCGTTGGCAATTGTTAAGTGTTAGAGTAAACAAATATTTCATTTGCTCTAGTAATAAAATTTAGGGAGGCCCCAGAGAAAATTGTGTTTCTTACCTTTAGTCCAACTGATTGAAATAAGGTAAAGCGAAACAATACAACAGACGCGAGTTAATAGAAGGGTCCCACTAAATATGGAAGTTTTGTTGGTACATTTGGTCACCAACTCTTGTGGATGGATTGTAAACTTTATTTGTATGGCAATAAAGTTGAAAATGATTAAAAAAGTGCATTGCAGAGTGATATCCGTTGTATATAGAACCTAAGTCGTCTAACATTGTTGATAAGGGTCCCAGCTCCTAAGGCAACACAGCCTAACGCTATGTACTTCTGTCAAGATTGGCCCAAGTGATGGGAGTTTTGTTTTTTTACCGACTTCAAAAATGAGGAAGTTCTCAATTCGGTTGGTGTATATTCTTTTTATACACTGACTAGAGGGCGCGCGCGGCCGCCCGTTTATAAAGAGTGAATTTGAAAAAAACCACGAAACACGTGTTCAATAAAATATTTTTAACAGTTTGAATTTAATTTTTTATAAAAATCGGTGGCAATTTAAAGATTTTTCCATATAAACTTTCAACCCCTTATTTGAACCCTTAGGGGATGAAATCTTAAAAACCATGAAACACGTGTTCAATGAAATATTTTTAAGAGTCTGAATGTCAATATTTATAAAAATCGGTACAGATTAATTTTTTTTTCCATACAAACTTTCAACCCCTATTTCTTCTCTTTAGGGTTAAAATTTTTCAAATTTTCTTCTTAGTGGATGTCCAGAATATGAAAATAAACATCTGCCCAAATTTCACGTTTCTACCATCAGCGGTTACGGCTCTGCGTGCGTCTTACCTCAGTCAGTCAGCGCAAGTCCTTTTATATATATAGACTAGAGGGCGCGCGCGGCTTCGCCCGCTTATTAGGAGTGAATTCTAAAAAAACCGCGAAACACGTGTTCACAAAATATTTTTAACAGTCTGAATTTAAATTTTTATAAAAATCGGTAGCAATTTAAAGATTTTTCCATATAAACTTTCAACCTCTTATTTGAACCCTTAGGGAGTGAATTCTTAAAAACCATGAAACACGTGTTCAATGAAATATTTTTAAGAGTCTGAATTTCAAATTTTATAAAAATCGGTACAGATTATTATTTTTTTTCTATACAAACTTTCAACCCCTATTTCATCCCTTTAGGGTTAAAATTTTTCAAATTCCCTTCTTAGTGGATGTCCAGAATATGAAAATAAACATCTGCCCAAATTTCACGTTTCCACCATCAGCGGTTACGGCTCTGCGTGCGTCTTACCTCAGTCAGTCAGCACAAGTCCTTTTATATATATAGATTACGCCGAAATTTCTGATCTGATGCTTGTAATATATTTTTTATTTGATGCAGAGTAATTGCCATTTAGTCCCATAAAAAATATAGATTTTTAACACTTTTTAAAGTGTTATGCTGCACTTAGGAAGACGTATATATATTTTTTGAACTTAGCGGGAATAAAACCCGCGCCTCTAAGAAGATTTTATTAAGTTTGGCACAGTTCTTTCTATTGTATACAATAGTGTGATACGAATGAAATGAAAAAAAGAAAGATTTTGTAATTATTTTAGTTCTTCTTCAGGGTGCGTGTGTGGTCGTGCGGGTTCTACGCATGTGGCAGGGTAGACAAGGGAACCTAGTTTTACGACACTCCGTTCCCCACTTTCCACCAAATTTTTAAGACACTGCGTGTTGAGTGGCGGAAATTAACGCCATGGCCATAACGCTATTTGGCCTTGGTACCAGACCGAAGAAATGAAAATATTAATATAAAATACAATTTATGGAAGTGGTCCCCCGAGTGTACAGATACACATTGTGTACCTGCGATACAACGATCTCAAATATGTATATTAATGAAAAATGATTACCAAGATTTTATTTATATAAAACATTACAACCATTTTGAATCCACTTTCGCCGCCTTTAAATAATCTTATGTCTTAAAATCAGCTTCACGCTGTATCCCGCACACAGCAGGGTAGGCAGAGAGGACCTAGTGTTAAGACACTCTGTTCCCCACTTTCTGCCGAATTCTGGAGGCATTGCGTGTTGAGTGGCAGAAACTCAACGCCGCGCTTAACCTCGACACCAGAGCGAAGAAATGGAATTATAAATTTAAGTAAATATTTCATCTCCTCGAGTGGGGATCGAACCCACAACCAGTCGGTTTTACAGTCACACCTCGTGCCGCTGCGCCACGACTGGCCTCTATCTTATGTCTTGTACCACCACATTAGTCCTCGGTAACAAATTGAGTTTACAACATCGGATTAGGAACCAAATTAGATCATATTTCGCAAGTCAGTTAACGTTACTATCAGTAGCCAGTATCTCCGCCATTGTTTTCGATATCGTAACTATAAGAGTTTTATGTCTGCTATTGAAAATGTTATTATATGAAATGAAAGATTTTTTTTATGTTTGTCATATATATGTTCTAGATGTAGATCCAGATAAAAGTATTATGTTTTTTAAAATCATTCTATCGATGGTGAACGGTGTGTCTTAAGTTAACACTAGGTTCCCTCTGCCTACCCTGCTGTGTGCGGGATAGAGCGTGAAGCTGATTCTATCAATCAGTGATTTTAAGTGTGCTGACCAACCTAAATCTATGTATAAATATCAATATTACGTTTCGTGCATAATAGTATCTACCTACCTTCAAATAAATAATATCAGCTTCAATTGTATCCCGTACTCGTCAGGGTAGGCAGAGGGAACCTAGTGTTAAGACACTCCGTTCCCAATTTTCCGCCGAGTTCTGGAGGCATTGCGTGTTGAGTGGCAAGACTCAACGCCGCAATTTGCCCGACAAATATTTATTTTATTTTCCTTTTTTCCCGACTGCTAAGGAAGGGTTATGTTTTTCGCGCGTATCTTGTATGTATGTAATATTCTTTATTACCTCGTATCTCCAAAACCGCTGAACGGATTTACATATTTGAGGTATCATTAGATTTGTATTAGCAGCCCAAGTGTTCTTAGATAGGTGACGTTAATAAAAAATAATCATGGCGGCTGTGGTACGCCATTGGACTTAGTGAAAAAAAAAAAAAATAGTTTCGAATACTACACTATGGGTATCAAATTCAAGAACTCAATTTTAGGATTTCAAAAAGGTATATCATGATTATCATTACCATAATAAATTCTAACAAAAAAATGAAAAATAAAAAAATATTTGTAAAAACAAAAACCCCGACTGCATCAAACTAAAAAGAAAATAAACAAGCCCAATACTTTATTAGGATTAACAGACGGGACCTATAAGTAATTCTTCAATCAATAAAATCTTTACCAGGAACCCCGCATAATTTAAAGAGGTTCCGACTGTTAATCCTAATAAACTATTGGGCTTGTTTATTTTCTTTTTAGTTTGATGCAGTCGGGGTTTTTAATTTAACAAATATTTTTTTATTGTACTAAATGAGTTAGCAAATTGAAAACTTCAACTCTTTAATTACGACGGTGAAACGTATGAAGTGCAGCCTAGTGACAGATGGAAAGACAGATAGCGGAAGTCTTAGTAAAAAGGTATTTCGTTATATTAAATGGTCCATTTATCAAATACGACTGCGGTTAGAGTTAATTCTGTCACTTATGTAATTGTGTTGTATCATACGTAACTCATAAAATTTTGCATTGAATATATTTTTAGTTTCTCATTCTGATAAGACAAGGCGCGGCGTTAGGTTTCACCAATCACCATGTGATTTCACCTACTTGAAGAAAAAATAATATCCTAACACTAAATGCTCCTTATCTACCCTACTATTTATGATAAATTAATATATAAAAATAATACGAACCTGCAACCACTGTCTCGGAATTAAACACATTACTTAAACATTCCCATACGAATAAAATTTACATAATTAATAATTCCAGTCTTAGGCGAATTCGTTAACTCTTTAGTTTAATTAAACTGTTAATCCTGTTCATCATATATGCATGGAACCCGCTTGTTTATATACAAAGGTTAATTCTAATCAACCCTCGGTGGCTGTTAATAAATATTTCATAAAATTTAAATACTTCTTATAAATCATGTACCTATGTGGTAACGTGTATTTAAAATTTATACATAAAAAAAATCATCTTCACGCTGTACCCCGCACAGCAGAATAGCCAGAGGGAACCTAATGTTAAGAAACTCCGTTTCCCACTTTCCGCCAAATTCTGGAGACATTGTGTGTTCAGTGGCGAAACTCAGCGCCGCGTTTTGCCTCAGAATAATAATATATGATATATTCATATTAATTATTGTTTAATTTTAGCTTTACACTTTTTTGATATAGCAACGTAGGTAGAGAGAACTGATTTATTTATTTATTACTTTATTACACCAATATAAATAAACATCAAAAAGAAAAGAGAAGAAGAAAATCACTATTTTTGTCTAAAGCCGTCCTTATCATTACAGGTGATTTCATCCAGGCATAATTTTATTTCACTAGGAACATAAATTTTAATTTCATTCAAATAATTTCTAACATCGTTAAAGTGTTCTCAAATACACTCAATTTCATAATAATTAATACAATATTGCGAAATAGTCACGAATTTTAAAAATTACACTAAACAGTTAAAAAGTGGAGAATAGATTGTAAGCCATTGTCATCAAAATCACTTTGTTAATCTAACAAACTGTGGGAAATAAAGAAAGAAGAGAGTGAGTTCACTTAGCTATAACATAATAACTAAATGGCAGTAGCGTTTAAGCAATAAAAAGAGAAACATAACGGTGTCAATCCGCAACGATCGGCGTACAGATCAGGAAGACATTGATGTATGGCGGCAATTGCTTTATCCAAATTGCTCGAACCCCTCTAGCTATAACAAGATGTGCTACAATTACTTTTACATGTTAAAAATATATTTTTAGACATTATATCGAAGCCAGTAGTGGCGCAAGGGCACAAGCGAGCGATTGTACGCGTGGCAGGTTGTGGGTTCAATTCCCTTACGAGAAAATGAAATGTTTAATATTTTCATTTTTCGGTCTGGTAATACGCAGCGTTAAGTTCTACCAGACAATATATTTTAACTCGCATATATCAGAATAGGCAGATGAAAACTAGTGTAAACATACTCCGTTCCATACTTTCCACCTACACCGCTCTTTGTCTTGATACCAGAGCGTATAAACGAAAATTTTTAATATTTCATGCTCCGTACGAGAACCCACAACCACCGCCTTTACGACCACACGCTGCTGCTGCTGCTATTGTGTCACTTCGCCGTGACAGCCTCCCAATGGCAGTGTGAGATATGTCATTACCACATGCCCATTAACCACTATATCTGGGTCTTATGGAATGGAATACCATAGAAATCGAGAGAAACCCCTTGAATTTTATAAGCACGTACCGTGTTTTTCTTAGAATTTCATATAATAATCATATATTTGCTTGTTGTAGTAATCAGGAAGATATAGGATCTTACTATGAAGATTAAAAATTAAAAGACAATCTTTGAAATATTATAACTAAGTCGTTATAAATATAGAGAGTTATTTGTATAATATCAAGTTATTGGAGTAAGCTGATGATTATAGGTCATATAATCAGTATTTTTTTAAGAGAACCAAAAACAAGCTGATGACAGTAATATCTATTCTTAAAGTAAACTATTTGCCTCGTTACCAGAGCGAGCAAATGAAGAGAGGTGGAAGTTCGATTTCCTCGAATGGGAATCAAACATACAACCTATCGCATTGAAGGTCACACGCATGTCTTTGCGCCACGACTATGAAATGAAATACGCCAAGGATCATGAAACACACAAACGAACTAGCGGGTTGCCATTAGTATATAAAATGATATCTATAAATAAAATCAAATAAATCAGCTTCACGCTGTATCCTGCACACAGCAGCGTAGGCAGAGGGAACCTAGTGTTAAGACACTCCGTTCCCCACTTTCTGCCGAATTCTGGAAGCATTGGGTGTTGAGTGGCAGAACTCAACGCCGCGCTTTATTTTGACACCAAAGCGAAGAAATGGAAATATAAATTTCAGTAAATAAAATGGAGGAAGGTCACGTAAAAAGCATGAGGACCCCCCGGAGGGAATGTATGAAGAGATTGATGACAGTGGACGAGGCGAAAGAGGTATGTAGAGACCATAGCGTTTGGCGGATAAAGCGTGAAGTTATAGTATAGTAATAGTAGTAGTAATAATAAATAAATTGATATCTAAAATCTACAAAGCCAAACACTACAAAAATAATCATCAAAACTCATAAAATATTCATACTATTAAAACTAAAAATCCGTTCCGTTCACATGAGATTCATTTTTAGACATATGCACGACTATTTCAATTTACTAATTAAGTCCCTTAGGCTTTACCGCAATAGCTCCAGTAAGCACTAATTAGCCACGTTTTTGCGTTTACCCCTCCTTTGTTCGAGGAACGGCACTTTGCTCGTCAAAGCAATGGTTGTTGTGCGGCTCGTCGATAAGTGTTTAGTGGGGATTAGTATTTTTTTTTAGTTTCACGCTCAATCCCGCATATAGGAGGATAGTCAGCCAGATACTGTATATAAAGTAAATAAATTCAAGATATTTCGTTCTTTACTATCATTCCGAATGAAGCCTTGAAGTTTGTGTTAAGATCGACCCGCAACCAGCTGGTCTACAGTCTGATTCTGTAGCATTCCGGCATTTTTGTCTTAATACAGTAAGTAACCAAGTAGAAAGTTTAGTAAAAAGCGGAGTGTTTTGACACAAAATTTTCTAAACCTACTATGGTATCAGCGGAATAAAATAAGATCAGTTACAAAATAACCACACAGTTTCGTTTTATCAAACAAAACCGCCTCTCACTCTATTGATTCTATTTACATTGGCCCTATTACCTACTGTTCTCACAACTCTTAACAAAGTTCATTAAGGCCCAACTGAAATTCTGCGGCCTAACTGCCCACTGCTAAACAAACATTTATCATGCTAATATTCTTGGTTACCCTACATTTTGTCTTGAACTTTAGCCTAGTTTAATAAATTTAGTTTAAATAATAAACTTTATTTATATTTAGAAGCAAATCGTGTGACTGTAAGTGCGAAAGGTTGTGAGTTTGTTTCTTATTGGTGGAAATATTTTTTTTTATATTTTACTTTTTCCGGCTTTACGCTGTATCCCGCACATAGCAGGGTAGGCAGAGCGAAGAAATGAAAATATAAATTTAAGTAAATATTTCATCTCCTCGAATGGGGAACGAACCCACAACCAGTCGGTTTTACAGTCACACTTCGTGCCGACTAAAACTAAACTAAAACTGACTGACTTTTTCCAGCTCTGGTAACGATTCAAAGCGATTTGTTGAGTTCCGCCAACACGCAAAGCCTCCTAAATTTTAACAAAATTTGACAGTGGCAAACTGAAGTTTTACTGGAAACAGAGTGTCTCATTATTTGGTTCTCAGGTTCCCTCTACCTACTCTAATATGAACAGGAAACAGTTTGAAGCTGAAAAAATAATTAAAGTATAGACGGTCGAGAGTTTCTATCTCCCTTTGTGTAAATGAATTAAATGATTTCCTTGCTCTGGCAAAACAGCGTGGCGTTAAATTTAAAGGCGAGAATTAGGAAACGGATTCTCTTGACATAAAGTTCTTTCTACTTACCTTGCAGTATGGAAAAAAATTATGCTGCTTGGTTTTCTAGAGAAAGTCTTAGCTTTTATATAACTTTGCATAACTCAAATAAATTGGAAATAAAAATTTAATTATATTATTTAACATTAAAACAACATATATATTGAATGTTTTAATATAAATTTCGCGTATCCTAAATCTATATTAAAATATTCAATTATTTTCTGCAATTCTTTGTAAAACAAGAGCTAATACACCACAAAGGTCACAAAAAAATTCGTCCCAAGCGTAAAAAAGGCATCCTAAGACATTTCACTGATGTAAATAGATCTACAGATAAGCCTCGATATATGGCAGCAATTTCCTCAGTAGAAGGGTGAACGGGAAAAGGCGTAGCCCTGTTTATGTGAACTACAAATATTCAGTAACGAAGTTACTACGATTTAAGAGTATGATGTGGAGTTTGTGCGGAGAGTAATTCTGATTTTGATTATTTTTGTGGTTTAATCAGATCAGTTGTGGCGCAGGGATACAAATGTGCGACTGTAAGCAAGTCAGATTGTGAGTTCGATTTCGATTCGATGAAATGAAATATTGAATATTTTCATTTCGTCACTCTGGTAACGAGCCAAAGCATGGTACTGAGTTCTTTATTTAAACAAAATCTGAATGTATGCGTGATGGTTGTGAATTCCACCCTCAACTGCGGGGGGATGTTAAATATCAAATAATAATCAATGCAAAATAATGTACACAATACAAATAAATTAAACTTCATTTGCATAGATGACACAACATTAATATTATATGTTATGTGAGAATGATAGCTATAAGTAATTTTTGTTAACATATAGCTAACCTAACCGAATCCAAATATTTAATTTCGATCAGTTTATCATGTTATAAAAAAATATAGAAACACCATAACCATTTTATAATAGTTATAAATTCGTCGATACAAAATATTATATATACATACACGATTGTATGTGTGATTGTTTGACGTTTTTAGATAGGTCAAATTTTATCCTATAACTACTTTGAGCTACGTGCAATTACAATTTAAACGTCTAGTTATGATAATTTTAAAAATAGTTTTAGCAATAATAATTCTTATTCATTCAAAACTTTCCCTCGTACCGGATTTAAATTTGCTTCCGCTGAATTTATCATCTCCACGTAAACTATTGGGCACAAAGGCATCTCAATATTTCAACGTCATTAAGAACAGGTGTGGATAACTTGAGGTCTAATTAAGTCCATTTTTTCTTTCAGACTATTAACGTAACGGTGCTAATGGCTCTTCACGTTTTGTTATTTATTATAATACATTGTATCGTGAAATATAGTATATATTTATATGCATAAAATCGAAACACTTATAAAATCACTTTATTGTCCGTCTGTTAATCCCATGTATGTCGAGATCATGTGAAAGTATCAAATGTTCGAGTCTATTGTCCTTTAGAGTATAGAAAAAAAATCAAGCTTCTAAAATCACCTTCACGCTGTATCCCGCACACAGCAGGGTAGGCAGAGGGAACCTAGTGTTAAGACACTCCGTTCCCCACTTTCTGCCGAATTCTGGAGGCATTGCGTGCTGAATGGAAGAACTCAACGTCGCGCTTAACCTCGACACCAGGGCGAAGAAATGGAAATATAAATTTAAGTAAATATGGCATCTCCTCGAGTAGGGATCGAACCCACAACCAGTCGGCTTTACAGTCACACTTCGTGCCACGACTGCCCTTCTAAGTCAATGCAATTAAAAGATGTGAACATTCATGCGCCGCTTTTGCTACAATTTGTTTCCATGGACCTTCAAATGTAAATAAAGAGAAATTTTTTTTATTACTAAAACCAAATCTTCAAACAAATGAAAATTATATATGAAATATATACAGAATTTTCTACCTGAAAATATATACCAGAACGAATAAAAACAAAAGCGTACAGCACAAATGGATTCAAAAGCGCTTAAACAGTAAGCAAATTTTGGGTTATTCCAAACCAATACAGTGGTTTGCGGTTATAAAATAACATGCTGAATAGCAAATAGGTTTTGCCTCGGTCGGGATGTCAAGCTTTGTAAGATAAAAGTGGATTTTGGATGAACGAATTGTTCAGGTATATGGATAGGGTATTCGATCAATGATTTTTAATTTGAAAGAAAATATGAAGAATTAATACTAAGCCTTAATGATATTATGAACATTTATTAAAATTTTAAACGTAGCTAAATTCAGACCCGCATCTTTTGGACGTCCAATCTTAGATTGGAGCATCAAAGAAGGCGTGGATTAAAGTTTCCCCATTCGAGACACTGTGAAAATTGGGCGGTGGATAGGGAATCAGGGAATCGAGTGCACTAGGTTCCCTCCGTGATACAGCGTGAAAGTAAAAAAAATGTCGAAAGTGATTTAAATTAAAAATATTTTTTTACTTAGTAAAAATTTTTGAAAGCACTTTTGAATCGTCAAATGAACATGAAGCTAGCACCGACACAAAAAATAGTTCTACTTAAAAGAACTGGCACTGAGCTGAAAAAGAAGCTGAATTTCTAAACTATATCATATCTATATGCTTAAACAGACACAGAAAATTAAAAGAGAATATTTTTATTACTTCAAAATAAAGATCATTAAACAACAAACGAAAATATTATTTAATTATTTAATATTTACATGCTATTGAAAAATCATTACTCTGGAAGTTCAGGCCAACCTAGCCAATTGTATTTTATTATGAAATTATTTTTATTTAGCTTTAATTTGATATATTAAGAGACTATTAACGAAAAAGTCTATTAATGCTACTAATTTTCAGAGAAATCGATACAAATACACACACATACACACACTCTCACACACACACACACACAAAATAAATAAAGTTATTGAAGCCCATTAAAAAATACCACATCCATCTTAAACATCCTATGGATTCATAATCTCAATGTTTGACCACTATTAACATTTTAATTAGCAATTTCCATTTTGAAAGCAAAATTAATACGAAATTAGTTCCAGAAGATGGGAATTCAATTATGATAATTATCTAAATGCTTGTTCCTACTAATTTTGTTTGCTACTCGTTTGTACATCGTTACGGTGTACTTAATTGGTAATATCCAGATTGTCTAAGGTCAACAAAATTTACCTAGAATTTACGATTTGATTATTCAATGTTATGTAACACTGTCGACCCGCACGCGGCTTCGCCTGCTTGTACTTGGATTTTAATTTCCTTGCTTTAACTAACAAGACAAAGCACGGCATAAAATATTAGCTTAACTTAACTTAGCTTCACGCTTTATCCCTAGCGGGGTAGTCAGAGAGAACGGAGCGCCAAACGCTACGGTCTTTACATACCTCTTTCGCCTCGTCCACTGTCATCAACCTCTTATTTTTATTTTTAATTAAATATTGTCATTTAAAATTACTGTGACAGGTTGTGAGTTCAATTTTCAGCCGAGGAAATGTATTATAATTTATGAATATTTTCATTTTTTCGCTCCTGTACCAAGGCAAAAACGATCCGTTTAGTTCCGCTAGTTAGAACGCAATGTCTCAAAAATTGACCGAAAAGTGAGGTACTCTACTACATACAGAATACAGGTGAAACTAAAAACAAATAGTTACAATATATTTAAAAAATATACTAAGTGCTTCTTTAGTTACCCATTAAAGATCAAACTGAGGAAGTCAAGCCCAGGTTCCCATTGCAAAGATGTGCATAAAGCAGTTTTACGAGCACTCACTGGCCGCAACATCCTGAGGGCTCTCAATAAATATGCATTACGAGTACAAGACATACAAAGACGACATTATGTCGCAAGTTTGTTCAAAGAAAATTATTAATAAATATCTGACAATTTTGTTCAAGTTTGTTATTTGGAAATATACTTTGATTAGAAAGTGTTTCGGATGAAAGTTCAAAAAAGCTCAATCATGGACAGCCGGACAGTATGTAACTGTGAACTGTGTGTGATAATTTTGGGTTTAATGCCCTTGAGGGGAAATTAATAATTTTCAACTAACTTTTTTCAGTGTAATTTTTTTTTTTGCTTCAACATTTTTCCTTTTTTTTACTCTGGCAAGATAATTCACGTCGTTGTTCCACCACTCAATAGGCTCAATTTCTCAAATTCATTCGGAAAGTGAAGAACTCAATTGTCGGGACACTTAATAGTCTCCGCCTTTCCGATTGTCTGACAAAACGTGAAGCTTTTAATTTATGTAAATTTACTTTTTACATTATTCAGAGTGATACCTATATGTAAGGTAAAACATGAACTTTTACATTGATACGAAACTAGAAAAAATTACATTAGACTGTGCCGATACAATATTTCTAATAGATTAAAAGAAGAAGAAAAACGTGAATTATTCTTTACCCATTTTAAAAATTACACGTGATACTTTTCATACATTTCATTTTCTTCTTTTATTGTTGTTTTATTCACCTACATTTCCTTATCGATTATCACCAGTATAACATAAGATTACTAACTACGAATTGTTGAATTTCATTTGACTAAGTTTCTTGTCAAAGGGCTCAATTCAGCCGTAACTATTCATGAGGCTATACTTAATAGATTTAGGTATCCCGTTTCTGATGCTGTAAACTTGTGAAACATAAATTGGTATACTTCGGTAATAAAATCAAGAACTATGTACAACTTTGAGGCAACTTTTCTTAAGAATCAATGTATATGAAACGAGGCACGACTTGATTATAACACAAATATCTACCAACTCTCCCTACGGAGGATTCGGAGAAACTTCAACTTCTTCCAATTCTCCATTGACATTCGTCCCAATAAAATTACAAGTTGGTAATTCTCACAAAACGTCAATCAAGCCGTATTCAGAGTTAGTAACTTCTGAGTCGACAAAGAATGTGTCAGATTTGACGAGGGCAAAAGAAATCGGGTCCTTCGTGTGTGCTTACGCTCGCGAATAGCAAATGAGTCGCTCCTTTGGTATCTTTTTCTGTTTTTAATGTACATTGTAGTGTTTCAAAGTATTTTTTTTGGTATTGTTTTCTATTGGAAAGACTGTAAGTATGACTGATGTTCAGAGTAGCATGCTTTTGAGTGGGGGAATTTATATATACCGATCTGTGGCTTGCAATTTGTTTTCGTGAGATAAAAGTATCAAAAGCAGTTTTATGATCCGAATTACAATTTTTTTAGACTAAAAATTCAACTACTTCATTTTTACAAGCAATAAAAATAGTATTTAATAAGATCCCTCAAAATCTTAGCTCGATGAAAAATTTAGGTAAAATAAAAAAAAATGTACAAGTCACGCTAGTAACGTAAATATATTATTGCCAAATGAGAAAAAGATCCTAAAAATCAAATGAATATTATTTATATTTAGCCATAGTGTATTAATAATATGAATTTATGAAGTTACAGATACACCAGGTGGTTCCTAGCATGTTGTTTAGGAGTTCTTTAAAAGCAACACATACATACGTCTTGAAAGATTTCTAAATAAACAGATCAATTTCGACTCGAAACACATGTATGAATAACATCATAATATGATAATAAATATAAAGTATTTTTAAATCATGAAACTCAATTACAACTTACAAATTTTATAAGTCAAAAAGACTCAAAAAGGAGCGCATATATGTTTTACATTACATTGAAGATCTGACCTCAGTTTGGTTATACATACATACAGTCGAAAATTTACTAATAATTTATTACAAGATGATATGATAGATATTTAATATAATTTCTTTCTAATTTCTGCGTATAAGCAACCAAAATTTAATTAAATAAAGTTTTGGTTGCTTATAAGGCGTGGGTTGAGAGAATGTAGTATCCAGTCTTATTCTCCGGAAAGTGGCGAACGGAGAGTCTTAATATTAGGATCCCAGGTCACCTTTATGTGGCTCGAAGGACCATTTCCGAGATCTTGAAGCTCTAACGACCAAAATTTCATGTATGACTCGTAGTAGAGTTGACTTGATATAAACCACAGGATTAGTGAGTAAAAGTTTATTAAGTTAGTTACAAAGTTTAAGTTTAAGTTGGATGCCAATCCGCGGTGAGAGCCGCCCGTCAACTGCCTTTTAATTGTATAAATAATTGACTTAAATATATTTCGTTCTAATGCGCCATAAACTGTACACCGTACTATACGCGTAATACAGTGTTAAGATGTTAAGAAAATTCTCATCAGGTGGACTCGAACTCACGAGACAAGGAAACCTAGTGATAAGACACTCCGCTCCCATTTTCCCACCAATTTTCGAGACATCACGTGTTACGTGGCGGCGTCCTACTTAGGCCTGTAAATTCAGTATATCATCTCTTTTTTCTATTATTCCTTCCTCTAACTTCAACAATAAGTTTATTTTAAAGGCAAGAAAATGAAATCTCAAATGCTCCACGCCGTTTATTTCGTAAATGTTACACTTTTATTACATCGAGAACAATGCTTTATTGCTTTTATCTCTATTTCTGTTCGCGTAACGAGTGGACTAAATCATAATGCGACATCAATTTTTGTACTCTAAATAGGTTATTATACTAAACAAGCCTAATATCTCCTTATTTTTAGAGTTCCTTACTAATTTTATGTATTTTTGTGTATAGCAGAGTACGCGAAGGGAACCTAGGAACCTATTGTGGGAGACTCCATTCCCACGGAACGAGTCTGAGCTGTTAATACGAAAACTGAAGACAATGCAATGCGTTTATTATTTTTAACTACCTTTTCAAACAGTGGCTGATGCGACACTAATCATTTAAAAAAAAAATAATTAAATTAGCTTCACGCTGTATCACCACCACCATAGGCACCTAGTGTTAAGACACTCCGTTCCTCATTTTCTGCTGAATTCTGCAGGCATTGCGTGTTGAGTGGCAGTACTCAACGCCGCGCTTAACCTCGACATCAGAGCGAAGAAATCGAAATATACATTTAAGTAAATATTTCATTTCCTCGAGTGAGGATCGAACCCACAACCAGTAGGTTTTTCAAATGCACCTTATGCCGCTGCGCCACGACTGGCCTAACTAACTGACAAATCATTTTGTCACAATAAATTTTGCAATTAAGGAAACTCGTGTTTAACAGAGGAATTCGATGTATAATTGTTTACACTGAGTGTACTGTGTATAGTGTCGTAATCTATTCGTATCTTTGGGGATAAAAAACGAGTGCTTATAAGACGTAAAAATTATTGTTGTAACATTTATAATTTGTTGTATGTATATATGTATTCACGTCTCTAAGTAAAGATTCTAAAATCCTGAGATATTCCGATATGGAAATTCCAGTTGCCATCCAATAACACTAGAATTGCCTTCATCGACTTCACAAATACCGTTTCGCTAACTCTAGATATAAATCTTTTAAAAAGACAGCTTAATGCACTAACGTTGGAAATACGATATCTCTATAATATACTCGTATGTAGGTAGCTTGAGGGCGACGTGGCATAGTGGTATAGTGTTGTGACGTGACGGTTGTTAGTTCGATTCCCGGTATTTTCATTTTTAATTTTCATCAATATAGAGCGATAGCGTTAAGTTCAACCACTCAACAGGCAATGTCTTGAATTAGGAGGAAAGTGGGGAAGAGATTGTCTTAAAACGTTTTAGGTTCTGCTTTCCCTGATAAAGAATTGGTATAATAAGTTCTTTGATTTTCACGATTATTACACATTTTAAATGAAAATAATTTAACCGGATTAATCGAGTATATTTAAGGCGTATACTTAAATATACGCGATTAATCCGGTTAAATTAGTTTTATTTAAAAAAGAATTGGTATATTGAGATCAAGTGGTTTTTTATCTTCAGTTTTATAATGTATAGCAGTGTAACTGAGAGGGAATTTAGTTTCAAAATATTCTGTTCTTGACACTCAACCCGAACTGAACCATCTCGCCACTCACACTCGATGTCTCAAGAGCACAATTATAGGAGAATCCTCATTATAATTGGACATTATTATATTATATCTATGAATAATTTTAAGCTTTGAATCAGGATAAAGTATCAAGGGATTTTTACTTTTTATGGCTCGTATAAGTAAGAAAATAAGCTAAAATTTAAGTTAAACTGAACAAAAAACCGATCAAATAGGAGTTGGACTCGCCAGCCGTGTGTTCCATACCAATTTCAGGATTGCAGGTCAAGGAAAAGTACAACTTGTAAAAGTTGAAGTTTTCCGGCGTATACCGCAGACAAAAACTATTTACGTTACGTTTTTAAGTTTATAAAAACATAGTTTAATTTTGTATGATACATATGTGTGTAATAATCAGCTTCACGCTGTATCCCGCACAAGACACTCCGTTCCTCACTTTCTGCCGAATTCTAGAGGCATTGTGTGTTAAGTGGCAGAACTCAACGCAACGTGTAATAGTTTCGGATTTTTTCCTTTATTGATAATTATAGGTCAACTGTAAATAGATTATGATTACTGGGCAAATAAAGTTGACAAATTTTAATTTGCAGGTATATATGCACACATTTTGTATGAAATTATTATCTGTAGTATAAACAGGTTGAGGCCAGTCGTGGCAGAGGGGCACAAAGTGTGACTTTAAATCGACTGGTTGTGGATTCGATCCCCACTCGAGGAGATGAATATTTACTTAAATTTATATTTCCATTTCTTCACTCTGGTCGAGGCTAAGCGCGGCGT
Source organism: Heliconius himera (assembly GCA_021202915.1). Classification (NCBI taxonomy): domain Eukaryota; kingdom Metazoa; phylum Arthropoda; class Insecta; order Lepidoptera; family Nymphalidae; genus Heliconius; species Heliconius himera. The sequence continues at coordinate 936,569 of JAJHJA010000281.1, forward strand.
TGAGTTCTGCCACTCAACACGCAATGCCTCCAGAATTCGGCAGGAAGTGGAGAACGGAGTGTCTTAACACTAGGTTCCCTCTGCCTACCCTGCTATGTGCGGGATACAGCGTGAAGCTGATTTCTAGTATAAACATAAATTAACATTTTTTCAGATTTTTCCTTTATTTGTATTATAAGTTAAGAGACCAGTCGTAGTGCGGAGGCCCAAAATATAACTGTAAAGCGGCAGGCTCTTGGTTAGATTTCCTCCGAAAAATGACATATTTAATGCACTAGTGCATTTTCTATGCACTAGTGTCAAGGCAAGGCGCGGCGTTAAGTATCGCCACTCACCTGTACGCATACACAAATGAGTGCTCCTGTGCCCCGACTGGTCCACTTTTACATATCATATAGCTAAAAATCAATGGAAAAAAACAATTTTTAAAATATCGTACTGAAAGTAACTATTCAACGAATACAAGAATATAGACGTGATCGTCAAATTGGATTTCGTTTATAGAGACCAACCGTTGAGAATTCTAGACTTACAGTTGAGAAGTTAGTGCGAAATTTTTAGACGGTTGGTTTCAGCGAGCGTTTTTCTTGAAAACTTTTGCTTTTGCAGGAAATAAACTTACTTGACCAATACAAAACATCTTTTGAAATAGATCTCAGATGACATACTTTAAAAGAATCGACTTCCTCCTTCTATTGAGTTGATAAAAACAAAGATTTAGTATAGCGCTATAAAACAGAAGATATGTATACACGTATTCGGTAGCAAATAATAAACTCAGCTACCAAATCGAGTGGCCTGAGTTATGGGGAAACTTGGCCGATATGCTATGAACATTCTAAGTTACAAGGATGTAGAGTTTTGAGATGGTATTTGCTAATTTACATTTTAAATTATGTTTTTATTTTTAATATTCATTTAATATTGTTTTTCGTTTTAAGTCCTAGATGTAGTAAAAATATACTTTATAAAAGTTTACTAAGTTTCAAAAGTTTACTAATCAGTATATATGTATATATATAAAAAGTCTTACGCTGTATCCCATATACAGCAACGTATGCAGAGGTAATCTAGTGTACTAGTATACTCCGTTCCCCATTTTCCGATGATTTTTTCGAGGTATTACGTATTGAGTGGCGGCACTCAACGCTGCGCTTTTGTTTTGTTGCCAGAGCGAAGATATTAACATATAAAAACTAACCTAAACTAAACTAACTTCACACTTTATCCCTAGCGGGGTAGTCAGACAGAACGGAGCGCCAAACGCTGCGGTCTCTAGGTACCTCTTTCGCCTCGTTCACTGTCATCAACCTCTTCATACATGCCCTTCGGGGGGTTCTCATGCTTTTCACGTGACCTTCCTCCAGTATCTTTGATACTGTGTTTTCGTAGGTCAACCGAGGTCTTCCCTTTCCTCTCTCACCGCTCACTTTTCCATCATAAATCTTTTTTGCCATTCTTACATCACTCATTCGTCCGACGTGCCCAAACCAGCTGAGCACGTTCTTCTTCATTCTCATATTTACACAACATATTAATAAACAATAATTCATTCCTCCTAGAGGGATTTGAACTTTGAACCCACAACCGTCGCGTTACAGCCATACCCTTTCGTACCTGTGCCACGACGGCCTTAAATATAATAATGTATATCATATAAATAAGAATTGAAAATGATCAAACAATACATGACCCATCCATTGGTACTGACATCCATACACGGTACATTTGCCGCCATAAATAATAACTGAGCGACCGGAGGCGCCGCGGATACGGATCCGTACAAAAACGTAACAAACAGATCTCTTAAATAAAGAAAACATGGGCGTATGTTAACATCTGTCGGTAGGCACGGGCTGGCGCTGGAAATTACAACAGTGCGCTCCACTGTGCGCTGGAGGTGGGTTTTTTTTTTTTTGGTGTTTTTTTTTTCATCTAGTCGTGGCATAGATGTAGAAGTTTTAAAGGTAAATTTATAATTAGTATTTTAGATTTATATAAATAAATAAATGTATGTTATTTTATTCATTTGTTGTATTTATTATTTTTTATATTTACCACGTTTTTCTAATGTCTGTAATTTAATTTTTTTTAATAAATATTGTGAAATGATTTATTACAAAATGAATTTAACTTAATGAATTTATTCAGGTATTAACTTTTGCACGATTCATACATAGGACTAGCTTTGTATTTAAATTAGGAACGTTATCAACTAAAATAATATATGTTAGGCATTAATAATAATCATACGTGATTATTATGATAATATATTCAAAAATGTCTTCTCTTCGCATCGCTGTTGGGTAGTTGGTTTATATGCAAATATAAGGTTATGATAATAAAGTTAAATATAAAATAGTCTGATTTATCTCTAGCTTTTGATTGTTACTGACCTACTGAGAATCAAAGTCAAAGTAAAAAAAAAGTAAATGTTTTATTAAAATATTTATTTAATATATTACTAAAAGTACTAATAAAGCTTATAGAATAGTATTAGCGTTATTCGTACTTTTGGTATTTTACTTGTATATTTACTTTCAGTGATAAGTAGCAGAGTGGTGTATATAACTTTCTTTCTATTAGGATTTCTTTATTTTTTAGCTTCACGCTATATCCCGTATATATAGGCAAAGAAAACCTAATGCTAAGACACTCCGCTCCCCACTTTCTACATACAATATTTTTTTATATGAATTCACAAAAGCCAAGTAGAACACACCTACAGTCGCACAGACATGCATCTAAGAGAAAAATAAATATCCCCAAGATATCCGTTCGTTTGAGACTTTTTCCTTTATATTTGTATTGTTTTATAAACAAAGAATTCCATACAAGGTGAGCCTGTAGGCTGTTTCCTTGCCAATTACATAATGTCTTAACGCTGTATAAAGCGCTGTGAAATATAACATTTTTCTTTGGAAAATAAAATTGGCTGTACATTTGTACCGTTGTATTATCTTAAGATACATCGGTCCATCTTGTTTTAGAGATATTTTTAGAAAAATCTAGTCGGAAAGTATCAATTATTAACGTACATTATTATTTATAAGTATAATATAACATTGAGGCTGTCGTTACCCATAACGACGTCTGTCCAGGGTTCAATTCCCAATCGCTCTAGTAAGTTGAGTTTCGCTACTCACAACGCAATGTCTCATAAATTGGGCGGGAAGTAATGATATGAATATTTTAACACCAGGTTCCTTTTGCCTTCCCTGCTATATGCTTCTTCTTCTATGATGTATTATAGCACAAATATAGGCATTGTCTGTTCAGTGGCGTAACTCATCGCCGCACAGTTTACAATCGCACGTTTTTGCCCATGCGTCATGACTGATCCTAAGTATATATATGTACGTATAGATATAAAAAGCAAATATTTTTTTATTTATATATACAAACAAGAAAATTACATGTCGTTTAATAGAATTGTGTATGGGGAATTATTGGAACAGTAATTATAGCTCCAAGCGGATTACAATACGTACCTACTGTGTAAAATTGCTTTTTGTTCATATTGTTCTGTTTGATGTTTGTATTTAATTTGCTTATATTGATATTTTATTCATAATGTTGTGTTACTTATATTATATTGAATAAATATATTCCTCTTGTTAATTGTGACAAAATCTGATTGTGAACGCCACGTTTTATTTTTTTTATCTTTTTTGAGTTCCGTACCTTTTAAGCAAAAATAAAACCCTTATAAGATAATTTTGTTGTCTGTCCGTCTGACTGTCTGTCTGTTAATACCCTTTACCTAAGGGACGCTTGGAGATATCGAGTTTAAATTCAAACCATATATCTAAATCTACGGCCCCATGATTTCCTGAAAAAAAAACGTATTTCTACATTTATTTAAAAAAAAGATATGGTTGTTTATATAGCAAAAACGCGTAATTTAACACTATAAAGGATTATATTGTTTGACCCTTCTTTGAATCGAATTAATAAATAAAAAATAAAAGTGTTTAAAATTCTCTACGACTGTAATTGCGAGTAAACAAAAATTTCTATCCAAAAATATACTCTAAATACATAAGCTTATAAGCTATTTTAGAAAATCATAAAGATAACGCATAAAGTTAGCAAATAAAACATTCATAAACGTTTTGTAACGTCTATTTAAGATTTGTTTCTCCTAATAAATATTTTGAGATTGTTAAATGGTGTCTGTTGCATATATAGGTGAGTGTAGGTTTTATCTATAGAATCTTTTATCTATAGTAAATTTTATAAGCTTTAAAAGTTTATTTGTTTGGTTGAAAACTAATCTCAGGAACTATAGGTTAAGTGGATTTTTTTTCCGATTCAAAGTAAATCATAAAAAAATATGTTTGCATTTTCTTTGCGGTAATTACCCCTGCTCCAATATTTTAGATTTGTTTTAACTGGCTATTATTAGATCGAGCTGTTACTGAGTAACTAGGTATGTAATAAATTCTAAGAATCGAAATTTGATTCTCTTCAAAATTGTTTGTTTCTTTTAATTAATTGAAATGGTTACTAGTTACTCCTTCAGAGTTTACTATTAAGCTATTCGAATTTATACTTATTCTGTAGCATTTTATATCATTTGGTGTAGAAAACCGTGTTTTTGGTTTTTTTAAAGGTACATATTAAAATTAATTATTAATTGAGGCCAGTCGTGGCGCAGCGGCACGAGGTGTGACTGTAAAACCGACTGGTTGTGGATTCGATCCCCACTCGAGGAGATGAAATATTTACTTAAATTTATATTTCCATTTCTTCGCTCTGGTGTCGAGGTTAAACGCGGCGTTGAGTTCTGCCACTCAATACGCAATGCCTCCAGAATTCGGCAGAAAGTGGGGAACGGAGTGTCTTAACACTAGGTTCCCACTGCCTACCCTGCTGTGTGCGGGATACAGCGTGAAGCTGATTTAATTTAATTTTTTTTAACATATTAAAAATAGTGCCTATTTTGGCATTATATGTATAAATATACAAAATTCCAATGTATAAACTAGTTTTGTTTCACGAAATACTGTTATAAATCTACTATTACTTACTCTTAGTGTTTATGATTTAAAATAAAGAAAGTGATGCTTCTCTTTTTTTATTTTCTAGAAGTGTTAAGATTTCCTAGAAGATATGACAAATAATTCTGCAGGCAAAATTTCATATATCCGTTTAGGCACGCGCGCCAATAGAATAATATGATTATATGTAGCACTCAAGGCACCATCACAGCAATTGACAACTCTGGTTTCACTTGTTATTAAAGTTTAGGTTCTACCTTGATTAGTCGTCTCATGGGTGGAACTAAGCATATTTTTATATGGCTAAAAAGATGTTTAAGATTTTAGATCTTCAGCTTCACGCTGTATCCCGCACACAGCAGGGTAGGCAGAGGGAACCTAGTGTTAAGACGCTCCGTTCCCCACTTTCTGCCGAATTCTAGAGGCATTGCGTATTGAGTGGCAGAACTCAACGCCGCACTTGGCCTCGACACCAGAACGATGAAATGGAAATATAAATTTAAGTAAATATTTCATCTCCTCGAGTGGGGATCGAACCCACAACCAGCCAGTTTTACCGTCACACTTTGTGGCCCTGCACCACGACTGGCCTCTATTATAGTATATAGAAGCTAAATTCTTCACTTACTGAGTGAATGGCGGACAACGTATAGACGAAGTTATTGGACTTGAAGTTTGACATGTAGATAGGTTAAGGAGAATAGAGGAACAGTAATGGAGAATTTCCCGACATTTCTACGAAAAATGGCATTTCTTTTCCTTTGACGTTATCCTCAATGACACACAAATAAATTTGGGAGCGACGGCTATATACATAGTTCTATTTAGCAGGGTAAGTGAAGTTAGTGTCATGACATTTCGTTGTATAATTATTGTTCAATTTCAATATTACATGTTGAATGGTGAAACTCAACGCCGCGCTTACCAAAGCAGTAAAATGATAATCTATATCTATACAAATATTTTAAAGCTAAATAATTTGTTTGGATTAACGCCCTAATCTCAGGAACTAACGGTTCGAATTGAAAAATCTTTTTATATTGACTCTGTCAAATATCGTTGGCTAGTCCATTTATTTACAAATTATTTGTGTGAGTTCTCACTGGAAATTTATAATTTATCATTCGGGCGATTCGAAATCGAACCTAGAACAATCGCGTTCACATTCAGACGCTATCCCACTACGCCACAATGGCTCAAGTAATTTTAGTATCTAAGTATTTTTGGATGGAGCTATAAAATTGATTGTTACAACGATTCGCCCTACTACTTGTCCCTTTGAAATCATTGATTGTATTTTTATTATTTTTTTATATATTATGTTCACCGTTTAATGTTATTGTAAAATTAAGACAATACGTATTTTACATTAGAAAAATAGTAATGGGAACCTAGAGTTAAGTACTACGTCCTATACGTTTCCCACTCACCACCCAACTTTCGAAACATTGAGTGATAAGTGGATAGAACTCAACACAGCGTTGCTTCCTTTTTTTATCTCTGCAAGCACAAAAAAATAAATCATTCCTCCATTTAGAAACGAACCCTCAGCCGTCGTGTTTACAGTCAGAGATTTTGCCGCTGCGCCAAACGGCTTCCAATCTCATAAATTAAAAATGAAATGTTAATCCGTGGCAACAGACAAATTGGTTTATTTTACTGGAAATCTATAGTTGGAAGCTAAGACAAATTTTTACTTAAGCCCGGTTCAAGTAACTAAAATAAAACAAAATTACTCTAAGGGCTTGTTTACATTGGGCCTCACAAAGTTTAACTTTAAGTAAATTTAGTTCAACGAAAGGGATATAGGGAAATGGTTATATAACCTTATACTATCAGCAGTAGCTTATTACTGATTAGTTTTTTATAAAAATAAGTCAGCTTCACGCTGTATCCTGCACAGAGCAAGGTAGGCAGAGGAAACCTAGTGTTAAGGCACTCCGTAGCCCACTTTTCGCCGAATTTTGGAGGCATTGCGTGTTGAGTGGCGGAACTCATCGCCGCTCTTTGCCTCAACACCAGAGCGAAGAAATGGAAATATAAATTGAAAAAAATATTTCATTTCCTCGAGTGGGGATCGAACTCAACACCGTTGCGTTACAGTCACACCCTTGTGTCCTTGGGACACAACGGCCTTTTTTAATGATATCAAATAAAATCTTGACTTTATTTTATATTTATTACACAAATATTATAATGAAAGTCTGTTATGTAATATTTTTTATTATTGTCGCCGAATATTCCAAAAGCGGAAATTAATAAACCGAAAACAATAAGTAATGATGAAGCCAGTCGTAGCGTAAGCGCACAAAGTGTGACTGTAAAGCTGGTTTGATTGGACTGGTTGTGGGTTCGATCCCCTCTCGAGGAGATGAAATATTTACTTAAATTTATTTTATTATTTATATTTACTTAAATTTATAACGCTGCGTTTCGAGGCAAAGCGCGGCGTTGAGTTTCGCCACTCAACACACAATGCCTCCAGAATGCGGCAGAAAGTGGCGAACGGAGTGTCTTAACACTAGGTTCCCTCTGCCTACCTTGCTGTGTGCGGGATACAGCGTGAAGCTAATTTGATTTATCTATATAATAGGTACTACCGAAGCCGTGGTCGAAACACTACTAGCAGATTCACAGTTTTTTCTCCATATAACAGGGTAATCAGAGGAAATCTAGTGATAAGACATTACGTTCCACATTTGTCATTTAATAAACTACACACGAAAAGATTTTTTAATATTTATTATATAATTTTAATTTATATAATTTTTATAATAAATAAATTTCATCTTCATTATCACGTGACCACTAACGTGACCTGCGTGACGTAACGTCCCTCTAAGCAAGATGTCATATACCTAATTTGACACTCACTATGAAGCACAATTTGTCTGAGTGGTTTGATTTTTCATTAGAAAATGTTAGTGTTCAAAGAAGTGTGACGTCAGTAACGATATGATAGAAGTTAACGTTATAGCGGGAAAATTTTAAAATTATAAACATTTTTTTTTACAAAAAAATCATATTTATATATATATTTATATATATATATATATATACTTTTTTATGTTTCATTTAGGTACCTACATGAAACATAAAGTATAATATAAGTACAAAATATACATGTAAAAAACTTACCACATCCCTATTTTCGAAACAATTTTGTTTGATACTCCAATACAAACGCTAATAGCGATATAAAATAAAAAAATAAACCTACCTAAAAACATATTACACAGCTCATAACAAAAATAAAAAATATCTAATATTAATGATATTTATTTTCCGTATATAGATAATTTTCATGATTCATGTTCTATTTTAAATATGTATACGTAAAAAAAAATTATATATACCTATTTTCGACACAATACTGTTACGAAACCCAACGCCGCGCTTCCTCTAATACAAAACACTTACAGCGATAAAAAAAAACAAATATCCATACATCACATATATTTTATATCTCCACTCTTCTACCTAAAAATATATTACTGTAATACATTAGCGTGCTTTATGGACACAGCTCACAACTTAAAATAAGTGTCCCCTTGTATCTAAAACTCGATGTGAATGTTTCACATTAATCAAAGGTGTGCGTCATTTATATTCCTCTATATAGATTGCAAACTTCAAACAGCTAATTTGGAAAGGAAACTATTTGTCGTCGGCATGTTTTTTAATGAAATATCTTAATTTGACATGTTCTTTACTATATAAGCAATAAAACGTTTAAAAGATGTGTGAAATATGTAGTAAATATTTACTTTATATCATAATTGTTATCTTTTGCAACACTTGGAAGAATATATATTTTTTATTATTTACTTACTTGTAACAAGACAAAGCATGGCGTTAAATTCCGCAAATCAACATACAATATCTTGAAAAATATTCGGAAAGTAGATACGAAGTATCTTAGTAGTAGTAACGTGGAACAATTTTGTTCTACTATTTAAAAAAGTTCTATTCTATTTAATGTGAGCTACGTACACATAAATATATTAGAAATTGTATAATTAGAAATGACGTATATAAAGATTTTTACCTCCATTACAGCAAGCGAAGAGATCGAAGCGGGAATTGGTGAGAGAAGCAAGGAGATAAACAAAGCTATTCGACATACCTATGCATAGATTACTATAAAATTTTGGATTTTCATTAAACAGATCATCCGAATTACGATTTTTTATTAAATATTTCTTTGAACTCTCCACTCTCACAATTAATTAAAAAATAAATAGATAGCATATAGAAAAATCTATTACAAAATTAGAAAAATCCTATACTAATTAACATTATTCCAAATAAGCCAGTCATTCGTTTACTTAAAACCAAGTAAATCTGCCGTCCCAGCTATTAAAGAATTCGAATGCAGCTAATTTAACGTGACATATTATAAATAAGAGTGGAGGGGTGGTTCCCTAAAGGAAAAAACAAACATCTCATAGAAAGAATACAAACGTATGTTAACATCTGTCGCGGCGCGAGCCGTACTGGTGAGTGATAAAGTGTTGTTTGTTTGTTTTTTTTTTTTGAGGCCGTCGTGGAGTATGAGTTCAAATATAGAACCCTAAACGCGACGGTTTTGGGTTTGATTCCCACTCAAGGGATCAAAATATTTAATATTATCATATTTATGTTCGAGTGGCACATTTAATGTCTCCAGAATTCGGTAGAAAGTAAGAGACAGAAACAGAAGTGTCGTAATGGACGGAGTGTCTTAATTCTAGGTTCTTAGGTTCCCTCTTCCTACCCTGGTATAAGCGGGATAAAACGTGAAGCTGAAATAAAATATAAGTAGATATTATTTATGTAAATATCTACTGTGCTACGATTGCTCCGGATTAAATGACTAGCAAAACATAGCGTTGAGCTCCGCCTCGCCATGTTGGGTAAATATTTTTTAAATTGGCGAAAATAGAAAGCGGAGTGCATGTGTTAAAGGGACCCTTTTACTTCTATTTACCCTACTAAATACAGTACAGTATTTTGTATCAAATTGTCTAATAGTTATGGATTTCGGTAATAATATTTAATAGTTCTATAAAGTCATTCAAATATGGAGTAGAAAGAAATAAAGTTTTGATTTTAATTTCTTTTTATGATTTTTTTAACAAATCCCCTAAAAATAAAACAAATATTATTCTCAAAACTAAAGAAATAACCACAGAACTGTACCGAATGCCTGAAATTCTATACGCCAGTGTTGATTGCAGTTAATTATAAATTCGTCTCCCTCGCATTGTAAGTTATTTTTGGTGTCTCCAAAACAAACAAAAATAAATCCTTATCCTTTGAAATACAGTTCAAATTAATTTATATGCGATTATAACATTCACTTCTTTTATCTGCACCGATCCTAAATCAAATCAAAATTAGTTTTTTAAAGCTCTTTGAGAATATTACTTCCGCCAATTTTTTTTTCAGCTTCACGTTGTATCCCGTACACAGCTGGGTAGGCAGAGGGAACTCAGTGTTAAGACACTCCGTTCCCCACTTTCCGCCAATTTCTAGAGGCATTGCGTGTTGAGAGGCGGATCTCAACGCCGCGCTCAACACCAGAGCGAAGAAATGAAAATATAAATGTATAAAATATTTATTATATTTCATTTCCTCGAGTAGGTATCGAACCCACAACCAGTCGATTTACAGACACACTTTGTGCCACTGCGCCACGACTGGCCTGAATATGATTTGCTTAGTTCAGTTCTACAAAAGTTGGATCAAAATTGTCTCATTATTATACCTTGGATGAATAATAATTGGTTAGTCTTATACATTCTTTAATCTTATCCTTAATCAGGTTACGTAAAAAGTATGAGGAGTCCCAAGAGACCACACCTGAAGACGAGAAAAGACGCGAGGTACACTAATAGCACACGTTACTTCATCTGGAATATATGACACTTAATATCTATAATATATATGCTAATATTATAGAACTGAAGCATGTTTGGTTGAATGCGCTGATCTCAGAAACTACATCCACTGTATCTGTAGTCAGAGTTACCTCCAATACTTCGAACGTATCATGTATAGAATGTAGCATTTATCATACAGAACTTTTAGTTATTTCCATTTGACCACGCGGACAAAACCACAGGTAAAAGCTAGTGTATTAGAAAATTACTTAATAATATAATCTTTATATCAGATCCATGTGATATATTATGTGACCCTTTCCCAGCCATATAAATATTTAAATTCAATTTTAATAGGATCTTCCTCAAAGGTGTTTCTTAATTGTATGGGTAACCCAAATTCGCGTATTACTTACCGAGAACGTAATTAGCTCTAATAAGTCCCCTTAAAATTAATATAAGGATAATATTATTATAATAGAAAATAATGATTTCATCTTTTTTAAGCGTTATTTATTACGAAATTAGTTATTTTCTTGCTTTTTAAGATAAGTTATAGAAAAAATGTGTGCATTTTCCCTCATAAGAAGAGTAAAGATAAAAGAGCCTAATGTTAAGTAACTCAGTTCCCCAAATTCCATCTAATTTTCCAGATATTACGAGGTAGACGGTGAAACACTGCCACCTGCCTACTCTGCTATACACGGGATAAAGCGTGATGCTTCAAAAAGATAGTGGAGCTCAATTATTTAATACGGGCTTTTCCCTCGCGATATACTCTGGTTGGTTTTTAAGTTTCCTATTCCATATTTTTTGGTTCTTGTAAAAAACAAGAAAAAAAAACACGTTTCTAAGATAGAAAATGTCGATATTTTAATAGTTCATACAAATCTTTAATTAATGTTCCGCTTTCTTTGGAGTAGCTTTTCCAAAATTCCTTTGTACTTGAAACATATTATATAATAAGTTCTTAACTGAAAACTTCTACAAAACATTATTAAAAGAAATAAAAGTATTTTTTAATAAACTATATGTTTTTATTTTTTTGTCATATTTTTCTTTTTATTTTTTCAATTCGGGCAGTATTTTTTACCTAAATAATTATTAAATACTCACTAAATAACCGATTAAATCAAATTACCGATTGAATCTACCTAAAATCTTTCATAAATCAGCTTAGACAGAGGGAATTTAGTGTTAAGACTCTCCGTTCCCCATTTTCAACCGAATTCTGGAGACATTGCGTGTTGAGTGGCGGTACCTAACACCGCGCTTTGCCTTAACAGCAGAGCGAAGAAATGGAAACATAAATTTAAATAGATATTTTATTTTCTCGAGTGGGAATCGAACCCACAACCAGTCGCGTATACAGTCATGCTTTGTGCACCTGCGCCACGACTGGCATCATAACTACTAGATCCTTATAAAAAAAACTGATTAAATCGAACTCACGACCCAAAATCTTTCATAATAATTAAAACACATCTCAAATGGCTGGTGAAAACAAAAATCATATAAATTATTCGTTCCACGTCGCAAAGTGTCGGATGGTTTATATACGAGTATTTCACTCAAAAGCTGGATTAATTTAACTTATGTGATATATTAAAACACCAATGACTGTGGATTTAAACTGGGAATAATGAGAATGGATGTGGGTTCTTTTCCTATTTTTATTTTTATGTTTTCTTTAACCAATTCTGAAAATAAAGAGTTTCGAATTGTTAATAGGTATATTAGTCGATATCAATAATTTCGGTAGTTATTATTTAATTATGTTTACTTTGAAGTAACTAAAATATTTTTTTCTACTTTATTGCTATTTTTATTTATTAATTTTCATGTATCTTTATATTGTATACAGAGTAGTAGAACATAGCTGCTTTATATATAAATTAATAGATACATTTTTGTTCCACACTGATCCTACATAGAGCAAGGCACTTGTTGCCTTTGTTTTGAAATTTTCATAACCGATTTCCCCAAGTAAGAATCGAACCCACAACCACCGCCTTTAGTAATTAATTTTAATTTTTCATTATAATAATTAAAGCCGCTGTGATCATTATTTGGAAAACTGAAAATAAACTATAAATGTGAAGGTTGTGCAAAATAGAAAATATTTTTTATTTGACCTTCAGAAACTCAGAAATCAGAATCATACTATACTATAGGCCACATTTAAACACAAGAACACTTAAAAAACATTCATCACGAGAATGTAGCACACAGCTTTCTTTTCTCCACTCTAATCAAACAAATGGCGGCGTTGAATTACGCCACTAAACACACAATCTCCGTAATCTGTAGGTAGAGTGGAGTTACACATTGTTTTGACAATGGATTTTCTGTGCCTACCCTACTTAATGAGGGATAAAAAGTGTATTTTTAAAATAAAATAATCAATTTCTTGTATCCCGCGTACATCAGGGTAGGCAGAGGGAACCTAGTGGTAAGACACTCCGTTCTCTACTTTCTGCCGAATTCGGGAGGCATTGCGTGTTGAGTGATAAAATATACAAGTAAAATTGTAAAACGTGGCTAGTTTATGGTTCCGAATTTCCTAATAGATATTATTTTTGCTAAAAAAATCTGAAAGAAGAGATGAGAAAGCAATTTATGTATACATTACAATATCAATATTTGAGGAAACACTTAGAAAAATCTAAGCAAAGGTCTATTTATGTGGGAAACATAACACATGTTTAAAATCAATATATTGAAGATCTTTTAAGTATATATACATTCTGATTATACTGAAGGCTGTAGCTTCGATTCCCGGTTGTAGTATAAAATGTAATAATTTTATACAATAAAAAATATTATATATATTTTATTAAAAACTTTTTTTAACAGCATATTTTAACATTTAGGCGCAGACCGTGGTGTTTGGCGCTCCGTTCTCTTTGACTACATAATAAAAATATATAAATAAATATATAAATAATATAATAATAAGGATAAAGCGGGAAGCTAAGTTAAGTTATATATTAAAAAATACATAATATATGAGCGTGTTTTAATATAAATTGCACAGACATTTAAATATTGTTTTTTTTTAGTTTATATATTAAATATATGGCGTGGCGCGGGGACTCCATAGGGCGCTGTTCTGTCAAATTAGATTCAGTTACTTTTTTTAGCTTCACGCTATATTTCTCACATATCAACCTAGTTATAGTCAGAGAGAATCTTGAAACCTACTATTTAGACACTCCGTTCCCATTAAGACCATTTTGTTCTCATTCATTCCATTAAATTTTCAAATCAATCTCGCTCGCTCTTTGCCTTGTTACCAGAGTGAAAAAAAAATTAAAAATTCAATATTTAATTACCTAGAGTGTGAATCGAATTACAACCAATCGCGTTAACAATCACAGGTTTGTGCTTCTGCACCAAGACTGAGCTATAATTAAAATTATTTTAAATAATCTGCTATAATATAATATTATATTCCAAAATTATCGATAATACTTTAATAAGCTATCGTTGACTTATAAAATATGTAGCGTTTAATGGATAGCAGGATTTATAGTAATTAGTTTCTCATTTTAATATATTTTATCAGATTTGTGTTCAATTTCGCCACTGAATGTCTCGAAAATTTTGGAAGAACGGAGTGTCTTAAATTTAGCAAGGAAAAGCGTGAAAATGTAATACAAATTTATAATATTTGATTTACGTTTCGCTTATGAGGGAGGACTTAATAGAATATTACTATACATTTAGTTTTCGTTTATTAAAATACCGTATGTTAACTAAAGAAATCCACACATTTTTAATCAAAACTGAGATAATATGATGTCAGTGTGATTTGAAGCTATTCATAATTTATACTAACAAAATTCTTAATTTTTCAATTGTAAAAAACTGCATTATTGAGTTCGGCCATTAAAAACGCAACTTATTCGATGATGAATTCAGTATCTTGATTCAAGATTGTCTTTACCTATCGTGCTTTATAATAAAATTGGATAAAGCTGTTAAAAAATAAAAGTATTCATAGCATTTTATTTTCAACTTCGGGCATGTATCCTGCATGCAACCAGTTAGGCAGAGGGAGCCAAGTATTAAGACACTCCGTTCCCGGAGGCATTAGAGGAAGTGGCGGGACGCTAGCCTCGACACCAGAGCGAAAAACAGAAAATATTAAATATTTAATTTCCTCGAATGAGAATCGAACCCACAAGCTATCGCATTTATTGTCGTACGCTTGGCCACCAATATTCACAGCATAATTTCGAATTACACAAACTAAAATTCAAAATAATTCATAAATTAACATAAACTATACGCATTTGAGAGTTTTCAATCTAACTAATTACGCGTGCTACGAAATGAGCATTCTCTATTAAACTTAATCAAAATTCATGAATTTTTAACGTATTCATTATAAGGGTATTATGTTTTAACGCAAAATATTAGTATAAATTAGCACCGTCGTGGCGCAGTGGGACTGAGTGTGTACTGTAAACAAGATAGTCACGAGTTTGATCTCCAAATATATATTTTTTAGCTTGACGCTGTGTCCTGTGTATAGGAAGGTAGGCAGAGGGAGCCTGGAAACCTAGTGTTAGGACACTCCGTTCCTATCCAGATACTTTTGTTCCCAATTTTGCGCTGAATTTAAGAGGCATTGCGTGTTGAGTGGCCGAACTCAACGCCGCGTCTTTGACTCGTTATCCACAGTGGTTACGTTTACCCGTGCGCCACGACGGCCTTAGATTTGATCATAATATTTAAATTCTTTTAACTTTTCCCATTCTGACACCAAAAGCACGGCGTTGGGCTCCGCTGTACAATAAGCAATGTTTAGAAAAATAGTAGAAAAGGCAGCGGATAGATACTACTAGGTTCTCTCTTTTTGTTCTTTTTTTTAAGAAACCCTTTCACTGGTACACAGCCATAGTGGCGTTATATGGTACCTATGGACCGACAGATTTATGCCGTCACTGAAACCACACGATGCTCCTCCTCTATCGCCACAGGCCGGGACTACGGGGGATTCTTCCACAATCCCGGCGGCACCCTTCTTCTTATCCTCAAAAAAGCGTGAATTTGCTTTATAAATTACTAATTTATATCATTATAGTAGTTTGTTTATTTAAATTGTCTTAAGATTTTCCCTGCGTCTCCAGCTTCCATCTCTTTCGAGTGTATTAACAGTTGTACTGATAATATCTTCTGTCTCTATCCCGATTCTAGTACAGGATAGCTCCCTTATGTAAGTCAGTTCTTGCTAAAGCACCGCGCCGTGAGGTTGTGTGCGACGTGAGCGAAAAAACATCGAAATGCCGAACTATTGGTTTCGAGCGTTTAAAAATAATAAAAAATCCAAATTATAAGTGAAATAGTGTTGTGTTTCAAACTTAAACCCGACTCTATGTAACGATTCATTTTAATTTTAGAAACCATTATGCTTCTAATCCACGAGTTCTCCTACACTCTTACTAAAGTATTGAAACGATTTATGTATATAACAGTCCTTAGTAAAGTAAAAATAGAAGAGTACTAAGAGCTCATAATTTATGGCGTGACATTAATTTTAACTGCCGAAAGTGTCACTCCGTTATTTGTCAACGAGTTGATTAAAAACAAAAATAAACGTGACAGCTACGCTAGTGATGTTAAAAAAGTAGTGTTGGGATGACATCTTAATTAGAATACTAATATTTTGGAAAGGGACGTTTTAATATTGGACGTATATTAGTTAATTTTCAAGTGACAATGAAACGAAGAAGAGTGTGAAAAAAAATATTGTAAAAATTTATGGAAATATATGTAATATAATTTAAATTGAAAATGGCCGATTTGAAAAGGATAAAGTGGCATTCGTATTTGCTGAATGCAATACTGCTTTTTATCTCCATGCTGTACGGTGAGTTGTGAAAATATATTTTTTTTTTTTAATTTTCCATTTAAAAAAATAATTTGCAAGCGGGACTTCAACCCGCACTTATAAGATTAAAATCATTTCTTGACATTATCTATATATATCTTTCGATACTAAGTGATTGATAGACAATACGCATACAGAACTATTGGACTTATACAATTTTTATTTGGCCTGTAGGCAGGTTAAGAGGAATTTTAGGTTTCTCGAAATTCCTACAGAAATTGGAGAGAAGGAAATTTTCCATTCTACGTTTTAAAGTTCACGTAAACAAACGACTAGTAGCTTTAACTTTACGATGTATCCCGCATATAACAGGCAAAGGGAATCTGATTTTAAAACATTTCGTTCCCATTAAGCCACTTCGATTTCCCACATTCTGCCAAATTCTGGAGGCATTGCGGGTTGAGCGGTTCACGTCGCGCTATCTTATTACCAGGGCGAGGAAATGAAAATATTTAACATTTAAATTTTTCAAAAGGGAATCGAACCTACGACCTGTCTGTCGCGTTTACAGTCGTACGCTTGTACTTCTGCGCTACCACCGACCTTCGTGTAGTAGTACCTACTATAATAATCTCAGAAACATTTTTTAATAGGCATTTAATTATCAAATCGTTCGGAGAGTGTAAATTCGATGACTTGTTGAGGTAAATATTTGCAATTAACATATAAATATGTATTTGTGAGATCAAAGGGAATATTACAAGCTCGTGTATTATATGTATTTCGGTATCAAATACAGATTTTTGTTTCGGTTCAACGAACACTGTATTGAAGCATATTTTTTTCATAGACTTCAAACAAAGTATGAAATTTTCGATTTAATATTTTTTTGGATATATGTATATTTCTATATGTTTTATGTAAGTTAATTTATTTTTTATTCATTCTGCTCTACATAGTATGTAAAGTTTTATAACTATTTCTACAATATAATATGTAAACATTTTGATAGTTTAATAGTATTTACTCTTAAGAATCATATATTAACATTTATCTTAAGCAAAATTCGAACCTACTACCCACAATCTACGAAGATAAAAAAAAATAGGGACACCATGAGATCTGCATGTAATATTAACTTTTATAGGTTGAAGACTTTTGATGAGTTGGACAGAGAAGTTACAATGAGAAAGTTAAGAAAACTCCGCGGTGCGTGTTAGAACTTCCAGCATTGTCTCAGTTTAACTGACAACAACTTAGTAAATGAATTAAAATTCATGATATATACTAGGAAATAAGTAATTAAAATTAATTAATATTCATAGAGAACGTCTGAACGAAAAAATCGTTTTTTAACATTTTTTTAAAGTGTTAATCCACACTTAGGAAAGAAAAATATTTATTTAGAAAACGTATAAAAATTTGAACGTAGCGGAACTTAAACCCGCGCCTCCTGGAAACCGATCAGACGCTCTGACCACTAAGCCATACGGTTTTCTAAATAAGTAGGAAAAAATCTCTCAATTTTTCTTATTTGATGAGTTCAAAGTCGATACATTTAATTAATACCTTTTCTCTTTCTTAATCTTTAGAAACACTGTTTGCTAGACTTCCGTTTTGCTAGAGTACGAAAATCGAAATAATACCTTAACCTGAGTGAGCATCGAACACATTGCACTTATAATCAGACTTAATTCGCACTGTGCCATGATAGCCTCAATGGTTTCTACTATTATATGATATTGTTATAGAACCGGTAACGTAATCCCAATTTCCTTTAGAAGAAAGAAAGAGAATATTCATTAAAGTTTTATATGTAAACAAAAAATTAAGGCCAACCTTTGATATAATACAACACAAGTATCTACCTAATTAAAATTTATTATGAAAATGTAGAAAAAAAAATGACACCGCGTCGAAACTTAAGAAATTCTAAACGTATTCACGTCTCTCATTAAAAAATTCGCTATAGAAAATAATGTTTGTATGTATATATGAATGTATGTTTGTATGTATGTACGTCACATGAAAAGCTCTTCATAGAATGTAGTGGTTCTAGATTGGTGCAAAATAGAATAGTTCCAAGTCCAACACTTATGCTCGCAACGAGATCTTATTTTCGCGAAAGCTCACTTAAAAAAAAATTGAATTTAAAAGGTTGTTTTTTCACCAGTGCCTCGACGTTGTGGTGCATTTTGAAGTTTAATTAGTTACTTGTAATAGTTGTGGGTTCAAATTCGCAATAAATGTATATTTTGTCATTTCAAAAAATACAGGTAGGTTTTATATGAAGTATATATAATTCATAATATATGATACTAGCTTTCACTAGGCCCTATGAGCAAAAGGAAAAAGTGAGAAATTTAGTAGCTAAGTAACTAAGTTAGTCGAGTCGATCCATTTCATACTATTTTTTCGGGTACTGGTACATCGACTAAACAGGTCAAAAAAAAGACTGTCAAATTAGTCCAGTGCATTAATTGCACCAAATATGTCTTTTCGCTGGAGATACAATTTAATAATTTACACATTTTAAACACTCAAGTTTTCTCGCTTATTTCTTTTAATATTCCCGAAATAGTTTAATTTTATTTTTTTATTTTATCAGCTTCACGCAGTATCCTGCACACAGCAGGGCGTTAAAAACCTAGTGTTAAAACACTTTATGCCGAATTCTGAAGGCATTGCGTGTTGAGTGGCAGAACTCAACGCCGCGCTTGACTTGACACCAGAGCGAAGAAATGGAAATATAAATTTAAGTAAATATTTCATCTCCTCGAGTCGAACCCACAACCAGTCGATTTACAGTCACACTTTGTGCCACGACTGGCCTCAATTTTATGTCAAATCAGCTTCACGCTGTATCCCGCACACAGCAGAGTAGGCAGAGGGAACCTAGTGTTAAGGCACTCCGTTCCCCACTTTCTGCCGAATTCTGGAGGCATTGCGTGTTGAGTGGCAGAACTCAACGCCGCGCTTAACCTCGACACCAGAGCGAAGAAATGGAAATATAAATTTAAGTAAATATTTCATTTCCTCGAGTGGGGATCGAACCCACAACCAGTCGGTTTTTGCAGTCACATCTCGTGCCGCTGCGCCACGGCTGGCCTCAATTTTATTTTCATCCTCATCTTGCAAAGAGCACCGCTCACATGTGACTCGATTTTTGGACAATGGCGAGTATTTTAGCTACTAAATTACTGGGTACTCGACTAAAATACTACATTATTATTACATAAGCAAACAAGGCTTAAGTGCTGAACTTTGACAGTGAGTAGGAAGAGTGAGTTACATCAAAACATTATATACACAATAAAAAGATTTTTAAATTTTATTAAGTTTTTATAAGAATATTTATAATCATAAATATTTGTTTAATTATAATTAAATCCCAATGCAATAATATATTTATTTAAGGTTGGTATTTAATTGACAAGTTGATATTCACCTATACCAGGGGTTCCCAACCTTTTCTTGTTCAAGGACCACTTTTATATTATTCTTGGTAACAAGGACCACTCACTATACATGTAGTAATAAAAAAAAATAATTGTGATAATCAAACGGAAACTTCGCCTCACCATCCCCAGTCATAAAATTAAAATCTTTCGCGGAATATATTTAGGCTTCGCGGACCACTGGTTGGGAACCAGTGACCTATACCAACAGTGCGGTTAACAAATCGTGGCCACAATTAATTTAGCTGTACATGCTTGCGCAAACTTAAATTTAGATTTTTTTCTTACTAACGTTTGTTTTTTTTCCGAGTGAATATTATGCAAAAATATAGAACATCTAACTTCATAGCGGCCATAACTTGTTAACCGTACTATACGTATGTAGTATATAAAATTCTTCCACAACTGACTGACTGAATGTTAAAGCACATACGTAACTATTGATCTTACAAAGGTGAAATTTGCATGTAGGTTACCCTAACCTAGAGTGTGGACTAGCAATAATAGTTCTTCGAAATTTCAAAGGGAATAGGAAAAAATATTTTTTTCCATTTCACGTTCAAAAGTCAACGTAAACAGAGTTGCAGGCGATGGCTAGAAGTAAATAAATATTTTTTAAAAATTTATAAGTAAATTAGTGTAAGTAGAAATGTCGCCGTGGCGCAGTGGTATGGTATGGTATGGTTCTTCGATTATGGCGTTCCGAGCGTGCCAGTAGAGCACATATCACTTCGCCAATGTCACGTTGTATGGAGAAAACACGAAGGAGGTTGTACGGTAAAAGAGATAATGTTACACAATAGGAGAATGCATGTTAAAAAAAAAAGATCCTTCACCTATAAAAAAAAAAAAATATATATATATACATTATATAGATAACATAGAGGGTTAGTAATAAGAAATATAATACAAAGGTGTTAGCTTACAATTTAATTTTGTTATATCTAATATATTTACATAAAAAATTACATAGAGGACTAAACACAAACATTAACAGACATTGAACGTTAAGGGGGCGGGGAAGGCGCAGTGGTATAAGCGTGTGACTGACTTACGGTAAACGCGACGATTGTGGGTTCATTTCTTTGTTCCTAACAAGTGAAATTGCAGTATTGAGATCCACCACTCAACACGCAACGCGAAAGTGAAGAAAGTGTCTTGAATATAAATTCCCTCTTTCTATCCTGCTAAATGCGGGACCTACACACCGTGAAGCTGAAAAAAGGCGTAAACTAATAAAAAAAATCAGCTTCACGCTGTATCCCGCACACAACAGGGTAGGCAGAGGGAACCTAGTGTTAAGACAATCCGTTCCCCACTTCCTACCGAGTTCTGGAGGCATTGCGTGTTGAGTGGCAGAAATCAACGCCGCGTTTTGCTTCGACACCAGAGCGAAGATATAGAAATATAAATTAAAGTAAATATTTCATTTCCTAGAGTGGGGATCGAACCCACAACCAGTCGATTTACAGTTACACTTTGTACCCCTGCGCCACGACTGGCCTCTACACTAATAATAGTAAAACTAATAACAGTAATAAACTAATAACAATATTTAAATTAACTTAAAACAACATTTAAATAATTCAGACGTTGCCTTTAAAAAGTATTACAAAATTATGAAAATTAAATGGAGTAATGTAGCAAATTGTGAACACATAAAATAAAACTAAGTTAAACTACTTGTGTATACAGAAACTAGCAGACAGTCTGTAGCGGACGCGGCCATTATCTTAACAGCTATACTCAAATTTCGTTACGATTTTGGAATTCTGAGTAAAATATAAGAAAACTTTCTTCTCTTCCGAGTACATTTTTACATTTGCTTTGAGTTAATGTATTTTTGTTAGCTTTACATTGTATCGGCAGGATAGGCAAAGGGAAACTGGGGACTTAGTGATAAGACACTACGTTCTCATTAAGACACTTCCGTTCCCCATTTTCCATCTAATTCTGGAGATATTGTGTATTGCAATGCCTCGTTACCAGAGCAAGGAAACGAAAATATTAAACCCAGTATCTTGTTTTATATTTATATACAGAAGAAACCTAGCGTTGTGATAAATATTTAAGACATTGCAAATTGAGTTGCGGAATTCGATGCCGCTTTTTGTATATTATTATCTTTAAAAATAGCTCATTTCCTGAAGCGGAAATCGAACTCGCAACTGCCGTGTTACAAGCCGATTATGTATGTGACTAACAAACATCAAAAAAATACTTTATATTTTTAACGTAAATTCTCATGTCTTTTCCAATAACAATTTCTTTCGATCGTTCGTAATTACGCCAGGTTCCATTAAGATTGGTTCAATGATGTGATAGTAAAGATTTTTTACTACATTTCATTTTTACCTGCTATTTAAAAGGTGTTTTTTTTCATTTAAGAAATTTTAAAGAATTTTAAATGAAACTATTTTAACCGGATTAATCGTGTATATTTTGTATTAAACATTTTTGGAAACCCGTCTACCCGTGACCACGTACTACTGCAAAGTGTTCGAAACGTCGGGTTTCCAAAAAAGCAATATAGCAGGGTAGGCAGAGGGAACCTATGGTTAAGAGACTCCTTTTCCTACTTTCTGCCTTTTCGAGGCACTGTGTGATAAGTGGCTGAACTCAACGGCCGCTTTTTGCCTTGGTACTTTGTTACAAGGCAAAAAGCACAGAAGCACAACAGAAAAGCACAGTAACAAATAAAACTATTAGTAAATAATAAATCATTGCCCCGAGTGGGAACCGGACACACAACCATCGCCTGTGCCCCCGCGCCACTATGGCTTTTACTAAGTAATAATTTGACATTAAATATTGCGGAGAAGGAAAACAATAGGAGGACACGAGGAAAATACGACCAATTCCTGTTCCTTCGTATTTTAATTTCGATGTCGTAAATAAATATTTCGCTTTTTTCTATTTATTTGTCTAAATTTCAGAATAAATATACTCAATGGCTAATATGATACGATTTTTTAAGTAAAAATAAAATTATATAGAATTTCTTAGTAATATTAGAGTTTACGTGGATTGATTAAACTTAGTGTTAGGACACTCCGTTCCCCACTTTCCGCTGAATTCTGAAGGCATTGAGTGCTGAGTGGCGAAAGTCAACGCCGCGCTTTGCCTCGACACCACAGCGAAGAAATTTAAATAAATATTTCATTTCCTCGAGTGGGGATCGAACCCACAACCAGTCGATTTTGCAGTCACACTATGTGCCCCTGCGGCACGATTGGCGTCGCTGTATTTATTAGGTTTATACAAATTCTTTATGTTTATTATTAATTTACATTAATAATTCAAATATTCATAGAGCAGTGGTATGTTGTGGGTTCAATTCCTGCTCAAATAACAAGTTAAAGTATTGAGTTCCACCATCCACAACGAAATGTCACAAAAATAAAATTAAAATAAAAAGAACGAATTGGACAAATATCTTTTTATATGACAGTCACGGCGGCATCTGACTATAGAAAGTTTTGCATGTCATATTCTGCCTCAGATTGAATAACTTCTTATCGGATCGAGATGATAGATGTGCAATATTGTTTATTTCTTTCACGTTTCCACTTTATATTGGTTTCCACTTCGGTTGTATTTTATAAAGGAGTTCGTGTAATATTTTTTTTTTTGGAACTTATATTTTTATGTAATAAGTAGAATTGGAAGAAAAAATATTTAGCTTCACGCCATATACTACATCGGATTAATCTCCACTTGGCAAAGAATAATTTTTATTTTCTTGCTTTGTCCAGAAGCTCAAGTGCGGCGTTTAGTTCCGCCGCTTAACAACCAGTCTCTAAAATCGTCGTTGAACAGTGGGGAATGGAGTGTATTAATATTAGATTACTTCTGTTTTGTTTAATCTTGTAAAAGGGTGAAATACTATAAATAGCTATAAATAGCTTTTTCACTGTGTTGATAATGTATATTATTAATATGGTAAAAAAACTATTTTATATTTGTTTATAGTAAATATTAGGAAAAAGTATATGTAAATTAAAACGAAGTAATTTCTAGTATTACTGGCGCTTAGCATGAATTGCGACGCCATGATTGCACATTGCACGATATAGCGCAGCGTTGAGTTCCGTTAACTAAACCAGGTGGAAAACAGAAAAGGAAATGTTTTGACTAACAGCTATTATAGCCAATATTATATATTTTTATTTTAGCTTTACGCTGCATCCCGCAAATAACGCAATAAACCCAAGAAAGTCAGAGGGAACCCAATATTAAGACACTCTGTACACACAATATTATATCTGATATGCCTATAGTCTTCTATTTCATATTTTTTACTTCCTATAAAATTTTTAATTAAGTAAAAAATATAGAAGCACTTAAAAGCGAAACGCCACAAAAATAAATAATAATATGAAAACTTTAACGAATTTATTCCAATGTAAAATGCAAATGGCTACGCTTAATTAAAAATACCAGTATGCAAATGTTTTATTCTTCCAATTCTTATCTAAATTGCCTTGTACTCTTAGGTGTAGCAAATTTATGTTGTTTTTTTACTATACGGTTTGGAGTTTGGCCTAATAATACGAAAGTCCTTATAGAAAAAAAGAACGTACCTGGATTCGTGAAAATTTTTAGTTTCCGAGTTCTTTGTGAATAATTTCCGAAATACTTACGACATACAATTACAAAATTTATCATACAGGCTTGAAAATCTAAATAAAAAATTTTACTCGAAAACTGCCGAATTCCAACGATATCTTATTCAAACTATAACTTTCTATCCCATTGGATAAACTTGCATTGTATAAATTGGTATCTTACCGACTGGGGACCGACGGGGGACCTGGGAACCGACCAGGAGGTCGGAATCCGACTGGTCGGTTTCCAGGAGGCGCGGGTTCGAGTCCCGTTACGTTCAAATTTTTATATGTTTTCTAAATAAGTATTTTTCTTTCCTAAGTGTGGAACAACACTTTAAAAAATGTTTAAAAAATTGCAGGTGTCTGTTTTTTTTTAACTTATTTGTAAGAATGGTACATAGTAGCATAGATTCCACTAGGCTTATCTAGAAAAATTATGCCGCAGTCACTTATAATTTAATTTATGGTAATTCGTTTTTGTTGAAAAAATGCACTCTCATGCTTTGATGTGAATCCAATATAATTTGAAAGAAAATCGCATAAGGAATTGGAACAAATTGTTGTTCCAATTCCTTATGCGATTTTCAAAAACTATTGAGTTGCCACTTCTCAGTCTGCCGCAACTCTCTCTCTAGTATAAACAGGTCACTTAATGTTGATAATTTGCACTCATGAATTAATGAAGTTGAATTATATATTAAATTAAAGCTTATCTTGTTTACTTTATTGTTTGTACTCGGAACAATAGTGCTTTAAATATATATATTTTTATCAACAGTCACATAACTAAGACGTTTCAAATGTCATCCTTTAGCTACGAATCTTACCAGCGCGATTGCTATATAACATTCGCAGGCAAACTAATGCCTTCAGTTCATTCAAATGACGATAATCTTTTTTTAATGAACCGATTTTGATGAAACAAGTACAGTACAAAATTAGCGTGTTCATACATACATACGGACAAACAGACAGACAGACAAGAAATTAAAAAAAACACTTTTTGCTTTCTATTATACTATTTAAGTGCCCCTCTATCCATTTAATTCAAAATTACTAAATGTACAAACAAAATATTTTTACTATTTTATTATATATCGAGATGAATACAGTAGTGTTCACATAAAAAACATATAAGTGCAATTTTTTAACAAAAACGCATTACTATAAATTTAATTAAAGATGATTGTGGCACGATTTTTCTAGGCAACCCTGGTGTAACCTAATCTACTATCATGTATCATTCTTAAAAAAATATTAAATTAATCAGCTTCACGCTGGATCCCGCACACAGCAGGGTAAGCATAGGGAACCTAGTGTTAAGACAGTCCGTTCCTCACTTTCAGCCGAATTCTGGAGGCATTAGGTGCTGAGTAGCGGAACTCAACGCCCAATATAAATGTAAATAAATATTTCACTCCAGTGGGAGCGAACCCACAACCAGTCGATTTTACAGTCACCCTTTGTGTCTGTGCGCCTCAAAAATAGTCTCAAAAATAAAAATAAGTTTCATTAATAAAACAGATACCTGCAGATTTATGCACGGGGATTTCGACCTACTACAACTACATCTTATATAACAGATAAAGCAATCCCCAGAAGGAACATAATAAACAGCTATAATAAACCAAATAAAATTTCAAATTTAAAGAAGGCTTAAGGAAGCCAGGACGGTCACAATAGACGGATGCCGCGTCTCAAGCCACTTAGAATGTGATCTCGACGATCAGTAAATGGCGCTCCCCGGTTGTGTCCTGTTGCTGCAACTGAATTATCTTATTTAAATTTTATAGTAGATTTTGCACGCGTCTTCGTCTGTTTGGTCAAATGAAAATAAAAAAGAATTGCTTTTTTTATTAGTTTTTTTTACCTTCTCGCTCCTTTATCAGTAAGACACTTCCATTCCCCACTTTTAGCCGAATTTTCGAGGCAGTGTGTCAAACGCGTTGCTTTAACCAGAGTAAATGCAAATATTAATAACTATTTCCCCCAATTGGAATTAAACCTACAAACATCGTGCTTACAGTCACACGCTTGTACCCCTGCGCCACAATAGCCTTAAACACTACAATATTAGTTAATAATAACTTCATATCAAAATATTAATAATACTTCCAAAAAAAATCCATTTACCCAATTTTAAATTCACAATCGTCGGTTTGTAACGTCTTAAACTTAAACCATAAAAATCTTTTACAACCAAACTAGCCTTCTATAGAAGTCTCTTGTCACTTGTCTCGTGAACATAAAAAGTGAACTTTGTATACCTATCTATATAAAAGATAATCCATTTTTCTTCGTTTCACAAGATGACAGACGCCATTTTGGCTTAAGATCTGACCGTATATTTATGAAAGTATATTTTTTAGGCAAAATTAGATTAATTAGTTTAAAGCTATATCCCGCACACAGCAGGGTAGACAGAGGGAACCTAGTGTTAAGACACACCGTTCCCCACTTTCTGCCGAATTCTGGAGGGATTGCGTGTTGAGTGGCAGAACTCAACACCGCGCTTTATCTCGACACCAGTGCGAAGAAATGGAAATATAAATTTAAGTAAATATTTCATCTCCTCGAGTGGGGATTGAACCCACAACCAGTCGGTTTTACAGTCACACTTTGTGCCGCTGCGCCACGACTGGCCTCATTTTAATTTTATTTATTTTTAAATTTTAGATTTTAATGAAGAGAATTCATTTTTTAATGTCATCGTGATGATTGTTGACAGGATGTTGGTGTTGATTGACTGATACGGTGGTTTTAGTTTCATATTTCTATGAGGAAATATGTGTATTTCGGTGTTGTATTTATTTACAAATTGTGGTGTTGAGTTTCGTTCCTCAACACACAATGTCTTGAGAATTGGACAAAAATAAAAAACAGAGTGTCTTAACACTACGTCCCTCTGTCTAAAGCACGGAATTGCGGCAAAAACGTTAAACTGTTAAGGAAAATGGAGAACAGAGTGTCATGACATTAAGTTTCCTTTATATAAAAATATATATTTATATTTGTTATATTATTAAGCGTTAGGCGATGTGACGGCACTGTTGGGAAAGCTAGGACTAGACAAAGATATGCTTTTATTTAAAATATTTCCGAGTCCATTTAGACAAATTCCGGCGTTGGGTTCCGACTATTGATCTGACTACTTCACTGTACCACGAGGCCAGTCGTGGCGCAGCGACATGAAGTGTGACTGGTTGTGGGTTCGATCCCCACTCGAGGAGATGAAATATTTACTTAAAGGAAACTGAAACTATTTCATACATTTTTGGGCCCAGAATGTAAAGATATGAAAATGATATGATTTAATAGATTTAGGTACATCATTACCTCCCTGAAAGCTATATAAATTTTGGCAATCTGAGAGCTGAGTTATTAGAGGTTTGATAAAAGTGAGGTTAAGTTCGCAGCACAACTTCCTGAATATCAACTTCTATAAAATATGTGATTACTGAGTTTAAGCATTAATGTTTATTATTTATAAATAAAACACATTTTAATGAATATTTTATTCTTCTTCTATTATCTATTATTAAAATGTCATCTAAGAAGTGTGCAGGTGGAAGTAAATTATTTTGGTATCTAGCCCAACTAAGGTATGGATATATATATATATATATATATATATATATATATATATATATATATATATATATAACTCATAACATGAGCACAGCAGCCTACCATTCGTCTTCCTTGCAGTGTCCATTGGCTATCCCACAATTTACACAGCGATTCATATCTATAGCGTGGCGGTCGTAAGATCCAAAAGATTTCAGAGTCCAGTGAGGAAGCGAGGGTCGTACAAATTAGGCAGAGTCAAAATCCGAGAAAAACAAAACAGTAGTCGTTGAAAATATCAAACAAACGGGAAAACATTCAAAACGTCGATGCGTTGTGACACGAACGTAATGACAGAAGCAAATGTTTTTTTTTAATGTTTTTTATTTAATGGCCTGATTTTGCGATGACAAACAAGCAAAAGTGCAAAAAATCATTACACAGGGTGTGATTATCAATCAGCTGTCACATCTCTGATTTAAGATATGATTGATTTTAATCGATTAAGGATCTAAAACTATTTTTTTTTCATTTTTCTCCACTTTCAGAATGTCAATTAATTTATTATTTGCTATTCTAAAAATAAAAACAAAATTGTAATTTTTTAGATCACATCTCAAATCTTTACGTGTAGGCCCAAAAGTTTCATTCTCCTTTATATTTCCATTTCTTCGGCTTCTGGCGTCGAGACTAACCGCGCAGTTGAGTTCTGCCACTCAACACGCAATGCTTCCAGAAATCGGCAGAAAGTGGAGAACGGAGTGTCTTAAACACTAGGTTACCTCTGCCTTCCCTGCTGTGTGCGGGATACAGCGTGAAGCTGACATACCACGATGTTATCAATATATAATACTATAATAAGTTATTTCTTTCTATACATTTAAATAAACGTCTAATATATAAATAATTTATAAATAATATTTCAATTAATAAATTGCGGTGTTTCGTTCTCTATTTCTGTGGTTTTTAGTACTACTGCCATTTGTGGTATAACATTTATTAAGTCTAAAATAGATATCATTATATGTTTGTAACATTACTGTTCTCAAAGCTATTAACACATTTACTTTTACTATTATTTTATTTACTAGTATATATATATATACACTCTCAGAATAGACGTGACTGTAATTTCAAAAATAACACTGTAGAATAAAAAAATATATATTGGTAGTCATGCAGAAGTTACTGTGGGGCATCGTTTGGTTGTGGGTTCAATCCCCACTCGATATTATATTTAATTTATTTTTATTTGTCCGCTCTGGTAGAATAAGCGTATAATTTAGTTTAGGTATTCAACGAATTATAGCTATATATATGTAGCTATCTCGAAAATTCGGCAGAAACTGGAGAATTACTCTAACTGTGTGGGAAAAAGCGTGAAGCTGTAAAAAAAAAAGTCTTTTAAGCTATACTAGGGCTGTTCTTTCGCAAAAAGGGCATTCTAGCTTGATTTCGACAGTTTAATCTATAGTGGCAATTTAATCGATTAATTTAATCGATTGATTTAATCGAATACTGTAATTGCTATAGTTAATTAATGTTTGTTTTCCCAATCATTTGCTAGTCAGGCATTGTCACGTATGAATATTGTTTATATGCACATTCTAGAATTATGATAACTCGAGTGAATTTTCAATATTATATTACCCTATTTATAATTGTAGAGACCATAATGACCCAGTAGCAGAGCATCAGATTGTAACTGTGATGGTTGTGGGTTTATCACCACTTTGGGGTATAATTATATTATGTGATTACCTAAATTATTCTCATTTCTCCGTACCGGCTAGACAAAACGCGGTGTTCAATTCCACCATACGCGATATCTAGCAATTTTTTGTTGAATATGTGGAGTCTTTCGGATCTTAAGTTATTGCCAAAGCTGTTTTATATTTTAAATATGTACTTAAATAAAAACGACACATGTGGGTTCGATTCCCACTCGGAGAAATGAGCTATTTTCATTTCCTCGCTTTATTATATTAGAAACACAAAATAACGGTAAACGGCGTTAAGTTTTGCCACTTAACATAACAAATCTCAAAAATTAGGCGGAAAACGGAACCAGATTGTCTTCACTCTAGGTTCCCTCTGGCCACCACGCTATATACGGGAACTTAATTAATTTTTAGTACAGGTATATAAGTCCCTAAAGTAGCAATAAAGCGTTTTACATTATTTGACACAACAATAGAAATATTTAGCGTTATTGCTTGCATTACCCTATTACTACACCGTCTAAAAGACACGCCATCTCTTTCTAACACACAAGTTTATATATCACTATCTTGCTCTAACACTCTATTTTAAGTTCCACGTTCACTGAATTTATTTCCTCCAATGCTTCAGTAAACAGATTATTTTTCTCAGATACGTACATATTCTCTAAAATTTTCTTTTGTAGAAATTTTATATTCTATATTTTAGAATGCTCCACAAAAGAAATGTGGAGCGATTCTTAAATTATTATTTTTTAAATACGCATTTTTTAAATCAAAATTTTATTTTCTTTAGCTTTATCTGTATTATTGAGGTCGTTAACGCGTTGGTTGTGTGTTCGATTCTCATTAGAGAAAAAGAATTATTTTTTTTTCTTTAGTAAAAGACAAAGGGTGTCGTTAACTCATACTCGATTCCCACTAAGGGGAATGAAATATTTCATATTTGATATTTTTATTTTCTTGCTCTGGTAAAGAAGCAAATCGCGGTGTTGAGTTCTGCCTCTCAACACGCAAAACCGATAATACGGCGACAAGTGTAGAACGGAAGTATAAAAATGAGAACGGAGTTTCCTAACACTAGATTCCCAGATTCCCTGTGCCTGCCCTGATATGTGTGCGATACAGTGTGCTAAAATAAATTTGAAAACGTAAACTTATTCAATTAATGTTATTTTTGACTCACAATTTCTCTCATAATTACAACATAAACCACCCAAAATCAAGACGTATCGCAGTATAGAGCTGTTAATTCAGAACTAACTTGCCAATCCGTATAAACTAGTTATCCCCAATAGACCTTCGCAAATCGTCAAAGTGTTACCGCTAACACACATTTGTTGAGATTACTCAAGAACAGAGGAATGCAAATATCAAATCTGTATTACATTACTCATTTGTATTGTGAAATAACAAGAAGCTGTTTGTTGTGGTACAGATGGGATTCGGGTGTCGATTCAAATTTTGCTTGGAGATTTTTTTTTTACTTTTCGCTGTATCCCGTATATGGCAGGGTAGGCAGAGGAAACCTAGTCACGACACGTTATTTCCCTACTCTCTTAATTTTTTTTCAGTTTAAATTTCAGTTTTTCGCTCTATTTTATATACAACGGTATAGGCAGAGAGGACCGAGAAGTGTAATGACACTTCGTTCTCCGCGTTATGCCTAAATTTGAGATATTACTAGTGCCGGAACTTAACGCCGTACTTACTAAAGAGGGCAAATTCGTTGCCTCCCGCGGGGATTCAATATACAATCATCGCGTTCACTTTCACTACACACGCGTTTTTTTTTTAAAATGCTTCCAGCATGCTACAGGACAGACAAATGGGAACCTAGTATTAAGACGTTCCGTTCCACATTTTCCGCCGAATTCTGAAGGCATTGCGTGTCGAGGCAAAGCGCGGCGTTGAGTTCTGCCACCCGATACGCAATGCTTTATTTTAGTTTTTTTATATTGCTTAATAACATATCTTTTACAAAGAAATCTAGTTTCTAACAACTAACTTGCCATTCTGTATAAACGGGATTATTCCCATGAGAATTGAGAGTCAAATAGATACCAATCAAAACAAAATTGTGTAACATTAGTATTGTAGAAGCCAGTCGTGCCGCAGGGAAACAAGCGTGTGACTGTATACGCAACATGTTATGGGTTCAATTCCCACTTAAGGAAATTAAATTTTTAATATTTTCATTTCTTTCTGATTTCGTCGGCGGAAAATGTGTTATCTAGAATTAAGACATTAGGTTCCCTCTGATTTCTGTTTGGAAGCTAAAAACAATATTGTTAACAAACTAAATATTTCGTGGTTTCTGTTAAATACAAGAGAATATTTAACATGTTAATATAAATAACGTTACCGCTGTAAAACGATTCAGATTTGTATTCAAAAAACGCTCTACGTTTTTTCCCATTTCCCAGCAAAGTATCCTATTTTTTTGCTATTTTTTTAAGCATTTGCTAAAGCCAACATATTACATTTTGCTAAAAATCTTAACAATGATCCCTTTTCTAATATTTTTTTGGCTTCACGTTGTACTGTATACCTACATAGCGGGTAAGGTAGAGCAAACCTTTCCTAGCTTTGCTTTACCTAGTGTTAAGGCTTTCTGCTCCCAATTAAATGACTTCCGTTCCATTCATATTAAGTGGCAGAGCTTAACGCCGCGCTTTGCCACTTTACCAGAGCGAGGAAATGTAAATGTTAAATATTTTATTTCCCTGAATGAATCGAACCAACAGCCCTCGCTGTACAGTCACGTCGCACACGCTTGTGACCCATGCACCTCTACAACCTCATTTAATCTCATAAAAACCCATATATCTTTTTACAACCTACATTTCACATATATATTTATTTTTAGCGTAACTCCAAACAGTATTTCTATCAAACAAGTGAGCAACATTTGAAAGGATAGTACGTCATTATACGAAAGTAAAATTTTATTTATAATTTTAATGAGTTCTTATTTTTTCTTTGCGAAAATTTTATTGGATAGTCTTTTGAGCTTGTCGTAATGAAGTGCTTTTGCTTCTCACTGTGGGATTTTATTCGTGTTCACTTATTTTTTTAACTGAATATGTGAAGCCAGTCGTGGCGCAGCGGCACAAAGTGTGACTGTAAAACCTGGTTGACTGGTTGTGGGTTCGATCACCACTCGAGGAGATGAAATATTTACTTAAATTTATATTTCCATTTCTTCGCTCTGGTGTCGAGGCAAAGCGCGGCGTTGAGTTCTGCCACTCAACACTCAACGCCTCCAGAATGCGGCAGAAAGTGGGGAATGGAGTGTCTTAACACTAGGTTCCCCCTGCCTACCCTGCTGTGTGCGGGATACAGCGTGAAGCTGATTAATATGTAAAGCCGTTGGTGCTCAGCGTCAGACAGAGACGCGACGGTTGTGGGTTAGAACTCACTCGAGGAATTTAATTATTATCATTACTTTAGGCAAAGTAATAAGATAAAGCCAGTATTGAGTTTCTACACTCAATTCATGTTCTAAGGTACAGTGCCCTGAAAATTGAGAGGAAATTGGTGACTGAACCACTATGAAACCTACGTAGTGTAAACAAGAAGAAAAGAATTATATTTTAAATAAAAGTAACAGAAAAGGAAACAAATGTAAAGTCGATCTGTGGAAGGTTCTTCAGCCGAAATTTATTTACAAAATTTACTGGCAAGCAATCTTCCATTTTGTTTTGTGCTATGACGTTAAAGGGCGTTAGTCGAATTGTACAGAACTGAGTACCTTGATACTAATTTGCAGAAATTACTCTGTTATGCAGGAATACGATAAGATTAGAGAAGAAGAATCAGTAAGATAAGAGAAGAAAATTGATATATTATGAAAATTAACCTAAAATATAACAAGCAAATCAAACAAAACGAAATGAAAATCTTATCGCACCTCGAGAAAATTGGTCAATTAAACAATAAAACGATTTCACAAACGGAAGCTCCAAAATGAAGATGGAGTCACAGACGCAAAACTCGGGGGAAAGTAACATAATTTCTCAAAATTAGCAAACCAATTAGTCTTGAAACCTTAAAAATGTTTTAAATTATCTCCACTTTGTACGTCCAAGGCAGGTCTGTCACAGAAATCGTTTATTAACGCGACATTAGCAAATTGAGAACTCTGGGAGTAATTAGGGATTTAGGGTTCCGTACCTCAATATGAAAATCGAACCCTTATATGATCACTTTGTTGTCAAAATTGGTAAGAGAGAGAGTTTATAATACAAATAAAGATAGGTTAAATAATTTCTAACAATTTTAAAGTGTTATTCCACACTTAAACTTAAAAAGAAAACTATATTTATAGAAACGTATAAAAATTTGAACGTAGCGAGACTCGCACCCGCGCCTCTTGGGCGGTTTCCAGGAGAAGTAGCTTAAATCAATAAATGAATATTGGGAATTTTTAGGTTAATCACAGTAAACAATTAAACATCACATTGGTAAACTTGCAGTTCATTTCATACAAAATTAGTACATACGTCCGAAAACTTAAGTTTGTCAACTTTTATTTACCATTGAGCTACAAACATGAAATTGGTACGGAATCCGCAATGAGCAAACCTGCTCGCTCTTGACCAGTTTTTTAGATCCCCCTCTATTAAATTACGCTTATGCCGTACACGTATCGGTATTCGGATTATTATCAATATCCGTTTTTAATTAAGGCTTTTGAATTCTGTCAGTTATAATTTCTTGTGAATTTAGTGAATAAATTTAATTGGTATATTATTTTAAATCAAATTACTTCTGTTCTTGACAAATGGGCTAACTAAATTTTCTCTAGTACCTACTGAATCACATTTTAGCTTGGAGTAGTTAGATATTTTTGTTTCTGTTTGCTTGAGTTAAAACTTTTTTAACTTCACGCTGTAACCCGCACACATCAGAATAAGCAGGGGAAACGTGGGAACCTTGTGGAAAGGCACTTCTTTTGGGAAACGACACGACACTTACATTTGCCACTATCCGCCGAATGCTTGTATTGTGTAGCGGAACTCAACGCCGTCGTCACGATCTGTCTCATTAGGAAATGGAAATATATAATATTTTCATTTCCTCGCAAATTTTCGCACATTTAGTATTTATATAAATCGTAACATAATTCGTATACCATTAACCAAATAAGAGCAAAAACATAATTATAAAGATTACGAATTTTTCAAATGAATATTATATAAATTATTATTTTTTTACAAATTTAAAACTTATTTCACGTCCTCATATCGCTTAATTTAGTAAATAGGTTATGTTATTGCATCAAAAATAAATTCTAAAGGCATAATATTAAGTGAAATTCGCAGTTTTGGTCTTAGAGCTCTTATACTGTAACTATGTAGAGAAGTGAAGGGTGGATATTTATTTTACCTTTGACATTGAGTGATTACCTTCACGCTGTATCTCGCATATTCCAGGATAGTTCTGAGGAAAATATAGAGGCCAGTCGTGGCATAGAGGTACAAGCATACGACTAGTAGTAGGTTCGCTTCCCATTCGAGGAAATGAAATATTTTTAATTATTACCTCATGTGGGAATCGAACCTAAAAACTATTGCTAATATTACCGCAACTCAATACGCAATGGCAGAATTCGGCGGAAACCGGGGTAAGGAAGTGTCTTAATGAGAACGAACTATTTTAACATTAGGTTCCTAGGTTATCTCTGTCTGGGTGATATGTGCGGCACACAGTGTGATCGTAAAAATATCTTCTATACTTTCTCTCTCTTCTTTTCTTTTTTTTTCAAAATCACTTTTGCTCCAATTATAAAAAAAAACAGCTACACACTTTTTCCGGCATAGCAATAGAAAGAGAGAGTAGTCAGTACGCTATACTAGTAGTGCTGACGAATATTCTCCCGTTTCCGCCCAAATTCGAGACATTGCGTGGCGGAACTCAACGCCGCGCAATTCCTCAAATTAATTCTAATACAAATTTTCTCAATACACCACTTCTGATACTAAATCAACCAGACAGGTTAACCAGTCAGTCTTCATTAGCCGCCTCAAGGCTGATTGCGCATTTGTAGTTGGCTAGTTTGATTAGGTATTGAAATCCAAGAGTTCATAGTATTGTGGTTTTGATAATATTATAATCTATTTAAATTGCTTTATATTATTCTGTAAGGAATATTTTATTTAGATGTTGTTTTATTTATCTATTAAAGTTTATATGTAAACAAATAGTAAAATAAATGGCTTCACGCTGTATCCCGGATTCATAATAGGGTTGGCAGAGAAGTCAATTCACTTTTCGTATTTTAGAACTAGGTTATCTTATAATAGTATTACTCCATTCCCTTGTTTCCACCAAATTATGGAGACATTGCGCGTCTAATAGCGGAGATCAATGCAGCAATCTACGAAAACGATGAAATGATAATAAATTAAATATCATCATTCCCCGAGTATGGGACGAACTTACCAGTTTTTATAACATAAGTAAATAAAATAAAATCAAATCAGCTTCACGCTGTATCCCGTTAATGTTAAGACACTCCGCTCCCCACTTTCTGCCGAATTTTGGAGGCATTGCTTGTTGAGTGGCAGAACTCAACGCTGCGCTTGACTTGTTGACACCAGAGCGAAGAAATGGAAATATAAATTTAAGTAAATATATTTCATCTCCTCGGGGATCGAACCAGTCGGTTTTACAGTCACACTTAGTGCCCCTGCGCCACGACTAGTAATATATAATTTCTAATAATATCCAATACCTATCCAATAGCTTCAAATAAAACGTTAAAGTTAAAATTATTAAACGCTTAAGCATATCAGAAACAGAATTAAAGATCAAAAGAGGTACAGTAGCTAGAACATTCACTCAATAAATAGCTGTCGTCATTTTCAGTCGCTCTCAAGTTTCGAGTTTAGAACTACCGTCTTTAGTTCAAATCATAACAAATTGCCCTTGCAATTTCAACTTTGTTTCTAAGATTGTAGACAGGTTGGTTAAACTACTAATAGCTAGTACATTCTTATTTAACTTCTCATATGTTTATGTGTTTTTATATACGTTTGTGATGCAACGTTTGACTGTAAACACGATGGTTGTGGGTTCGACTTCATTCAGGGTTCAGGGAGTTGTTATAATATTTTTTTTTTCATCTTCGATTGTAGTAGCCAAATCACGGCGTCCAACCCAATCAAGTCAATCTCAATGAAATGTCTCGAAAATTAGACAGAAAGTGAGTATTGGAGTCTCTTACCATTAGGTTCCCTGTTAGCACGTGACTGACTGACTTTCATCTTTAGTTAAAGCAGTTAAGAAACAAACAAGAACTTAAGAAAATCGATTAGATTATTGACATTAGCATAACTATAACTAAAAAAAATATAAATATTTCAAAGACTAGAAATCGAACCATATACCATAAAGAGTACATACAGACTGATTGGATTTAAATCTTCTTACCCTGAATTCTAACGACCATACACACAGAAACTGACAAGAACTTACTAACTTTAGAAAATCGATTAGATTAATATGACATTAGCATGTCTCGTTTTAGTTCCAGAGTATTTTCCTAGAAGTTCTGACTAGCGGTTTTTGATGAGCGCCACCGTATAACTTGACTTAACTATACGTAACTTGTGGAACGTAAACACAAGAACATATATTGAGTTAAGTCGGTTTTGGTAGCGTCTGGAGTTGCTGTGGAGTCGTGACTTCGATTTTGGGTAGGATAAGTTAGTTGGTTAACGAAGTAGAGTGTAATATAGAAGGTAAATCACAGTGTTGGGTGTCGGTTTTATTTTTTTTTGGAGGTTCACACTTTAAACCACATATAGCAGGGTAGGTTAATGTATTCCGTTGTCCACTTCCCACCGTACTACTAGGATATTGTATTGTTTTGCTGTTAAAGCAAGCGAGCGAGAGAATTCATTCCCCTGAGTGGGAATCGAACCCACAACTGGTCACAGAGCTTAAATAAGATAGTTCTCGATAAGCGTTACCTTTAACTTGTATTTGACTGTATCTGACTTAAAACATATGTATATAACGTATGTATAAATTAGAATCAACTATTGAAACACTATATAATTTAAAATATACAAGATGCAGCGTTTAGTTCAGCTTCTTGACACACAATGCCTTAAATTTGAAAATCATAATTATAGTTCAAAATATTCTTTTAATGAATGCATTTTTGTGCTTTTGAAAGAACTTTTGAAACGTTAAAATAGAATGGAGTTGAAAAACGGAGTGTCTTAAAATAATATTCTCTAAGCATTCCCTGCTGTAAGCGGCCGATGTTTAAAGCTACTAAACTTCGTTGTAGAGTATGAGAAAATTTCGAAATAACTTTACCCTAGCAGTATTTGCCAGTAGTTTTTGATGAGCGCTAGCATACAATTTATATTTGACTGTTACTAACTTTTCTGGAATGTAAATACGAGAACAACTATGTAATTCAGTAAATATTGGGACTTTCTAGCTTAAAGTTGTTTTTGGTCATGAATTCGTTTCTTGGATAAATTCGCATTTGATTAACTATATTTTCAATTTTCTTATGCTCGAAATAAGATAATTGAAAGTATAGTTCAATATACTTTCCATTTTCTTATGCATTAATTGATTTATTAAATTGTTTGTAAATATTTCTGTACCTACAAATAATCAAAGTGACTTTCCTCGATGAATATAATATCCAACTAAAAACCGGTCAAGTGCGAGTCGGTCGAATTTCAGTATTGAAGGTCAACGGAAACTACAACTTATAAAACTTGGCAAACTTTAGCTTGCGGGCGTATGCATTCATTTCGTATGAATTAAACTACAAATATAAGTTGTTTATGATTTTTCTCTATGTCATACCTATAAATGTTCACTTTTCGAATTTTTCCTTAATTTGTATTGTAAGATCTCATTCCTTGCTAAACTTCATTACTATAGGTCCACGGGAAGTACCCTATATTTTACAATTTGAACGTAGCAGGATTCAAACCTGCGCCTATTGGAGACCGTCTAAGCGCCCAGCGATCCAGCTACGTTCTCGAATACCGCTACGTTCAAATTCTTATGTTTTCTAAAAAAAGAAAAAAAAATCAAATAATCTCTTCAAGAAAACGACTTTATAGTTTACAATGACCGTTGCAGCTGAAATATAACCATATATATTATAGCATAAGAAAGTTGAAATAGTGGGTGTAATTTTTATGAGGTTCGCTCACGTGAAAAGGAATTTTTGATATTTTAACTTTAGACACGAAAAATGGAGACAAAGTTCTCTTTGTGCGAGAGCCATATCTCATTCAGGGCGTGTGAGAAATTGGATTAGAATTACTTACGTAAACATAAAATATACAAGTTTATATATGTATATAGTCATAGTGTACCATATATAAGAATAAATATATAAATTCCTCTTATATTCACGCTGTATTCCGTATATAATATGCAGAGGGAGGAAGAGGGTAGGCAGAGGGCACCTAGGAACCTAGTGTTAAGACGCTCTGCAAACACTTTCGTGCCCCACAATACGTCGGGTTCTAGAGACATTGAAAGTTGAGTTGCGGGACACATTACCGTGATTTGCCTGAGCAAAGAAATTAATATAATTAATATTTTACTACACTGAGTGGGAATCGAACCCACAACCACCACATTTACTGTCACACTCTTGTGATCCTGGGCCCCACGACGGGCTCAATATTTACGCTGTGAATGCGCTGCTACGGCTCAGTCCATAAATTAGGCAGTTTTCATAGCGTTAGTTGTCAGTAAGAAGAACTCGGTGTCAGTATTAAGTTTATTCTCAATTTTATCTATTTATGTATATTGAAGAGATAGAGGCCAGTCGTGGTGCAGTGGCACAGCGTGTGCCTGTAAATCGACTGGTTGTGGGTTCCATCCCCACTCGAGGAGATGAAATATTTATTTACATTTATGTTTTCATTTCTTCGTTCTGGTGTCGAGGGGAAAGCGCGGCGTTGAGTTCCGCCACTCAACACGAAATTCTGGAGGCATTGGCGGAAAGTGGGGAACGGAGTGTCTTAACACTAGGTTCCCTCTGCCTACCCTGCTATGTGCGGGATACAGCTTGAAGCTCATTTATTTTTTTCATTCATTTTTGAAGTTTAGAAAACATATAATATATTTTGGATTAGTTGGTCAGAGCGCTTGGACGTATTTTCCTTTCCTGACTGTAGAATAACACTTTATAAATGTAAAAAAATACGTAATAGTTGTATATAGTAAAAAAAATTGTCACTAAAAATTGAAGTTGCAACCATCGTGTAAAACAGTCGTCTCGCTTTTATAGCGTACAATACCATTACTTGAACTTCTTACTAACACCTGCATCAGATAGCCGTAGACTTGAGATTAAATTCTTCTATTTCTATAGAATACAAAATATCAATATTTCTAGTTCAGAAAATATGTTTTACTTCTAATATTTAGTTGTGATATTATTCAGCTCTCTTCTATAAAAATTGAATTTGACTATAGTTTATGACTTCATTTCTTTTTATTTCAGTTTAGTTAATATGAAATTGTTTAATTGGATAAGGAAACATATTTAAATATATTTTTCCCGCTATATCCCGGATAGAAAGAGAGAATTAACTAAAATACAAAGAAATGAAAATAATTCCTTCCTTCGAGTGGGACTTGAACCTACAACCTTTGCGTTTACAGTCAAAAACTACACCCTCGCGCCACGACGGCCTCAAAATTATTATTATATATTTCTAAATATAAAATAACTTATTCCCTTTTTTATTTGACAAAATTTCTTGATCTTCAATACAAATATTGAAGAAATCACAAATTGTGTACACGTACGTAACTGTACTCAGAGCTCGCGCCCAAATATACAAATGATATTTGCCTTACACACATCAAACATAATCGTTAAAAGCAAACAGGATACCTATAGAATGTATCAAAAAATGGTAATTCAAATAAAATAATAGGTATATATATATATATATATATATATAATATTTATAATTATATATATTATACTTATGTCTAAAAATATTTATTACTTAGCCTGATACGCAGAATTAACCTGAGAACCTAGTGTTAAGATATTCCGTTCCCTTTAAGATACTTTCTTCACTTTCTGCAGAATTCTCAAGCCACTGAGTAGCAAGCAGTATTGACTAGCAGAACTCCACGCGCTTTGCTTCGTTACAAGAGAGAGGAAATGGAACTTGCACCTTGTGCTCCTGTGCCACGATGCTCTATTTATATATTTACTTTTAGGCAGAGATTAACTAGTGTCAAGACACTACAGTCTCTTTGACTTGACAGTCAGACTTTTCGTCTCAATTCAATAACAGTTTTAATGCTCTCTATGTATAAGTGAGGTCTCATGATTCGTATGACATTATACGCTTAGAAAATATATATTTTATTACTATAGTTATTTTAATAACTAATAATCATTGATATCATTTCCACAATATACAAATTTTATTTATTAATAATTATATTATACACATTTAATTATAGCAATTGTAACAAGTTGTTTTATTAATAAAAGTAGTTCAACATTTATAAGAACCAACTTATTGAATTGCTACACAAAACAATGCAAATTACAACGATATGAAATAACTGGTGGGAAAGTAGAACAAAATCGTATATAACTACATACAACAATAAACATCTTGATATTAAAGAGGTGTAAAAATGAATGAAAAACCGTATTAAGGTTATGATATCGAGGCCAGTAGTGGCGCAGCGCACAAAATATGACTGTAAACGCGACTGGTTATGGGTTCGATTTCCACCCGAAGAAATGAAATATTTACTTTAATTTATATTTACATTTCTTCGCTCTGATGTCGAGGCAAAACGCAGCGTTGAGTTGCGGAAATGGAGAGCAGAGTATCTTAATATCTCTCGGCCTACTCTACTGTGAGCAGGATACAACGTGAAGCTGATTTTTTAATTTTTATTTTATGTAATCTTCTATCTATATATATAAAAGGACTTGTGCTGACTGACTGAGGTAAGACGCACGCAGAGCCGTAACCGCTGATGGTAGAAACGTGAAATTTGGGCAGATGTTTATGTTCATATTCTGGACATCCACTAAGAAGGGAATTTGAAAAATTTTAACCCTAAAGGGATGAAATAGGGGTTGAAAGTTTGTATGGAAATTTTTTTAAATCTGTACCGATTTTTATAAAATTTGAAATTCAGACTCTTAAAAATATTTCATTGAATACGTGTTTAATGGTTCTTAAGAATTCACCCCCTAAGGGTTCAAATAAGGGGTTGAAAGTTTATATGGAAAAATCTTTAAATTGCCATCGATTTTTATAAAAATTTAAATTCAGACTGTTAAAAATATTTTATTGAACATGTGTTTCGTGGTTTTTTTAGAATTCACTCCTAATAAGCGGGCGAAGCCGCGCGCGCCCTCTAGTATTAAATATTTTTTTAACGATGCTGTCGTGACGTGTCGCGGCACAGCGTCTGACTGTAAACACGACGGTTGTAGATTAGGTTCCCACTTAGGATCTCCATTTTACAGCCAATTTTTAAGACATTGCGTCTTAGGATGGGTTCTTTACTCTTAGTTCCATCTGTCTACCCTGCTATATGCAGCATACACTACTATGACGGCCTAATTGTAATAAACTAAACAATTTTATTTTGCTGGTGCGATAAAATAACCAGCGGCGTTTGGTTCCGCACAATTACTATTGCAAGTAATGCGATATGCAGAAGAACTCGAAACTGCGTGAAACTAAAAATAAATATTACGTTCAAAAATTTGTAAAACAAATTTTATTTTATTATTATTTTAAACTTCTATTGTTATTTATTTATTAAGCTAAAATATTTCTTTATTATCTACGGACATATAACAAAAATGTTTTCCAATAGCTGTAGAATATAAAATGAAATAACGTAAAGAGTTACATACTCTTTTATCCTGAGATCAAAGTACTTGGAACGTTAAACCAGGATCTCATATGCACTTACAGAAAATCACACCCCTAAGCTCGATTTATTCTCACCTATAATACTCTCGGCGCCACTGAAGCACAGTTTAGAAGTGTCTGATTATACATAATAATAATCAGTTTGATTCTCGGCTTCTGTTTTTTCTCCAGTTTTACGTATTATGCGGGATAGGGGCGTAGAGTTAAGACATTACGTTATCGTCTTTTTGAGACATTGCATGTTAAGTGGTGGAAATCAATGCTGAATTTTGTTTCATAGTCAATTCTGGAGGAATTCTGGAGACCTTGCATGTTGAGTGGTAGAACTCAAAGCCGTACTTGTCGTTACCAGAGCCAGCAAATGAAAATATTAAATAGGTATTTCATTTCCTCGAGCGACAATCAAACCTACAACCAGTCGCGTATACAGTCACACGATTGTGCCACTGAGCCACGACTGACCTTAATTATTTCAAGAAGATAAATTGAAACGATTGAAGCGCATTCTGCTTATAGCCCAAGAAAGTTA
The DNA here is from genome assembly GCA_021202915.1 of Heliconius himera. NCBI lineage: Eukaryota > Metazoa > Arthropoda > Insecta > Lepidoptera > Nymphalidae > Heliconius > Heliconius himera. The sequence goes on from JAJHJA010000281.1 coordinate 980,092, forward strand.
AATATAATCTGAACATTGTATGTAATCCTATCATTTTCGTTCGTTGCCAAGTGATTTGGGATTAATTCCAAGGAATACTGTAATCCTCGAGTATCTTAACGTAATGGAAAGCTTATATAGAGATTATTTGTTACCTTTTTTTTAGCTTCAGAGGGAAACTGGGAACCCTGTGGGACAGTAAGATACTCCGTCCCCATAAAGATAGTTCCGTCCCCCACTTTCTGTGGAATTTTGGACGTCTTGTTTGGTGGGATTCAAAGCAGTTTTGTTTTCTTTGTTTTTTTTTTCTTTTTAAAAAGTTAGAATAATTTCTGGGAGAGTTGTGAGAATAAATTCTGTATTCTATATATTCTTTTTTGCATTATATTTATCTTTATATATATTTATATATATATTATTCAGCCATTTACAATTTTACAATTCAAACAAAAAAATTGGGCATGTCAAATGAACGAGTGTTGGAAAAATGGCAAAAATGATTTATGAAGGAAAGTAAGTGATGAGAGAGATAGGGAGAGACCTCGGTTGACCTTCGAAAACATAGTAGCAAATATACTAGAAGAGGATATAAATGATATAGGAGTATAGACTGGTAAGCACACAAGATACGTAATAATTGCTCGATTATTTTGTTAGGTCTCTTTTGATCAAAAAATTGGAAGGATTCTGGCTTTGGAGCCTCCAGGATGTTAGATTTTGACACTAGGTTCCCATCTAGGTTTCCACGCTATTATTTGCAGGAACAGGATCAAGCTAGAAAAAAGATCAGAATATGCAACAAAATATTATTTTAGTGTGTTTGTATGTGTGTGTTTTCGCAAATCATTATTATTTTTCTATTTTCTTACTCTATACAATATATTTTAAATGTGGACATCGCATAGCAGTTTTATCTTTTTACTCAGCCAATTATATTAATGAAACCCCCTGTAGATATATATCACATTACAATATTATATTTCCATCGTATTAAATGTATGTCACCCTCACATTTATAGCTAGCAGTAACAAATATTTTATATCACCAGTTAGGTGCCATCTCACAAACAATAGGCTATAAAGACCGTTAAAACACAGGCTGTTCCCGTTATTGAATATCCAGTCACAAAGCGTTGTATGTATCGATTTTATATAATGCAGTTTACTGCATTATATATATGTAGATACATGTATGAATATTAAGCTTATGTGGGAAAGCGGAGAGATTTAAGTGACTATACACTCTGTATTTTAGTTTATGTTATTTTGTTAACCGACTTCCGTAAGAAAAGGATTAATTTGACTCTATATTTCTAGACCTTCATGTTGCAGTGGAACAGCGTCCGATTGATTCGATTAATATTTGAATTCGATATCAAAATTTTGGCAGAACTGTTCAAGTTCTACCACTCGACATATATAATTTCGAAGTCGGCTGGCAAATGAAGAGTGGAGTGTCTAGACAGTGGGTTTTAGACCTATTTTGATATGTAGTAAAAAGAGTAATATTAGTTTTTTTTGTTTCAATTTCATTGTAATAAGATTGTAAGGTAGTATATATTTAAAGTTTGTATATATTTATTTCATACTTTGTTTTAGTATTTGTTGTTATAGGAATCAGAATTATATCATCTATTTTAATAACTTGAGATAGGAAAAGTAAAATCAGGAAAAAGAAGATAATTTATTTTCTATGTGGGTATCGTACCCACAACCATGCCACGACGTCCTTCACAATAATTTTCTTTTATAAATATAATATTTTATGTAAAACGACTGTAGTTATTTAAGTATTTTTTTTTCTAATTTGAGATTATTTAAAAAAATCCTAATAATTACTGTTTTATATCAACTCCGCCAACGTCATGACAGCGCGTGTGTCAAACTTTTATTTAAAAAGTTTAATTGATCCAAAAGTTCTTATAAAGTCGTTATGAATAAATTTTATTTCGAATACGAGTTTTAACGTAGCAATCATACAAAAGTCTTTTTATTTAAAATAAAAAACTTGGAGATTGTGATCTTTTTGGAGGAGAAACTTTATGTACGCATTTTTTTAGTATCAAGAATATCTGTTAGTACCTTGTTATCATCACATCAGTCTTTTGATGATCAATTATAAGCATAAGTCTCCTTTAAGGATTTTCATAGCAATCAGTTGATTTTTTAGTAGGTATCAAAAATCAAATAGATTTTATAAAATATTTAGGCTTAGCTGTCAGAATGCTTGGACGATTTCCCAGAGGTGCGGGTTCAAATCATGCTACGTTCAAATTTTTATACGTTTTCTATAAAATATTTTTCTTTCTTAAGTGTGGAACACTAAAAATGACAAAAAAAAATATGGTTATCTTAATTACCTCTACCTACCTTTATTTTTAAAAAACATTTTTTTCAAAAGTCTATCAATCATCCAAGAATACCTGCAGAATGTGGATTGACCACCGCTCATACTCGCATATTATGAAGCAAAAACAAATAAAATGCCAAAAGATTTAAATTATAATTTATTTAGATTATAACAGCACCAATTGAAAACCATACAAGAATAGCTCACTAATTCACCTTTAAATACTCCTAAAAACGTATTAAAATAATGATAGTTAATTTCAATTATATAAAAATAAATCATGGTAATATCCTCATATCAGACATATACTAAAATCAAAATCAGCTTCATACTGTATCCCGCACACAGCAGGAAGAAACCAGAAAGGCAAGAGAAACCTAGTGTCAAGACAGTCCGTTCCGCACTTTACGGTGAATTTTGGCGACATTGCATGTTGAGTGGCGGACCTCAACGCCAACTTTGCCTCGACACCAGAGCAAAGAAATGAAAATATAAATTTTAAATAAATATTTCAATTACTTGTGTGGAGATCAAACCCACAACCAGTGTTTACAGTCACACTTAGTGCCCCTGCGCCACGACTGGCCTCTCTATGGCAGTCTATATATAAAAATCGAACCCAAAACCACGTCGTTTATACACAAACGCTGTCAAATTATATATATGCCTGTATATATATAAATACATTGAAATAGCATAAACAAAGAGTGGAATAGAATTACAAAAATAACATACATGTAAAGACTACTCAGGTCACTTTTTCATACGAATCTGAATGAATGGGAGAACGAGGCAGAGAAATACCTACGTGGCTTATTACCGCGTTCCCAACCAACATAGTGATATATGGATGAATTTTAAAAACATTGATTGTCCATTTTATAAGAGTTAGCGGATATTCCAGTACTGGTGGTATATACTTTTTAACTACATTTTTTTTCTTTATTAAAAGATTTTGTTATTGTTGTAAGAAACATAAAGATTTTATAACCAACATTATGTATTTTATTTTTACGTAAAGTAGGCATTTAATAAAACATCGGTTATGCTAAAATTAATAAAAGAAAAAAAAAAACAATTATTGCCAGAAAGTAACTTCTCTTTCCTTTTAAACAACTTTTAAATAACTTTTTACTAACTGTCAAACAGAAAGGCACATTTACTATAACTGCATTAAATGTTGCATGTGTTAGGGTGAATCTAATGTTATGATAGCAATTCTCCCATTTCCGACCAATTTGTGAGATATTGCGTGTTGAGTGATGAAACTAAACGCCGCATTTTGTCTCATGCGAAGAAATGAAAATAATTCTTTTCCCCAATCAGGAATCGAACCCATACGTCGCGTTCAAAATCAATCGGCGTATTTAAGTAGAAGTATTTTATACTGTGCAATTAATTATTTTTTATTAAATAGCTAAAATCTTATAGCTTGAACGGTTTAGAAGTAGTTTCCTGTGTGGGTGCATTTTTGAAATGCTTTTAGAAGCTAAAAAGATTTCAAATGATTTGTGGTTTGGATATTTTCAGAAATATAACTTGGTTTTCGAAAACATTCAACACTACAGGAGTATTAAAAAAATGTTTATATTTTTTAACCATAATAACGTTCCGGCGTTAAGTTCTGACACTCTACACGGCGTGTCTTGAACACGGGCGGTAGGTAGAGGATTGAGTGTCTCAATATTACTCAACGAAAATAGGTGAAGCTGTAAAACAATTATTTGTTTGATATAAAATAAATCTCATACTGTATTATATTATTCTTTTATACTTTCATTCTTTCAGCTTTACGATGTATCCCGCAATAATAATGTAGATAGAGGTAGCTTAGTGAGGCCGGTCGTGGCGCAGCGGCACGAGGTGTGACTGCAAAACCGACTGGTTGTGGGTTCGATTCCCACTCGAGGAGATGAAATATTTACGTAAATTTATATTTCCATTTCTTGGCTCTGGTGTCGAGGTTAAGCGCGGCGTTGAGTTCTGCCACTCAACACGCAATGCCTCCAGAATTCGGCAGAAAGTGGGGAACGGAGTATCTTAACATTAGGTTGCCTCTGCCTACCCTGCTGTGTGCGGGATACAGCGTGAAGCTGATAAAAAAAAATAAAAGGTAGCTTAGTCTTAAGACTCCCCTTTCCTCACTTTCCGCCGAATTTTTAAGGCAATACGTATTAAGAGGCGGAACTTAACGCCGTGCTTTTTTATTTGGCCATTTAATTTGACCATACAATTAGCCACTTTTAACATTTACTTCAACCTCACATTTAACTAAACAAAACTAAAGTACATTGACTCAATCAAAGTGCGGTCGCGTTAGTGCGATCGATTTATTTCAAACTCACTATCCAGTACAAATGGACCGCAAACAATTGCTTTAAATGATGCTTGTTGGTATTGCGTTAATCAAAGCTTACTAAATGTTCATTTAAAATTACATACTAGTATTTTTTATAGCTTTGCTTTGCAGGAATAGTTAAAATAACTAAGAGTTCCTCATGATACATGTTACATTTGTAGGTCCCTGTGGTAACTATGACTGCAGGTACCATGAATTACACAGAATCCATGAATTTGGATTTTTTTGCCATTCTTTCATCACTGATTCGTACAACGTGTTCAAACCAACTGTGCACGTTCTTCTTCATACTCACCATGACATCCTCGCTAGTACCTGCCATTCTGTGTATCTCTTCACTGTTGATTCGATCAGCTAAGCTGACTTCGCATATCCTACGAAGAGATCTCATCTCCACATCATTCGTCTTTTTTTCATTCTTCTCCTGTAATACTTTCGTGCTTCGGTGCTGACGTGCTGACACGGCGAATGTCATCAATACATGACACTGACAATAAGCACCATTACTGGCAGCTATACGTCTTTCCGCATCCATCTCGTATCTCTACTGAACATGTTTACCAAATATACCACTCTATTCACTTGTTGTATCTTACCATTTACACTGATCCATTCCCCCCTTCCTTAATTTCTTTTAAATACCAGCCTTGTCTTACTCGGATTCAGACTTAGACTATTCTCTTTACACTATTCTTTCAGAGTGGTGACTAATGCTTGTAACTCCTATTTTGATGATGGAATGAGTTCTGCATCATCTGCGTACTCTCACTTTCGTGTCACCTTGTTTCATTCATATTCAAATACATACAGCTTAAAGCTAAATGTATTTAAAATTTACTTTTCAGTATGATTTTCATATACACAAGTCATTTAATACAACGTTGAGAACACAAAGGATTTTCGCAAAGCAATTTAAGCTATTGAAGTTATCTCATAAAATTTTCGATTAAGTCAAAATTTGCTATTTATTGTCCATGCAAGTGATGTAGCGTACAACGTTATAATGTGCTGTATAAATAAAAAAGTATTAATACATAAGCTTGTTTTCACTTCGAACTCGAAAAAATTAAACCATAACACTAGAGTTTTCACCTGTTCAAATACCGTATAAGGAAAATATTTTTATTATTTTACTTTTAAATATAACGAGTATAGGAGGATAGTATAACTAAAATTTGGTTTTAATTTTAATGACTCTACTCTAGTAATTGCAAGAGATACGCTAACTTCAAAGAAAATACTAAAAATTATATTTTTTCAAATATACAGTCAAAAGTTTCATTTAAGAACAATGTTAGTAGAAGTAAAAATAAACACATTAGTTTGCTCGACCAAAGGTGGCTCGTTTCACATAATCGCGAGTAAATAAACAAATACTGAAAACAATGTTAAGTGGTCTCAGAATAGTAGTGAGTCAGTCAGTTAATCATTTATATTATTTGATATGGTATAAGCTCTTTGGCTTCTTTTTTTGGAAGAAAAATAGAGTGAAAATTCCTTTGAAATTAGAAAGTATACATACTTATACCTACTTATACTTATTGAGGCCGGTCGTGGCGCAGCGGCACGAGGTGTGACTGCAAAACCGACTGGTCGTGGGTTCGATCCCCACTCGAGGAGATGAAATATTTACTTAAATTTATATTGCCATTTCTTCGCTCTGGTGTCGAGGTTAAGCGCGGCGTTGAGTTCTGCCACTCAACACGCAATGCCTCCAGAATTCGGCAGAAAGTGGCGAACGAAGTGTCTTAACACTAGGTTCCCTCTGCCTACCCTGCTGTGTGCGGGATACAGCGTGAAGCTAATTTAATTTTAATTTAATTTTTACATACTTATACCTAAAAAATAAAGAGAATTGTTTGAATTGTCTTATCTTAAGTGTTTATACATTAAACACTAAAGATATATAAATATTTTAGAAAATTTATATCAATTGAGATCAATCTGATAGTTTATGAGATGCGTGCGTTCAACCAAGCAAACTCTTTAGCTTTAATATATTAGTATAGAGGCAAAGATGTGTTAAATCCAATATGTAAGATACTTATCAAAATTATAACACAAATTACTGAAACCATAATCACTTAATTAAATTATTATTAACAAACCACATTATAAATTGTGTGATAATTTTGGACTAAATGTTCAACAGTCACTACACGTTATATTAAGTACGATAAGTTTATAATAGAGGTTGATTCGGTTTACTCTTTAAACGACCTCAACGCCGCTTTTCTATTCACCAGAAACTTTTTTTTTTGCAGGTTCACGCTTTTTACCCATCAGAAACCATAACTCCATAACTCTCGCGGCCAACAGCAGAAACCTAGTTCTATGACAGTCCGTTCCCGGTTCGAGTCCCGCTGCGTTTAAATTTTTATACGTTCTCTAAATAAGTATTTTTCTTTCGTAAGTGTGGAATAACACTTTAAAAATGTTTAAAAATATTTAAAAAATAGTTTCTCTCTTGCCAAACGATAATTCTTAGCAATTATCTTTGGGTAGCGGAAATTTGTAAAAATCTCCCTACAGAGATGCTAACAACATGAATAAGTTGTAACAAGCGTATAAAAATTTCGACGTAGCTTGGCGAGAACGCATGACTTAGTGGTCAGAGCGCCTGGTTGGTTTCCAGGAGGCGCGGGTTCGAGTCCCGCTGCGTTCCAATTTTTATACGTTTTCTAAATAAGTATAAATAAGTATTAGTCCATTCCCGATTTTCCTCGTTTTGAAATTTTCCAAACATGGGTTAAGTGGCGGAACTCCTCGTTTTTTATACAAGAATACGGAAATTGATTTAAATATAAAATCAATCGATAAACTTTGAATATTATTGTTTCATCTCAATATATCTAACGGTCTAAGCCCTGAGTCAATACACCCGATGCAATCTACATCTGAGGTTGGCAGTGATGGAACAACGCTTGTTGACGTTTAATTAGCTGAGCTATCAATAATGTTATACATACATATTATATTCAGGTAGTATTTATATTAATACCCAAATTATATTATATACTAGCGGCCCGCCCACGGCTTCGCCCGCTTAAAATACATGATTATTGATTTAAGCAGAATTGATTGACAACTATAATAAAATAAAATAAATAAATAAATCAGCTTCACGCTGTATCCCGCACACAGCAGGGTAGGCAGAGGGAACCTAGTGTTAAGACACTCCGTTCCCCACTTTCTGCCGAATTCTGGAGGCATTGCGTGTTGAGTGGCAGAACTCAACGCCGCGCTTAACCTCGACATCAGAGCGAAGAAATGGAAATATAAATTTAAGTAAATATTTCATCTCCTCGAGTGGGGATCGAACTCACAACCAGTCGGTTTTGCAGTCACACCTCGTGCCGCTGCACCACGACTGGCCTCACACCCTATAATAGAATGACAAACAAACATAAAGACAACATACAACAACATATATAATATAAAGACAACTATAATGACTTCTAATATGATTTTTTGTTACTTTAATCTGTAATATTCTATTATGACTTTTTTTACGACATTATCGTAACTTCTGTAAGAATTTTTAATTGTTTCGAACTAAAAAATATGAGCAATGTCGATATTTGATATTCATAAAATATACATAAAGCTAATTATTTATTATATATATATATATATATATATATATATATATATATATATATATATATATATATATATATATATATATATATATATATATATATATATAGGCAGAATTCAACGCCGCGCTTAACCTCGATACCAGAGCGAAGAAATGGAAATATAAATTTAAGTAAATATTTCATCTCCTCGAGTGGGAATCGAACCCACAACCAGTCGGTTTTGCAGTCACACCTCGTGCCGCTGCGCCACGACCGGCCTCATCATATATATATATATATATATATATATATATATATATATATATATATATATATATATATATATATATATATATATAGTAACATTACGTTCTTTTTACCTATGTTATGTTTTTTAAAGCTCTGTTAAATGTGCTGATGTCACTTAATAATTGTACTGCTTTAGAAACAGTCTTAAATGTAAAATTATTAATTTGGTTAAGGATTCATAATATTCTTTGTAAAATAACTGTAATGTTTGCATATTAACTCCTGTTTGCATATTATTAGATAAATGAATAATTGGTAAATATGTAGTTATTACAGAGTACACGTAGAAAGGATATTTTTAGGCATTTTTATATAGATTTATTTCAAACGAACGAACGAACCAAAAAATCTATGTATTTACTTGATATTTCTTTTCACGACTGGCCTTGTTTACTTTATTGTATAAAATATTGTATAATAGTGCTTCAAAAATATATATTTTTATCAACAGTCATATAATCAAGACGTTTCGAATGTCATTCTTTAGCCAGGGTCATACCAGCGCGATTTCTATATAACATTCGCTGGCAAGCTAATGCCTTGAGTTCATTCAAATGACGATAACTTTTTTTTTAATGAACCGATTTTGATGAACCAAACTTTAGAACCTAAATTGAGTTAAAACAAAGCAATTGGTGAAATTTTCAAGTAAATCGGTTCAGTAGTTTCAGAGAAAAATGCGGACAACAATATGTCGACAGACAGACAGACAGACAGACAGACAGACAGACAGACAGACAGACAGACAAGAAATTCAAAAAAAATCTTTTTGCTTTCTATTAGTCTTTTTAAGTATCCCTCTATCCATTTCAGTCAAAATTACTAAATGTACAGACAAAATATTTTTACTGTCTTATTATATATAGAGATAATAGTACAAAATATGTAATGATTAATATAAGGTTTTTATTAATATTTATAAATAATAAGGCCAGTCGTGTCGTAGGGGCATAAGCATGCGACTGTCAACGCAACATCATGTTGGTTCAATTATTACTGCACGAAATAAAATATTTAATATTTGCATTTCCTCGTGTTGACGCGACAACGAGCGAAATGAGGCAACGCGTCGCGTTTTTCGGCCATGTGATCCCGGCCTAGAATAGGATCAGGGTGGTACTGATGGTGTCGTAAGAGACGGCTAAAGTAAGTGTAGGAGAGTCACGTTGCCACCAATGGCAACACGCATGGACAGGCTCGATCGGGTTACTACCACTTAATGCCTTTAGCTTTAGCCTTGGCATTTAATACCTTCAGCTTAATAAAACTTAACCTTGGCTTTGTCTACTGTGTTTCGCATTAGATAATGCTCCGGCGCCTAATCCTCACCCTTTCCTGGAATATGATAGAGGCACTTCAAGACAATTTACCCCAGGAGGGTACCAGCATCGTTGGAGAATCCCCACGTGAGTCTTGACGGGCGGCCTGAGTTTGAAATTAAATGAGTTGAAATACATCGAATTCTGGGGAGTGCAGGGCATGGAACTTTATATTCCTATCACTGTAGTGCTAATCGGCGGCAAATCACAGACTCGGTTCGATACGTCTTGCAAACTTGCTACTTTTAGTAAACGCGAGGCATATCGAATCTGGGCCGAGGCACTAGTTACTAAGGATCCGAAGGTGAAAGCCTCAAAGAGGGAGTATAACTGAGCCTCTAGGTACCTTAAGTGGCCAATTGCCAGAGCAAGGTCCGAGCACATCGCCAAAATCTACACTAGGGCTACTCGCCTCCTTTAGTGCTCTGTTCATGTACTCCTGAACTGATACAGATGCTTACGCGTTTATTTCGGTACTCTTATTTAGTTGGCGTAGTTCCGGACGTGTGCAAGAGGGCTCTTATACACCTGATCCCGAAGAAAGTTGATAGTTTCGATCTATCTAACTTCAGGACTTTTGCTATCACCCCCCTGCTCTCGAAAGTGATGGGGAGCATTATAAATAGCCAGATCTTGGCTTATCTAGTAGATCACCAATTGATTAATGACCGTCAATATGACTTCCACTATGGTCGCTCAACCGGTCTACCTAACCCACCGCTGAACTGTGGGTTAGGTAGACCAGAAGAATAGCAATCCATGCTAGAATCAAACTAACTGCCAGGCCCTCTTCGTTGTTATCGATAGCCGCAGCTCAGCGGTGGGTTAGGTAGACCAGAAGATCACCGGTTGAGCGACCGTGATGGAAACCGTCGACCAGTGCAGAAATAAACTTGTGCTTTCCGTTGAGGCATCCGTCGGGAATGTCTCTTCATGGAGTAAAAGGGACTTGATTCAATTCAACCCCCTGAAGATACAATTTTGCGCACAAACCATTAAAAAAAACTCCATTTGTCGTATCGCCAGTCTGTCAAAACTCGTGGCTCGCAGCGGTGATCACTTATGATCAGGAAACCAATGCTCGTTTGCCTTTTTTCATAAAAAAAGAAACTATAATAGGTTTTCAGATTCCCTCTGCTTATTCTATTATGTGTGCGATACATTTATAGTGTTCACTATAAAAATATAATAATAATAATTACTTTATACGATAAGTAGTTCAAAGTATTTTATATCTTAAACTCTTGGAGAATTCTTTAAGATTAAGATAATTATAGGGACGGTGTCATAGCTTCGTAGAAGAACTGCTTTACGAATGCGATGGTTGTGGGTTTGCCTCCATCTCAGGGAAATTCATTGATGACCCTATGGTAGATAAAATGAGGTGTTGATTACTGAAAATGGGGCACTGAGTGGTTTAGCACTAAGTTTCCTGTATCTACTGTGCTATGTTGGAAGAAACGTGAAAGGGAACCTTATCAAAATAATATTCTATGTATAGTCGCTAGTAGTTATATATTTTTTAAGAAACGTTTGAACCCGCGCCTTTTATCATGTGGTTTTCAAGACGCGCGGGCTTAAATCCCGCTACGTATAAATTTTTATACGTTATAAAAAGCATTTTCCTTTCTAAGTATGGAATAAATAATCTATGTAGTTATGTTATCTCGTGTTCCCATAGACTTGACTACGTATAATTGTATGTACTTATATATAATTTGAAATCATAATTGAGTATACTGCTTTTTGATGTTACCATGCTACTTATACAATGAAAGTGTATTAAGGTGACGTAATGAGGAAGACTACACATTTGATACTTATGGGCAATCCCAATCGGGAGAATATTTATGTATATTTTTTGCTTTTCAGCCTAACAAAAATAACATTAGGCTATGGCACTAAGCTCGTAACGTCAATAAAATAGGCAGAAAGTTAACCTGTAGTGTCTTAACTTAACTTTAATTCTATAATATCTACTTCTGTAAATGTGACTGTTGCTTGAAGATAAATTGTATTCCACGAAATTAACACGAACGGTAACACGAACATGATATGAATACTTAAATCTACTTTAAAATTCATTTATTGACTTTTACGTTACCTTATTCATTCAACATAAATGAATCATTATTGTGAAAAGAATATGAAATGTAATTTCAGACGATGACAGGCTTAATTTTTCTTATCCCTTATATAAATCCCTCAAAAATGATTGCACGACTGACTGATATGACACGATTGTAAATGTGACAGATTGGAGGTTCGATTCCCTCTCTGGGAATTTGATAATTAAAATTTTCATTTTTTCGCTCTGATAACGAGGTAAAACGCGGTGTTGAGTCACGCCACTCAACACGCAATGCCTCCAGAATTCAGTGGAAAGTGAGGAATGGTTGTATCTTAGTGGGAACAGAGTGTTTTAACACTAGGTCCCCAGGTTCCGGAATACGGAGTAAATCAATAAAATCTTGAGACGTTGTATATTATTTGGACTAAGCTGATTATAACATCTAAAAGCGAACGTTAAACTAAATATTAAAAAAACATAACTTTTACTTCAAAAAATAACGCTCCGCACCTCCTTGTTCGAAGTCGCCTCTTAACTATATTTCTGCAGGAACTGTCAATACCAGCTGTTCATAAGACTCGGGAGTTCGCAGTTTGAAAGTATTATATCGCGTGAAATATTCAAAGACTATAAGTAAAACGGATTTTGTTGCTTTTAAAAATCTCTGGACTGAAGTCTATGTAAATTATTTTGAATATTATTTTTTAGATGGCTGTTATCCCGCATATAGTAGGGTAGAAAAAAAAGCTGGGACCCTGGAGTAGACACTTCAATCCCAGTAAGACACCTCTATTCACTATCTTGAGTAGCACACCTCAACGTCGAGCTTTATCTTGTTCTCAAAGCGAGGAAATGAAAATATTTAATATTTCTTTTCCTGGAATGGGAATTAATGTACGCAGAATGCCTGCCGCCATCTTTGTTAGTTGCGTGTATGTGAATAGTGAAATGAGAGTTAAATAGGTTTGGCGAATTATAATTACTTATAAATGTAATGTCTGTATATATTAATAAATATTTAACATGTTATTATAAAAGAAAATATAAATATAATAGTATCATTTATAATATGATATAAGACTATTATATCAAAATACGTATTTACTATTTATAAACATTATATACCTGATATGAGTATTTAATGTCCTAAAAGGTAATCTGTCAATATATATGTAATAACTTTCAGTAATGATTGGGTATAACAGAGAGGAGGACAGGACGTTTAGGATATGTCACGAGAGATTGAAACGGACAGACTTTGACATTTTATTTATCATAATATATTTTATTTGTACTTATACTAAATTTACGGTACATTTCATATTAATACTGTTATCTTTGAATCTCTAAAAGATCTTGGATTATTTACGATCACTACGAAAGGATACTATCTATATTAGACGTATCACGAACCATATTAAAATATTAAAATTATTATTTAGATAATTTTATTTAAATATTTTATTGAGTAGAGTGGGGAGTCAGTTACAAACACTAAGGTCCTTCTGTCATATATATGCCTTCTGTATGCGGGATACAGCATTACGTTGATTTTATTTTCAAAAAAATCTACACTTTCAAAATCAAAATAGAAATCTCTCAACGTAATTCCTGTATTTCAAGGTAGATAGGTACATATATTGTATTTCGTAAATAGCGTCTGCTATGGAATACTACACGGTTGCGCGATCAAAAGCTGCCTTTGACTATAGGGACGTGAACGTGCATGCGTTGGGTTACATGATGCCATTGATATATTACATTCTGTTTGGCATACAATCATATATATAGTAGGTACATATCCAGTCTATATCGATAGTAGTGTTTGAGGTCGTCGCAAGGGCACCAGGGTGCGACTGTACACATGTGAGGTTGTGGGTTCGATTCAACTCGAGGAAATGAAATACGGTATGATATAGCAAAGCGCGGCGCGGCAGCGGAGTTCGCCATTAAACGCTAAATGTTTTTATAATTTCGCCGAAAAGTGGGAAACGAAAGTGTTTTAATGGGAATGGAGTGTCTTAACACTAGATTCCCTCTGCCTACCATGCTATGTACAGCGTAAAACTAACAAAATATAATAAGATCTTGTTATATTTATTAGGATTTTGTACAGTTATATGCATTTGTTTACTAGCACAAGAATGCTCTTGTGCCCCTACGCCCGGACTGGGCAGCAACTTCAAAGCAACAATAAATACTTATACAGAAAACATATAAAATTTGAACGGAGCGGGACTCGAACCCGCGCCTCCTGGAAAACCTGGTCGGCTTTCTTTCCTAAGTGTGGAATAACACTTTAAAAATGTTAAAAACTTACTATATTACGTATAAAATTTATTCGAACGTCAAAAAAAAGCAAATTCACAATAATAATTGTTGTTTATACAACTTTTCGAGTAAATCTTTTTTTAATGTGCGTTCTTTCTAACTACGAAACTTTTAATTAATTCTCCGGTTTTGCATCGCCCAGTTTTTTGTTTCGCAAAATTATATATATTAATGCTTCTGCCATTGTCTCTTTTATTTACTACAAACTAGATATTTTAAGTTAGATAAATTTAATATTATTTTGTTAATTATTGAGGTGATAAACTGGTGGCGCAGGAGCCTAAGCGTGTAACTGTGAACGCGACAGGTTGTGGGTTTGATTCCCACTCGAGGAAATTAAAGATTTAATATTATCACTTGAAATCTAAAGTCTGATATAATAATAATGTCAACTGACAGACGAATGCCACCTCAGTCTACCCGTAACCACGGACTACTGCAGAGTGTTCGAAACGACGATTTTCCAAAATATAAAATCTTAAATATACGTGATTAATCCGGTTAAATTAGTTTCATTTAAAATGTGTAATAATCGTGAAAATCAAAGAACTTATTATATATATATAAAAACATTAGAGCTAGTCGCGGCGCGGAGGCAAACGCGGCGGTTGTGGAACCGCTAAAACCTCTATTCCTACCCTGCCGCCCTAGGAAATCTCTAGCAAAAAGGCAAAGCGCAGAATGACTTCCACCACTCAACTTGCGATGCATCCAAAATTCGGTCAAAAGTAGGGGACGGAGTGTTTTAACTCTATGTTTCCTCTGCCTACCCCATTACATATATGCGGGATACAGAGTGAAGCAAAAGTGTAAGTAAGATAAGAAAGTAATGATTCTTCATATACGGGAAAAGAAAATCGTTTAAAGATTAAATACCTTCTACATATTCGCCGAGCTCACAGCCCTTCAACTTGAACGAGCATCGAACGCTCCTACTGACGTCTAGAAATGAATGTGCAAAAACAGTTCGAAAACTAAATAAATGTCTCTTGCAGCGAGAAAATGTTGCTTTAGTTAAAGTTAAGATTATTTCTAGATATTTTATTCCTTCTTCATTCTTCTTTATGCTTACGATTTATACAATATAACTCGGTAGGTAGAAGAAACTTACTGTTAAACATTGCTTGTTGAGTGGCGGAACTCAACGCTGCGTTTTATTTTACCAAAACGGGGAATTGAAAATATGTACGGAAATATCGCTTGTATGAAAAACGGCTCTTACCTAAACGAAAATTTGATGAGATTAGTACAATAGCCTTAACAGTATTGAATGATTTAAATAAGATTCAAACCACAACCATTGCTTTTTCAATCAGACCCGAGTAAGAATTGTATCCACATTCATCGTGTTTTACAGTGACACGCTACTGCCCCTGCGCCAGAACGGCGTCTAGTAGCAGGATCTATGACAGATTATAAGTATATCTATATAGATATAACTATGTAAGATTATATGAACTTTTATTATTGAAGAGGTAAATTTTACATTTTAAAATGAAAACTAATACAAATATACATTTAAATACTCTCCTGTAAAGCGCGACGTTGAGCAATGCCTCCAGAATCCGGCAGAAAGTGGGGAGCGGAGTGTCTTAACACTAGATTCCCTCCGCCTACCCTGCTGTGCGAGATACAGCGTGAAGCTGATTTGATTTAATTAGAAAAAAGAATATATATACATATATTTATATGTACAATATAAAATTATATTATAAGCTAAATTACGGACAAAAGCACAGACATAGAATAGTTAATTAAAGCAACAAAATTAAGACGAGACGATGTTTATTTGCTAATGAATTAATTTCATTTATATTCTTACTTGTACTGAAACGTGACTGTGGTAGCAAGTAAACGATTTGGTATATACAAATACAAAAGAATAATAATATACTACCTTTAATATTATTAAATTTATATTTCCATTTCTTCGCTCTTGTGTCGAGGCAAAGCGCGGCGTTGAGTTCTGCCACTCAACACGCAATGCCTCCAGAATTCGGCAGAAAGCGGGGAACGGAGTGTCTTAACACTAGGTTCCCTCTGCCTACCCTGCTGTGTGCGGGATACAGCATGAAACTGATTTTGATTTTTTTATATTTTTAAGCTGTCGTGGTGATAGAACATGATATCTCACTTCAAATATGATGGTTGTTAGTGCAATCCCTAGGGTAGGCTTGATTAAATTTAAATTACTTAAATTTCCCCACTCGGCCAAAGACGAAGCGAGGCGTGAAGTTTCTTGATTTGATATTGAGAGATTGAGAGAACGGAGTGTCTTACCACTATGCTTTGATAATAATAAAAATAATAATTATACTAAGTTAAGTTAAATAATAAAAAAAGTACACAATTCATCAATTTTCTTAAGCTGTAAGTTCTATTGGCTTCATTCCAAAAGATTGAAGTTCGGCAGTCGAAGCAGTATGTTTTCTTATCTTCTTTAAAGAACAACGTAGCGTCGGCTCAAACTAAGAAAGATCACGCCAAGTGAATAGACTTTAACTGAGAACTTTGGTTTTTTTCAGCCGTGCCAAGTTTATACGAAGATTTTTTATATTTTACTTTTATATAAATGCACATGTGTAGATGGAAACAGATTCGAATTCAAAATAAACCGATATTTAATTGAATTTTAATATATTATACATTAAAGCATTTAACGCAATGAAGTATTCCATATTTTCCTCGCACAGCTAACGAGACCCACAATGCCTTCCATAATTTGACGGTGAGTGGGGAACTGAAGTGTCTTAATAGGAACGGAATTACTTAGCACTAGGTTTCCAGGCTAAATCTAAAGACTACATTGTTGGCCCAAAGAGATCGGAGCGCCAAATGCTACGGACTCTACATATCTCGTTTTCGTCCACTGTCGTCATTTTAACTATATAAACTATATATGTGCCTTGTTTGTCAGTCACTAAGTAACGTTTATATATATTACTAGCGGACCCGGACGCGGCTTCGCCCGCTTAAACTTTACGAATGCTTATAGATATATTTAAGAAATTATTTGTGAAAATATGTAACTAATTTAAATAAAAAAAATATAAGTAAACGTAACCATAGTAAAATATTAATAAAAAAACTAAACAAAACCAGCTACATTATTAATAATTTTATCTCTTTCTGTCTTTCTATTTCCCCGAGTTAATATCCAGAATAACTGAACTAATTTTTATTGGACTTTCAGTGATCGATTTTACTGATTTACCCGGGAAAAATCTTTTACTCGTTTTCCTTGCGCGCGTACATAGATACTATATGAAATAACTAAAGTCCTTTCTACATTAAATATTATAAGTTTTGAGAGCAATATCAAATAAAATCCCAGAAAACTAAAACCACAATTTATTAAGTGTATAACAACGATATAGATAACCATCCAACCAAGATGAAATAACCAACAATTCTCTCCTTAATACTTAAATAATATTACACCGATGCCGCGCAGGGCCGCAACTTACACCACACCAAGAAATTTATGAAAATCTAACTAATCTGCTCCTCGAATAAGCGAAGAACCAAAGAAAAGTATAAATTAATTATAAACAGCAAATAATTACATAAAAATTAACAGTAGTTCGAAAATGTATGAAAATTTACAAAACCGTCAAAGTCATCTGCCCGTTCGCGTCGGTCATACTATGGTCGTAGGCTAGGTTATTTCGAATCAGTGACATCTCCTTAATTATTTATTAGAATGTTATACAGTGAACTATAATTTCAATCTAGATGAAATGCTAAAAGTGACTATTATATTCATTTTCATAAGGATCAATATCAAATTATAGAAAATACATACAACAAAAACCCGATAAATATAAAGTAAATTAATTAAAATGATTACTTGTTGTTACTGTGTTACTTTGCTCAAGCTTCAGAGATAAATATGGTATGTGTATCGCGGACTTTTTTAAACATTATTTAAGGGACAATATTTTTGTAAAACATTATTTTTATGTATCTCATAAGGTTGACGCGGCGCACGCCATGTATGCGTTAAGCAAGCTCATTTTGGGTGACGTTTGCTTATAACAACAAATAAACTTTGCAAACCGTTGCTTAGCAACGGTCGGTTGTTATTAACATGGCGGAATAAATTGCCTGTCAAATTGAAAAATATTTTAATATATTAGTATATATCGACAATATTACAAATATGAGAAAAAAAAGTAACCTATGTTCATCCGAAGACCCTCAAGTATCTCTGTATGAGTATTTTATTGCAATTGAATTAGCGGTTTGGCCCTGATTGCGGCACAGACAGACAGACAGACAGACAGAGTTACTTTCGAATTTATAATATAGGTATGGATTTATGTGAATTGTATTTTTATTATTCGCTGCATATTTCATATGAATTCTTTTTATTTTTATTTTGAGGCAGTCGTTTCACAGAGGCATAAGGTTTTGACTGTAACGCGACGATTGTGGGTTCGATCCCCACTCGAGATAATGAATTATTATTTATTAATATTCATTCATTTCTTTGCTCTGGCAAACAAGGCAAAAAGACTGGCGTTAAGTTCCGCCACTCAACACGCAACGCCTCGAAAAATTCGACGGAAACTGGGGAACGGAGTGTCTTCAGATACTAAAATGTTTTAACACTAGATTCCCTCTATCTACCCTGCGGGATACAGCGTGAAGCTGATTTGATTATTATTTTTATAACACAATTTCTATTTTTTTACAGAAGCTGGAGGTCTACGAACGACAGAGCTGAACATAATACCAAGGGTTGTACAGAAGGGTAGAAACGTGACAATGGCGTGCATGTATCAAATACATCAAAGTGAAATTTACTCTGTGAAATGGTACCGGGGCACCCAGGAGTTCTATAGGTATTCACCATTAGAGTCACCTACAACGCGAGTTATGCCTGTAAATGGGATTAAAGTTGATGTAAGTATTATTTTTGTTTCAATTTGATACATCCCCTAAATATTATAATAAAATCAGCTTCACGCTGTATCCCGCATACAGCAGGGTAGGCAGAGGGAACCTAGTGTGAGGATACTCCGTTTCCCATTTTCCGCCGAATTTCGAAGGCATTGCATGTTGAGCGGCGGAACTCAGCTCCGGGCTTTTGCCTTGTTGCCAGAGCGAGGAAATAAAAATATTAATAAACTTTAACCATTTCCCTTAAGTGAGTTCGAACCCAAAACTGATGCATTGCAGTCACACCTTTTTGCACCTGCACCACGACTGGCTTCGTAAAAAATATTACTTATATGTACATCGATTATTTTAATGTCTCCACTCTGGTAGAATAAGCACGTCTTTGACACTCAACATGCAAAGTCTAAAAAAATTGGGCCAGAAAATAGGAGAGGGAGTATCTTAACATCAATTTCCGTAACCTACTTCTCACTGATATATGCTTCTTTTGCATATATAAGTGAAGAATAGAGAGGGAATTTAGTGTTAAAACATTCCACTGTCCAATTTTCTTCTATGTTTGCGATAGTAAATGGTCAATAGCGGAAATCGATGCTAAGTTTGATAAAATCAAACCCAGTAACGCACAATATTTTTAAATATAAATATTCCCTCGAGCGATCATCGAACTTACAACCGTCGTATATAGACGACAAAATAAAGCCATGCTATATATTCGTATTATATTATATAGAACATTTAATCTCTTTATCCGTAAATCGCCATTCAGAGCCAAGAAACGCGCGTTTATTGAAACACGCCTTTTGTTTTATTCTAGAGACGTTTGAAGGAATTATACGGAATAAAAGTGCAAAACATAATCCCATTACCAACGTTTCAAAGAATTGTCTTTAAAATTTACAATTTACAATACGAAAATGTTCTTTTTATTTCTGTTGTTCTTATACTGACACCTTTTTTGTGTACGTTGTGACGTCGTTAGTATGTTGAATTTGACTGTAAAAGTGATAGGTGGGTTCGACTCCCACTTGAGGAAAATAAATATTTATTTCTATTTTTACTTCCTAAGGGCAGCGTTGAGTTCAGCCACTAAACACGCAATCCAAAATTCGGTTTAAAGTGGGGAAAAGAAGTGTCTTAACACTAGGTTTCCAAGTTACCTCTGCTTGCTATGTTCGAAATACAGTGCGAAGCTAAAAAAATGTATATGGCGGTCGACGATTGACTTTCGCTTAGGAGAGTGATCAACACGAAATATCTCAAAAATATTGCAGAAAGTGATGACAGAATTAACACTAGGTTCCCTACTGTACGATGTAAAAATTTTTTTTTTTTGGGTAGAAAAAATTGTAAAAATCTTTCTAGAGAGATGCTAATAATCATTAATTGATTGAATTACGAAGTACCTTGATAAAAACATGTGGCTTAATTGGCGATAAGCGGTTGGACAATTGAAAAAGATGCGGGTTCTAATCCAGATATATGAAAATATAAATATATATTTTTAAATATGTTTTTTTTAACCTAACATCTCTTCATATACCAGACAAACTGTAAAAAAATCTACTACAATTTGGAAAGACTCAATGGTTTTTATTATAGAGTCGATGATTTACCGTACACAATATGAACTTAAATATTCTTAGATTAGAAATATGAATTTTCAATTTAATTAGTAATTTCATTTGTATAATCATTTTTTTTAAATATAAATTTTCTTTCAGAGGTTAAACTCAAATGAAACTCACGTAGTTCTGCTTCGAGTGACGCCGGCGTTAAGCGGCAACTACAGCTGCGAAGTGATACAAAACGCACATACTTTCCCACACTACACCGCTACCAGTAGACTTGACGTTGTTGGTAAGTTTTACTTTTTTTTAAAACAAAAGAGAGTTTGGTGAGTGTACTCTCTACTTTTCGCGACAATCTTACGTAGATTATTATCTTCTGATTACGTTGACTTCGAAGCTTTTTTTTTGTGCTACAAGGGACAGCAGTCCCGGGTCTAGGTAGTCCCCCTAGTCTATAGGTAATAAGGTATGCACAATGCACATATAGACACATGGACAGGCAAATATAGTGATCCAAAATACTCTTTATTTTCTTTGATATACGGAGCCCTATAAATATAATAAAACAATTTTATTTTACTTTCAAACCGTACATTCGATTAAATAATACAAAACTTGTATATAAATATATATTTTATAATAATGTCAGTCATTTAAAATACGCTACAATTTGCGACGATCACATTTAAAATTGCCGTACATTACAGTAACTTGTTGTTATAAAATTTTGCTCTGCCATCAGTAATTTTCATAATAATATTTTAAAACGAGATAATATCGATATGATTGTAAATAAGCTTTTGTGTATTTTGTATGTATGTATGTTAATCGCTGCTTTAATAGCCGTAGTTTTGTCGTAGTTCGTTGAAAATGCAATGTATTGTATTCTGGTCAACTTAAACTATTGAATTTAAAATTTAAGGATAAGATAGTATTTTTTCACATATTAAAATAGTATTCATATAATTATTATTATTAAAATATAAAAAAAAAGAAAGAGACGAAGAAAGGACGGAATGCAAGATCAATGTAAATGGTAAGAAAGTTAGAAAAAGTGAATGAAGTGGTATATCTGGGAAGTATGTTCAGTATAGATGAAAAATACGAGATGGGTGTGGAAAGGCGTATTGCTGCTGGTATATATAGATCGTAGCGTTTGGCGCTCCGTTCTCTCTGACTACCCCGCTAGCGATAAAGCGTGAAGCTATGTAATGTAATGTAATTATTAATTTATTATTAATTTAGATCGTGGCACAGTCAATTGCAAACACGTACACATCAATAGTTATTTTTTTCGCTCCGGAATCAAGACAAAAGTCGGCGTTAAATTCCACTAATAAACTCTGAATGTCTTGCAAAATGAAGCGGAAAGTGGGAAAATAGTAGCCACAAGGAATGTTGTACCAAACGCTACTATCTCTGAATATCTATTTTGCCTCGTCCACTGCTACCAGCTATTTTAAATCATTTTAAAGTGCACTCAGTCATTTAAATGTACTGCTTGAAATATGAATTGAAATCAAAATTTGATAAAAAAAACTTAGAGTATGGTTATGTCATGGACACGGCCGTTTGTTGTACGTGAATACGTTTATGAAACTGGTTTTATTTTTTAAATAACATATTTTTATTTATATAATTAGGATAAGAGCGAGAAAAATATAATATAAATTATTGGTACAATATAACTTTAGAAATTACAAGATCAGATCAAGATTATTGGGATACAAAAAGTACGACACAAATGGCATACAAGATATATCGTATAAGTTTTTTGAGAGGTCTCAATATAAAACAAATTGAACTCGCTGAGCATAAAGTCGTGCAATCAGCGGTTTTGTAAGACATCAACATTAAAGTCAACTATCAGGTATGATAGTTGACTTTAAGGTTGATGTCTCTAAGATCAGGCTCTTAATCAGATATCCTTTTAGCGATATTCTTCGATTATTCTTACAGCGAACATAACATAAAATGGTTAATTTCTGCTAACCCCATACCCGGGTTACTTTTTTTTATGGAAAAGACGAGCGTTTGGGTCACTTGTTGGTAAATGATGACCGCCGCCAACTACCTCGGAGGAGGTATAGGTTCGTTGATCGCCTTTAAGGTGGAGATAGACTCGCTTTTAAACTAGAAACATTGCCACAGTTAGACCATTCCACAATTCCGTGGCGCTTTTAACAGTAGTGGAGTGCCACGTATCCAGATGGCTTGGATTATAGTTTAGCTTTTTACGTATTGTGCAGTTAGAAAATTCGGCGGCGGGTCAAAAAGTTCTTGAGAACACTCCCCATGATAAATGCGGTAGAGAACGCACAACGAGGAGACGTCTCTACACAAAGCCAAAGTGTCAAGTCTTTCATAGATCATTGGCTCCCCACTGAATCGAACTGCTTTAAGTTGTATGCGATCAAATGGTTGAAGCTGATACTGAGGTGCACCAGCCCAGAGATGAGAACAGTACTTCATATGAAGCCGAACCTGGGTCCTATAAAGGGTCAATCGATGTTTTGGCGTGAAGTACCGTCTCGATCTACTGATGTCCCCCAGTTTCTTCAAAGCCAACTTGGCCAACGCCAACTTACTAGAGAGACGTTTACTAGAGAGATATCACCAAATTTTGCGTCTTACAATCAGTAAACTTTTGGATGCTGCGATATATAGCGACTCCATCAATCAATGAAGATGATACTGCTACGGATGTTGTAGTTGCAATTTGTCTGTTCTTAGCGGTATTACGTTATGATCTCAAGTTAAGGCTAAGCACATTCACTGTCATGGAATTTTTCTACCCATGATTCGGTGATTGTCAAATATTCAAATTTGATTGATGATTGTACCGGTAGAGAAAAATATGATTTCTGAGTGCGTTGTTTCAGTCATTAATGACGGTAATAAGAATGATCCTTACTACCGATGATCAGCAACACTATTAAAAAACTTATTTCCTTTGACGACTAGTATTGGCAACGGAGGCTGAGCCAACTTCTGCGTATCTCTCTCAGACTGTAGGTGACGACAGACAAATCCATGATAAAACTTGAAATCTTCTCGGGTATTGATCATATTAGGCCATCTAACCGAATATCTTAAAGTCCCCTACTGGCTCTTCAGGGAAAGTATTTTTAGCAGCGATAAGTGTTTATCTGTTGTTGGTGCAAATCATAGACGATCACACACGTCACACTTATGTCCGCTGCTGCTGCCCAGTGTTTCTTCATAATCAACGATCGAACGTTTGTTGTCGATGTAGAAGCAATTTTATCATTTACTTGCATGCTTTCAACCATCCCAACTGCAGATGTGCTGGCACTGTCGTTGATCCACTCGGCCACATCATTTCATTCGATGTTCCCTTAAACACCTTATATTCACTGTTATCATATGAATAGCTTACTTGTTTTACTGATAATGCCTTAAGATAGTTATGAAAAATATTAAGAAATTCTGAGTAATTTTCAAAATTATTATTTCTTATTAAGGTAAGTAACAGTTCTGTCGTAAGAAACATTTTTTTTGATTTGTCACAACCCATAAATGTTTTTAAAATAAAATTCCACAAGCTTATGATGCGTTTTATATTTCACTGGCTTCGTTCAAGTCTCACTTTGCAAGATTATTATTCTATGATTTTCGTAAACTTTATCTTATAATTTTATTTGTAATATTTTTTTTCCCAATAGCACATGTATTATAAAGGCATAATATATTTCCTTAATACCATAAATAATAAAAACAATTAAAAAAAACATATTTTTTATATTTTTTTAGGTATTTTATAAACGCGGTAAGAGAATATTCAATTTGTTTAAAAATAATCATAACTCGTAAACCTACATATTTCTAATATTATTATGCTTGTAGCTTACGACCCCGTCTATCACTGATATTCCGTTGATTCACTACTTACGGGACAGCCTGTATACTGTACCTGTTATGCTGTATTTACGAGTAGATAGGGCTTCGCCTTCTGCCTTCTTGCTTGGCTATCTTATTATTTTACAAGAATCAGTCATACATTCTTTTTAATATAATAAAAAATAACAATGCAACAAAATTTCTGTAATTTGAAATAATTTATCCGCAAAAACTCCAACAAAAGTATTATTTCAGTTAGTATTCCAAACAAATACAGTCTAGACATCTAGTGTCGCTGTTGTTTATAGTTATTGGAATAAAGTCGTCTTATATAACCATTTAAATATTTATATATGGTTATAGTTCAAACTACACGCATTAAGTAGAAGATCAGAATATATTTATCGATATTTCTACTTAGACAACTTGCAACTTAGTTTTTCTTATAAAATATTATCTTTAGTTATTTATTTTCAATATATATTTTATCCTGTAAATTGTAGAATTGGCAAAGGGAACCTGTTGGTAAGACATTCCATCCACCACTTTTCGGCCAATTTTTGATGCATTGCGTATTGAGTGACTGAACTATACACCGAGTTATTTTGTTGCCAGAGTGAAAAAATCAAAATAATTCAGTCTTCCGAGTGGAAATTTACCCCACAACCGTTGCGTTGCCGTAGATTTTATTAAAATAGTAAAAATAGAAATATTATAGTATTTTTTTTAAGTGTAGGAGATGAAGCACGATCGCGTCGTGGCCCAGGCAAGCACGATCGAGTCGTGGCCCAGGCCAGCACAAGCGTGCGACTACAAACACGACAGAGGCATCCAACCCACAAGGTTCGATTCCCTTTAGGAAGAAATGAAAATATGATATATATTAAATATATCATATTTTCATTTCTTTGCTGTGGTAACGAGAAAAAAAGCCTTCAGAATTCAGCGGAAAAAGGGGAACGGAAGAGTATAAGTTGGAATGGAGTGTCTTAACACTAGATTCCTAGCTTTCCTCTGTCTAACCTGCTAAGTGCGGGATACAGCGTGAATTTACAAAAAAAGTATTGCATTTATAGTCAGACGTTTTTCCGTCACGCCACAAAGGCAACTTACCCTGCTCGCTCTATGATATGTATGTATAATCTTTATTGTTTGTTCTTCAGTACTCAGCGGAACACTTACAAAGGAAACATGATACCTCACTCTCTTTGAATGAGACGAGACCACAGTTTCAAATATCTTATTTTGCTCTAAGCAGACGTAGAAACACGATTTTATTAAAATAGTAAAAATAGAAATAGTATTCTTTTCAAATGTGAAAAGATTACTATTTCTGAGCACGACGTTGAGTTACTTATCAAGCAATTTCTTGATATCGGATGGTGAATGCGATGGTTGTGGATTCGATGCCTTCTCGGTGTTGTTTTCATTTTCTCGCTCTGTGTCTGTCTCTGGAGCTTAGCCACTGTGTGTAATATCTATAAAATTTGGCGTTACACGGATAGATAAAGAGCGTGTTAACACTAGTTTCTCTCTATTTACCCTGCTTTGCGAGATAGAACGCGAAGCTAAAAATAGAATTACTTATTTTAAAACAAAGAAGAAATCATAACTCAAGTAAAGTCATCCAAAAATCGTAGTATACTATAGAACATATAGTATTGAAAGTTGTGTACCAATATTTATGGGTTTGTTTTGCGTACGACGCCAATAAGTTTGCTAGTAAGTGCTCAGTTTCAGCCAGATAAAGGCTCTAACGGTCGGGACACGTGATTTTGGCCTTTATCGCACTCTGTAATGACATTTTTACGATCGTTTGATTCAGATAAGAGTATCGCTCGAAATTGTACGGCGATATATTGAAAAATTTTAAAGATTTTGATGTATTTTGATCCGTTTTCAAAAAAGGAGGCTATCAGTTTAACGTGTATGTATGTGTAAAGTAAACAACTGATCGAATTTGTATCTATTAAAATTAAACTAGCTTTACGCTTTTTCCCTACCGGGGTACTCAGAGAGAACGGAGCGCCAAACGCTACGGTCTCTATATACCTCTTTAGCCTCGTCCATTGTCATCAACCTCTTCATACATGCATTCCGGTGGTCCTCATGCTTTTTACGTGATCTTCCTCCAGTATCTTTAATACTGTGTTTTCGAAGGTCAACCCAGGTCTTCCTACCTCTTTTACCAATATAACTATTATACTATATATATCCTTTTGGTCTCACGACCTAAGATTAAATACTAAAATACCAAATCTCATATTCCTCTGATATGTTGTGTGTATATCGCCAACATATTCACTCAAATCTTAAGTATTAGACGGTCCGATTCTATCCACAATATCGAAGTTCAATAACGAGCTAATATTGAAGTCCTCGTAGTCGAGTTAGCAAAGCGCATCTTTTAATAAAAATTAGAGGATGGTAGACGAAAATATGGTACACAACACTTTAAGTATAGAGATATATAGAAACGGCATGAAAAAGGTGTAGTACTGGCTTCACTATAAGAAGGCTTGGTTACACAGCAGAAGTTGATGATTTTAAGGAACAGCGAGAAGAAAATCTTGATTCTAGGCGGTAACCAACACAAAACCCTTCTGAATTGCGTATCATCTCATATAATTTTATACACACTGTATCATATGCAATGTTAATTTCGTTTATTCCGTTCCGCATAATCGCAGGAACAAATAGAAATTGAAGTTGTCGAAATGACTGAAACTAGTTCGTAACGGCATCGGCAACGGCAATATTGTAGTACAAAATGCTTTGTTTAAGATTAAATCCGTTATATACGGTTTGGGCGAGGGGAATTTTTTGCATATCATTTACTCGTTACATGACAATAAGTCGACATTTATTGCTATTTCTCAGAGAAAAAGTCATTTTCCATTTCATATGTACCTAATGTAGAAAATTGTGGGGGAAAATATAATTTTGTGAGCTTCACGTTGTATCCCGCACTTATAATAGCAGGGTAGGCAGAGGGAACCTTTGAATCTTGTGTTAGGACACCGTACCTATTGAAATACCTCCATTTTTTACTTTCTATCACATCTTGGAGGCGTTGCTTGTTGAGTGACGAAATTCAACGCCGCGCTTTGCCTCATTATTAGAACGAAATAAAAATATAAAATTCATCTCCTGGAGTGGTAATCGAACCCACAACTGTCGTGTTTACAGTCACAGTCGTGTTAAATATCCTAGACCCCTTATATATTTATTTAGAAATGAAGAACTAATTCTACAAAGTATTAAAATAAACAACTATACAAATAACCCATGAGAATGTGAATATCTATTACCTTTAGGAAACCATTTCATTATTCACACTCATTGCTACAAATACAAGAATATGAGAAACTAGCGATCTGAGCGGGGCTTCGCCTGCTTAATTTTGTTGTTATATTATAGCCAAATTATATATATCGGCCGGTGGTGGCGCAGGGGCACAAAGTGTGACTGTAAAACCGACTGGTTGTGGGTTCGATCCCCAATCGAGCAGATGAAATATTTACTTAAATGTATATTTCCATTTCTTCGCTCCGGAGTTGAGGCAAAGCGCGGCATTGAGTTCTGCCACTCGACACGCAATGCCTCCAGAATTCGGCAGAAAGTGAGGAACGGAGTGACTTAACACTAGGTTCGCTCTGCCTACTCTGATGTGTGCGGGATACAGCGTGAAACTGATTTTTTTTATTTTTTATTTTATACAAAATCTACATAAATTGTAACCGATGTTTATTATTCTGATGCTTATCATATAATAATATAAAATTTCATCTAAGTCATTTCAGTAGTTTTTGTGTGAAAGTGGAACAAACATCCATCCACATATACTTTCACATTTGTAATAATAATATAGTTTAAGTAGGATAGAATATACAAAGCTTTTAAACCATTTTTGCGAATAAAATATTGTCTTTAAATATACTTCGTAGAAATACTGTTTCTTTATATTTTTGTAGAAGTAGCTTTACATTTCCCTTTTGTCAGTGCTTAGTTAGTTATCAAAATTAATTCTAGTAAAATTATTTCAATATTTGTGAAGTGAATAAATAAAAATAAAGTGAATAATTGTTGAAATTAATAAATAATGTTCATTTTTAAATACTGTTTTGTTTCGCATTTTATATTTATTTGGTTAATGACCCTTTTAGTTTCAAATGCGAAAAAAAGCACTTTAAAACACAATGTATTAGTTATTTTGTATGATGGTACTTACAACACTGTACTCGTATGTATATTATTTTTGATGTCACGCTACCAGTTACTCCTAGCTGGTCAAATGTGAGTCAGACTCGACCAGTCAGGGTTCCGTATCAATTTCAAAATTGTAGGTCAGAATTAAAAGTTGACAAACTTAAGCTTGTAGGCATGTGCACTCATTTTGCTTAAAATTAACTACAAATATAAATTTGGAATATTTTTTTATTTTCTTAAACGTCTATAATTTTTCACGGATTTTTTGCTTTCCAAAATTACATACAAAATACAGCAATATCGATACATGAAAGCTCGAATCTTTTGATTAACTCAGAAGCTTGATTTTACTGTGCGTTAAGGGACCATAGACCTGAATATTTCATATTAATTTTGATTTAATACGCCTCCACGCGATCTAGAGATAAAGGGTCTCGACAGAAAAACTCGGTTCCATTTTTAACTTTTGAGGAACGAAACCCTAAAAAAGAAAATATTTATTATAATTTATTATATGAATTTTTGCCCAGTCTATAAAAATAAGATATACGTAGGTATATAATCTCCGGTTATGTAGACTTAACCTGGAATTAATACGACCGTGTGTGTCTTATTTTTCGATTATTTTCTAATCAATCTATAATCTTTTTAATTGTTGTATAAGCGTGGAGTAAGCTTAAATTAATAAAAAAATCTATAACAATAATTTACAGTGGAATCCCCGGTGGGATTTGAATCTCCACTCCCTATATCTACTAGTCTAGTCTAGTGGCTTCATGCTGTATCCCGTACATAGTAGTAGGCAGAAAGAATCTGGGAACCCAGCGTTGAAACATTCCGTTTCCATTTCTCAAGACATTTCCGTTCCGCTCTTTGCCGCAAACTTCTGGATTGAGTGTTGAGCGGCAGAACTCAACGTCGCGCCTTGCTTCCTTACAAGAGCAAGATAATGAAAATATTAAACATTTTATTTCTTCAAGCGGGAATCAAATCTACAACTTGCGCCACGATTGATGTCTTTAAAAAAATATACTATTACGATAAATTTATTCAAATGTTACTAAATTTCAAAATCTCATCGAATATACCTTTAAGAAATTTGACACTTATATAATTATAATTTTTCTCTTCTGTTTCTTTTTATAAAAAATATATAAATAACATAACTTGTTTATTTAAACATATTAAATTATTCAGAGTTGGTAAAGCACTCAGTCTTCGCAATACATTATAAACAAAAAGTGGGGGTTAACAAAGGATCTTGCCCCAAATAACTTCTTACTTGAATAATGCTCAACGTTGATACTTTTAGTTAAGCTCTAAAAGATGTTCTTACCAGATTAAATTGTTTTATCTCTGTAAACAGTACTCAGAATTTATATTTTAATTTTAAATACGATTGATGACGTTCAAGTTAGAGTTTAGTTGTCCACAAGGGGCACAAACGTGTGACGCAGAAGGCTGTGGGTTCGATTCCGAATCGAACGAATGAAATAACTAATATTTTAGTTTCCTGGCTCTGGTAACGAGGCAGTGTAGCGACGAGTTTCGCCTCTCAACACACACGCCTTAGAATTTGACGGAAAGATATGGACGAAATGTCTTAATGAGAACGGAGTGTCTTAACACTAAGTCCCCAAGTTCTCTTTGCCTACCCTGCTATTTGCAGGATAAGGGAAAAAATAATTAAAATTGTATATATCTGTTATTAGGTATCGGCGGACTTCGGGCGATCGAGCTAAGGATATCGCCGCCGGTGGTCCAGCGGGGTTCAGATGTGACGTTAGCTTGCTTATACGAACTGACCGACGCACCACTCTACTCAGTCAAGTGGTACAGAGGACGCCACGAGTTCTACAGATATTCCCCTACTGAGACTCCTGCTACGAAGATATTTCCCTTTGCCGGGATCAATGTCGATGTAAGTGCTATGTATTGCTTTTATTCTTATATTTTTATTTTATTTTTAAGTGAAATAAACAGTAAATTTCATAATAAAAAATTTATAACATAAAAAAATGTACAGAATACCAATCAATTCTTTGACTAATTTTGATGACAACAGTAAGCCAAGTCATTCTAGTTTTTAATGGATCTATGTATATTAATAGTTCAACTTATGAGGCTGTGGCTAAAATATCAAATTAAACACAGCTGAATTGCTATAAGTAGAATAATATTTTTACAGAGTGAGACTTTTTCTCATTTCCTTTATTTTTATACGACACCGCATTTACCATCTTTTACATATGTCTTGTCGCAGCGTTGAGTTCCGCCACTCAATTCAATGCCTCCAGAGTTAAACGGACTTTGTTAAACAGAAGTCTTAATAAGGACGGAATATCTTAACACTAGGCTCTTTATCTTTATATAAAAAAAAAATATCTCTATCATTTACCTACTAAGTAAGGTATATTAAAGGAGACAAAATATTTCACATAAAACATTTACCCAAAATCAAATTGGAACACCACTATCATAATCACTTCTAACACCAATGACTAATTTTGATAATTAAGTTAAATTTATTTACAATGTTTATTTTTATACATTTAGATTTAAATTATAGTGTTAGATTAAGTTAGTAAGTGGCAACTGAAATAATAACTGGACTGTCTTAAGCAGATACTATATAAATATAGAAATATATGTATGTAAAAACATAAGTCTAGTTATAGATAATATCTATAGAAAAAAGTATTAAAAGAAATGTAAAAATAACAAAAGATACGGACCATAAAGTCTGTAGTGTAAGTATGAATAAAAATAAAAAAAAAACACTAATGACTAAACAAAACAAAAAAAAACTATTTAAAAACCAACACCAATTTTCATAGATTCCTCAAGATTTTTCATAAAGGCATAGCGGGAAGTCTTAGAGCGTAAACGCTAAGCCACCTCAAGGGAGTCAGCATTTAGGTTACGTACAATTTGTCTTATACGCTTGTGAAAGATGTCAAGTTTGTATCACTGAATACTCTAAAAGGGTTCAAGGGTTCTTACGTGCGTCAAGTTCTTAAATAGCTTGGTAGGTTTCGAGCTTGGATGGAAAAAAAACTTAAGTTTTTGTAGAGTTTGTGGTTATCTATAAGATTTAATTCGTAGTTGTAGTGGTTCATGGTGAGAGAATGTGTTTTTTTTTAGTTTTCCTGTTTACGTTCTTGAGGCCATCATGGCGCAGCGGCTTCTGACTATAAGCACGAGATGTATGACTGTAAAAGCCACAGGATCTGGGTTCCATTCCTACTCGAGGAAATCAAATATTTATTTTTTCACTCCTCGCAGCAAAATACGGTGTTGAGTTCCGCCACTCAACTCGCAATGTCTCCAGAATTCGGTGGAAAGTGGGGAACGGAATGTCTTAACACTAAGCTACTACCTACATGCGGGATAAAGCGAAACTGAAAAAAAAAACGAGTGCTAAAGAAATAAATAAATTAATATTATTTATTATAAAGCTGCTCCTTTATAATAAATAATATTATTATGAAACAACCATAATTTGTTTATACAGAAACCAAATTGGCGCTGTCCAAAACAGATGCAGGTAACCATTTGTCATTCGCGTTATTGTAAACAGCATTTACTTAGGTTCCCTTTTGTGATAATTAAATTCTTAGTTACCTCTTGGTGGTGTAAGATATAAGATGTTATATTATTGTGTTGTATGTGAGGCCGTTGTGGTGCAGTGGTAATAAGCTTGCAATTGTAAACCTGACGGTTGTAAGTTTAATACCCTCTGAAAGAAATAAAATATTTTTTTTATTTTAATTTTCTTGCTCTGGCAACGAGACTAAGCACGGTGTTGGGTTTCGCCGGACGAAAGTGTCTTAATAACGAAGAGGATGTGGGGTATTTTGACACTAGGTTCCCTCTGCTATGTGCGAGACACAATGTAAAGCTAAGCTAAAAAAATACACCAGCTACAGGCCATATCCTACACATATAGGGTACGCAGAAGAATCTAGTGTTAAGACACTCCGTTCCCCACATTTCATCCGATATTCGCGTGCTGCATGTAGAGCGGCGGGTTGTATTACAACCAGAGCGAGGAACTGATAATAATTCATACCACCGAGTGGGAATCGAACCCACAACCGCTGAGTTTCAGTTCAGTACAACACTGCCACAAAACACTAGCACTACGACAACAAATATTTTAACAGCGAACTCCGCCATTTCTTACAACTTAAAACGTTTACAAAGATACACAAAGCATCCACGCTCCGACGCGCCTCAACAATATCCTAGTAATAGACCGTAATTGTTTTGTTAAGCTCCTTTGTTGCACTGACGTTTGAAATGAAACTATTAATTGGGATGCTATTCCGGATATGATACATTCAACTTTATTTTACTCGATTTGTATCAGAATTCAGGATTTTCATGTAATTTTTGGTTGTATACTTTAATATATCTTGTTTTGTGGAGTTTTGTTTGTGTATGGGATTTTGTACGCTTTGCTGTAAAAAAATGGAAAAATAATATGAAGGAAGAGAACAACATAAAAATCTCTTGCATAAAACTATTTTTTAAAGGAAAAAGACTGTGTATAAAACAAAATTCTATTTTGCACATGCAAATAATTAAGTCTCGAAGAAATTCGAAAATACTGTTTGAAATTATTATTTTCATCATACAAACAACAAAATGGGCAATATCCGTACCTTTTAAAATTGGGTTCAGTGAGATTTGAAGCTACATTATTAACCGACGTATAAATCAGAGAGGGTTCTCTATTCGACTTATATATTTTTTGGGTTCCGCACCCCAAAAAGAATACACGCCTCAATAGAGAGCATTATAACATGTTTGTTGACCGTTTGACCGTCTGTCTAACGCCCAATATTAATAACCTTATCTCCAACGTCAATCTTAGATTGTTTCATATATCAATCTCTAGATTGGATAGATATATGAAACAATCTAAGATTGACGTTGGAGATAGGTTATTAATATTGGGCGTAAAGCATTTATCTCGAGATCACGTGGATGAATCAATCTAAAATTATTATCAACTATCCGCAGTCCCGTTGGAGGAGCTAGAACACACACACAAAATCAAGCTTCTGTGTGTGTATCGTTGTTGCTGTATTTAATTCGCCGCGTAATCAAACACTATAGTGTACTTCCCGTGGACCCACAATTATGGAATTATGGAATTATGGAATTCAAAAAAGGAAAATAATTCTAAAAGAAAAAAAAATCGCTAAAACCTAATTGTGGTACATATCATGCAAAAAAATTGCATACATCAGCAATTGTAAATTTGTCTTCTTTTATAAATTGTATTTTCCGTTGGCAGACAATCCTGACTTTCGATATGAGACTCATACTTAATCGATCTATGATATGTTTAAACTGGCAATTTTGAAATGTTGATGATTTTTTTTTATTAGATATACCCTAATATAATGTCAGATATATATAAAGGTAGTCTCATTTATATTTTAAAAAAAGTACATTTATCCATTACCTTATATTAAATAATATGCCTTAAATGTCCCTTTTTATTTTTAATGACCTAAAATTGTTGTTAACGTGAAATGACTATTACAGCGTCAACGGGCGAGATTAAACTTTCTTTCTTCGTATTAAACTTGTACCTTTTGTTTAAACAAAGAAAGCCCAAATCTAGTTCCAAAGCTTCAATTATAAAACGTTTTCGTCTACAGCGTTCAGGATCAAAGAAATTTCCACAACACGTAATCCCTGCGTTCTTGGCAAAGGATAGTTCTTAGGATTTCGAGAACATTATCAAACTTTTATACTTTTAAACTTAAACCTTTAGAGATTGGAAACTTTAATTATGTGAGTATAAGTATATAATAAATATTCATCTAAATAATATTTATTCTTCGTGAGCGTCACACGCATCTGATTGTTAACAGGAAGGCTTAGGTTCGATTCCCACTCGGGGAAATGAAATATTTAATATTTTCATTTCCTCGTTCTGGAAACAAGTCGAATCGCGGCGTTGAGTTTTGCCACTAAACACGCAATGCCTCAAGTATTCGGAGGAAATTTGGGCACGGAGTGTCTTAACACTATGTTCCCTTTGCCTATTTTACTATTTTTAGGATACAGCCTGAAGATAAATTATTTGAAAACAAAGTCATAAAAGGAAATATCAATTTTCATATAAAATAAAATATAGTTTTATACTGTACGACAGCTATAATCACCATATTCAACAATAACTAACTATATATAAAAAATAACTCTAGAAAAAGATACAATCTCTCACTTTCATACGAAAAAATAATGAATCCGACACGAATTAAATTAGAAAATTTGTCTACAACAAGATTATTCTCAAGATACCTAAATCATGGTTGCGTGCTCCACTATTTTTGTAGAAACAAAGTACTTTTTCCCCGTCCAGAGCTCAGCAGATGTTCATAAATTTAAGAGTTTCTCATTTCCGCGATAATAACTTCACGGGTCATTTTGCCCCCATTGTCTGCTGGGTACGGGTTAATCCGAAATAAGCAGAAAGGGTTTCCATATGTTTGTGTTGAAATTGCTGTTTTATACAATTTGCTGTGTATTTTAGAGGAAATACATTTTTTTTATGCCAGTCGTGGTGCAGGGGCACAAAGTGTGACTGTAAAACCGACTGGTTGTGGGTTCGATCCCCACTCGAGGAGATGAAATATTCACTTAAATTTATATTTCTTCTTCTTCGCTCTGGTGTCGAGGACAAGCGCGGCGTTTAGTTCTGCCATTCAACACGCAATGCCTCCAGAATTTGGCAGATAGTGGGGAACAGTGTCTTGATATTAGGTTCCCTCTGCCCTGCAGTTTGCGGGATATAACGTGATTTATTTATTTTTTTATATTTTTTTGGTGAGAAAAGAGAGCCATGGAACTGACAGTAGTCAATAAGTAGTCTTACTATTTCGTTACGTATTTGTGGGTTTTATTCTCATTTGAGGAAGTGAATTTAAATTTCGTTGCTCTTATATTCCGCACGATAGGTAGAGGGAACTTAGTGTTAAGACACTCCGTTGCCTACTCCCCGTCCAATTTTTAATATATTAAGTGTTCAGTGGTCGTCGCATCGATTCTTGTTACCAGAGCGAGCTGGGAACCTAGTGTACTTTCCGTTCCCATAAGACACTTCCGTTTTGAAGAACTTTCTTGGGTGGAAGTCGAACCCACTACCGTTGCATTTATAATCAAACCTTATGCCGCTGCGCCAATACGGCCTCAATCATAAAAAAAGGAAACATATGGATAATTTGTATATACATAATATATTTGTATCCAGTATAATACACAAATGATTAGGCCCTCCAAGGACTAGAGGGGCCGCTGTATTTGAATATTTTATGTTTCAATCATAGATCTATCTTGTTCTGTTTCGATGTTACGTTCATATTAGAGACATTTATTAATTATTATATATTTAGATTTAAAGTAGGGACACAACTGTGCGACTGTAAACGCAGCAGGTAGCGGGTTCGATTTCCACTCAAGAAAGTTCTTCAGGATTCGGCGAAAAGTGGAGAGAACGGAAGTGTCTTAATAGGAACAGATACTATACTAGGTTCCCAGCCAGCCAGGGATATAGCGTGTAGCATCTACTTACTATTCTCTATTAATTTCCCTTGTATTTATCTATCAATTTATCAATAAAAGAAACTATTGCAACATATGATGATTGACTTGAATTTAGCACATGTGATTGCGATGATATCACAATGTTGTTACTAATAATTATTTTGTAATTATTTAAATTATACTATCTTTATTAATATTATAAAATTAAAGTGTTTTTTTGGTTAACGTGCTAAATTCAGGAATTAATTGTTCGAAATGAGCTCTTTTTGTATTGAATAGTCCTCCACCAAGAAAAGTTCAGGTTATAAGTGATACTAGTGGAGTGAATACCATTGTTTATAATATTTGTGACGGCCTTATACACTTTGCTAGTAATATCAAATAAAAAATTTTTTAAATTACCTAAAAGTTAAGAAAGTGGTAAAAGTAAGTTAAGACGAAGGACGAAGAAAAATGTGTAAAAAAATCATTAAAAAAACACTAAATATCTCAATAAGAATCTCTTCTTAGCGGACATTCAAAATAAAAGCGAAACATTAAACAATACAAAGAAAGCTCTAAGAAGCTTTAGGATAAAATCTAAACCGACTATACACTACTATGTTATAATTACAATATAATAGTAATTTTGATATTATAATATACATAGAAATTCACACGGCTAATATTACATTGTTATTTAGTAGGATTATTATCACTGAGGTAGGATTTCAAATAATAGTTAATATTCCCTTTATGACTATCATTCATCATTTCATACACTGTTTACTGTTGAGTCTATTGTAAATTATTACAGTACTGTACTACGCATGTGGTGTTTAATGTTTATATATTTGTGATTGTGTTTATAATTATATTATTATTGTGTTATTATACTAAACATTTTTTTTGTATTACGCATATAGCAGGGAAGGCCGAGGGAACCTAGTTAGTTAAAACACTTCGTTCTAATTAAGACACCTGCTCCTCACTTTTCGTGTTCTGGAGGTATTGCGTTGAGTTACGGTGCTCAACGCCACGCTTTAATTTGTTACCAGAGAGTAGAAAGTAAATTAAAATATTAAATATTACATCATGACGGCCTCAATATATGTTTATTATTAATATTAGTATACATAGTTATTATTATTTATAAATCTAATAAAATTTAAACTTCATTTTGATCCTTACAGTCTTACTTTTGTCTAACATTACGTGTAAAATTTTACCTTGTCGTGGAACTTTAAGCCTGAGCAATGTTCGCGAGATTGTTGTAGAAAGTTATGAATAACTGTAACTCAACATTGTACGGTGTTTTTTTTATTCTGGTAGTAACTATCTGTGAAACGTTTCTGACAGATCTGATTTTTGTATAGATTGTAGTGTGCTTAATTTATATCAGCAGCATATCTCAGTTTAATTAGAGTTTAATAATTTAAAACAAGATACATACTTTTCGATCATTCTAACTATTATGTATTGAACCCACGACATTTATTCAAATATTCTTAAATACTCAATACCATTTTATATTTCTACACCGCTATAACAGCAAAATATGTAAAGCCAAAAAAATATCAGAATATTTTATAGTTACTACTATATATATAAGAATAAAAAAAATAACAGGGTAGGCACACACAGGTGTTCCAAATTTTCGAATTTTCGAGGCATTGCGTGTTGAATGGCGGAAACCAACGACACGTCGTTTTGCCTTGGTACCAGAGCAAAGACATGCTTTCCCCAAGTAGGAATCAAACTCACAGTCGTCGCGTTAAAGTTACACGCTTATGCGACGCCACGGCGGCCTTAAATTCCTATTTAATAATAAGTTCTTTGATTTTCAAGATTATTACACATTTTAAAAGAAACTATTTTAACCAGATTAATCGCATATATTTAGGATTACACCTTTTTGGAAACTCTAACATTTTCGAAGTCTCGAATCCACCATACCAGAGGGCAAGATACTATCAGCTCATTCTGCAGGAATCCAGGGCAGTACGCGAGGCAATTAAGAAATAAGTTTGATATAATAATTATGTCAACTGACAGACGAATGCCACCTCAGTCTACCCGTGACCACCGACTACTGCAAAGTGTTCGAGACGTCGGGTTTCCAAAAATGTATAATCTCTATATATAATAAGACAGTAAAAATATTTTGTCTGTACATTTAGTAATTTTGACTGAAATGGATAGAGGGACACTTAAAAAGACTAATAGAAAGCAAAAAGTTTTTTTTTGAATTTCTTGTCTGTCTGTCTGTCTGTCTGTCTGTCTGTCTGTCTGTCTGTCTGTCTGTCGACATATTGTTGTCCGCATTTTTCTCTGAAACTACTGAACCGATTTACTTGAAAATTTCACCAATTGCTTTGTTTTAACTCAATTTAGGTTCTAAAGTTTGGTTCATCAAAATCGGTTCATTAAAAAAAAAGTTATCGTCATTTGAATGAACTCAAGGCATTAGCTTGCCAGCGAATGTTATATAAAAATCGCGTCTTGATTATATGACTGTTGATAAAAATATATATTTTTGAAGCACTATTATACAATATTTTATACAATAAAGTAAACAATGCCAGTCGTGGCGCAGCGGCAAGAAGTGTGACTGTAAAACCAACTGGTTGTGGGTTCGATCCCCACTCGAGGAGATGAAATATTAACTTAAATTTATATTTCCATTTCTTCGTTCTGGTGGCGAGGTTAAGCGCGGCGTTGAGTTCTGCCACTCAACAAGCAATGCCTCCAGAATTCGGCAGAAAGTGGGGAACGGAGTGCCTTAACACTAGGTTCCCTCTGCCTACCCTGCTATGTGCGGGATACAGCGTGAAGCTGATTTATTTATTTTAAGTCAACAAAATTGAATTGTTAGTAGAGATGATTACCTTCATAAATCGTAACAGTAAAGTTTAAATCGTAATTAATTCAACACAGAGATAAAGAACGATTTGATCTTCAAAGAAATATCAAGTAAATACATAGATTTTTTGGTTCGTTCGTTCGTTTGAAATAAATTTATATAAAAATGCCTAAAAACATCCTTTCTACGTGTACTCTGTAATAACTACATATTTACCAATTATTCATTTATCTAATAATATGCAAACAGGAGTTAATATGCAAACATTACAGTTATTTTACAAAGAATATTATGAATCCTTAACCAAATTAATAATTTTACATTTAAGACTGTTTCTGAAGCAGTACAATTATTAAGTGACATCAGCACAT
This sequence comes from Heliconius himera, assembly GCA_021202915.1. Lineage (NCBI taxonomy): Eukaryota > Metazoa > Arthropoda > Insecta > Lepidoptera > Nymphalidae > Heliconius > Heliconius himera. The sequence continues at coordinate 1,019,716 of JAJHJA010000281.1, forward strand.
TTAACAGAGCTTTAAAAAACATAACATAGGTAAAAAGAACGTAATGTTACAAATATATATATATATATATATATATATATATATATAGCTTTATGTATATTTTATGAATATCAAATATCGACATTGGTCATATTTTTTAGTTCGAAACAATCAAAAATTTTATATTATATATGTTGTATGTTGTCTTTATATTTGTTTGTCATTCTATTATAGGGTGTGAGGCCAGTCGTGGCGCAGCGGCACGAGGTGTGACTTCAAAACCGACTGGTTGTGGGTTCGATCCCCACTCGAGGAGATGAAATATTTACTTAAATTTATATTTCCATTTCTTCGCTCTGATATCGAGGTTAAGCGCGGCGTTGAGTTCCGCCACTCAACACGCAATGCCTCCAGAATTCGGCAGAAAGTGGGGAACGGAGTGTCTTAACACTAGGTTCCCTCTGCCTACCCTGCTGTGTGCGGGATACAGCGTGAAGCTGATTTATTTATTTATTTTATTTTATTATAGTTGTCAATCAATTCTGCTTAAATCAGTAATCATGTATTTTAAGCGGGCGAAGCCGTGGGCGGGCCGCTAGTCTTAAATATACGCGATTAATCCGGTTAAAATAGTTTAATTTAAAATTCTATTTAATAAACTTATTATAATTTTGTCAACAGCTAGCCAGATCAAACCAGAGCCAAGTTGTTTTAACGAGAGTGAGCTTCGGTCTATCAGGTAACTTCAGCTGTGAAGTTACTGCCGACGCGCCATCCTTCGCCACGTCTATAGTTTCTAATAATATGGAAGTTGTGGGTAAGTTGAGAAAGTTTTTGAATTTTCCTTTTGATTTCTATTTATCTTTACATTTTTTGTTGTATTTTGTAGAAATCTAGAGCTAAATTAACTAAATATAAAAAAAATATATTAGTATTTTTCTGTTTTACGTTTTATTCCGTAAAACAGTATACAGAGAAAACCTCAAGTATACACTCCGTTCCTCAAATTTCATTGAGACATTGCGGGTTGAGTGACGGCATTCAACGCCGCGTTTTTTTATAACAGAAGAGTGACGTAGCTAGAAAATAAGAAACTATTTTATTTCATGAACTGATGATCAAACCCACAACCATCTAAGTATCAGCTGTTATAGTCGGTATTACACTACTGCGAGTGTCTTTACTTCTTTTATATATATAATATCTTTTATATATATATAAATATATTTATAGGCATATTCGATTTCAAATATTATCAATGTTCAATATAAGTCCTTATATAAAATGCGTGGGACGATAAAATGCCGAAACATATACTTTAGCGCCGTCGTATCTTTCGATTTAATCTATTTACTTACTTTTATTATGAAATATGTTTTTTTTATAATATTGATATCTTTATTTAAATATACTCGTATGTGTATATCTTTATTTTGTGTCTGTCTAACTGTAAGCGTCACGTTTGAGAGTCGAAAAAAATATAATCTTTTTTTAACCGACTTCAAAAAGAAGAAAGTTATCAATACGGCTGTATTTTTTCTAAATTAGGCAACGGAGCGTCTTAATACTACTTTTCTCCCTACTGTGCTATATATACTAAAGATGAAACTAAATATAAATATTCTTTCTCTAGTCCTTCCGCCATCATCACCTACAATCCAGACGAGTCAACACTACTACATGCCGGGCGACATCCTCAGAGGCAACTGCAGTTCCGGTCCTAGCCGACCGCCTTCTGAGCTTACCTTCTTTATTAATGATATACCTGTAAGTATTTTAGAATTTTATTTTTTTCTATTTTTCTATTTGTGAGGAAAATTAAACAGTATTACTAATAATTTTAAAATTTAATTTAATAAAAATGCCGAGTTCAAATCTTATAAATTATTAAATTTCTTCTAAAATAAGGGACAGACAAATCAAAAACTAATAACCATAGAAAATATAAATTCGGCACTGTTTCAAAAAAGATTTTAAATCATATTTGTAACTTTTATTGTATTACAAATCAAACCAATGAAACTTTTAAACGTTAGTAATATTATAAATGTGAGAATGTGTTTGTTCCCCTTTGACGCAAAACCTACGGAACTGATTTAGATGACACTTTATAGTAATAAAGCCTATTTATTAGAATAACACATAAATTAAAATTTATTTAAATATTTTGAATAATGTAGCTGTATGAGCTGATAGTTATATATAATTGATTATTGTAATGTAGTTCTAAGACGAAATATCATATGGTCTTGGATGTCATACAATACATGTTATCTGCGATTGCAGTTTAAATGTCTACATATTGAGTAAATTATATTTATTTTCGTAATAACATACGAATGTAGGTTTTTTTGCTATATCTAATATATGGGAAAAACATTAATTTAAAAAAATCCATATTTTTTTAGCTTCACGCTATATCCCTCGGATAGTAGGGTTAGTAGGGTGGGCAAAGGAAACCTAGTTCTAAGCGCCCAATTCGCGTGCGCGCGTTGCGCAGCGGAACACAACGCCACGCTGTATATTCCCCTAAGTAGGAACCGAACCGCAACCTGTACCCAATCAGACGATAAGTCCACGCAAAACGACAGACTCTTCTTATTTATACATTTTCACATTAAATTGAAGGAAACTTAAACACAGTAGATATAATTAAAAGTAATCATACTTCATAATTTAACATAGTTTCAGTCAAAGAGACTATAACACGAATGTAGATGAGCAAAATTACATTCAAGCCATAAGAAAGTTAAAGCTGAAAGCCGTACTTAATACATTTAAAATATAAATTCTCACTTTTCTATTCAAAGTTTCTACTTGGCACTTCCTCACAAATTGTAAAATCCAATTCCCTTGAAAAACTTAGTAAGTTGCAACGTCAACATTTAATTAAGCTATATTCATAAATCTGGATCCTTTATCCGTTATATCCTTAAGAGCTGCAATAACACAGCAGAACGGCATGTGACTTTAAAAACGATGGTTGTAGGTTCGATCAATACTTGGGAGAGTAAACAACAATGTAACATGATAAGAGTGAGGTTAGTCGTGGCGCAGGGGCTCATGAGTGCCTCCAGATTTCAGCGGAAGTGTCTTAACACTTGGTTCCCAGGTTCCTTCTACCTACCGTTTGTTTTCTAGAAAAGATACTTTAATTTCCTAAATATGAAATAACCATTTTTTTTAAATAGAATGTAAATAGTTAAATAATTTTCCCCGATTATTTAAGAGAAATTACACATAACAAAGGCGAAAAACGGAACGTATCGTCACTAGATTTACTCTGTCAACCCGTACGTATCCTGTATACGAGTTAAGGCGTGAAGCTGCTGAATCCGTTAAATATACTAAGTTTCAGACATATTTCCTTCAGAGTTCCAATTTCATTGTTTTGTTCTGTTCCTTCATTATGTTATTTCAAGACACCCGCGTCTTGAAAATTAAGAGGGAACAATAGTTTGGTTTTGGTCTGGGAGGAGGGGGGGGGGGGAGGGAAGAATGAGGAGGGAAGCACTCGTTCCATTAGTTTTGAACATAAGATCTCTTCACTTTCATACTGTTTGTGTCTTCGTAAAGTAATGTGAAGTGTTGATTTTGCGTTGTTTGCTTTCATTTCTTGTGAAATCTTGGTGTCATTTGCAGTATATTGACAGTTTCTTTACATTGTAGTTTCGTGGATTTTTTTAGATACCTCTTTTTGACACTTTAACACATGAGGCCGTGGTTTAGCGATACTGTGCTTGATTGATGCGGTTGTGGGTTCGATTTCAACTCTGAGAAATTAATTGAATTATTTTCATTCACTAGTCACCCACAATGTCTCAAATGCTAGCCGGAAAGGCGTTCGGAGAGTCTTAATAGGCGTTTCTCTCTCCTTAACCTCCTATGTGAAATAAGAGCACGATAAGGTGCGTTGGGAGTTATAAAGTGTGAAGCTGTTTTTGAAAGTTATTTACTTGCGTAATAGGTACGAAGAATTCAGTTAAACATAACCTCTTATTAAACGTTCGTATTGAAAATAATAATAATAACTAGGAAAACTATATTAATTTTTCCAACAAAACTGCAGCTAGAGTTACCTTGGACACTAAGAATGTATACGAAGTGTTTTTGTCATCACCACGTTAAATAAAACCGCAGTTTTAACTTCTATATAAAAACCTAATACAATTAAAGCAAAAGAGATTTTTCCGAAAATGAAAAAATATTTTTTTAAACAAAATAATTATTAAAATTATCAAGTCAAGAATGACGCACGAAATAAAATCGTAAGTAATGGCGGCGATGTTTTATTGCGTAAAATAGAACAGAGATACCTCTTTTTTTTTCAGAATTAAAAGCGGCAGATTGGCAACGCTTAGTAGTATTTTTGTAGTAGTAGGTGTTTACGTTATTGGTATCGTCACACGAAATCAGTATGGATAAACATCTTGAAATGATGAAAAAAACATCCTACATCTAAACTGTTGAGTTATCTTGATTAATTTCTTTAGGTATGGGTTCGAAATATTTTATCCTAAATGTTGCTCCCGTAAAAGGAGCGCAGACGCTTCCACCCTGTATTTGCATAAAACACAACCAATAGCCATTTCCATTTGGCTACAAGGGCTGAAGTCAAAAGATAGTGATCATATAAAATATATATAATATTTTAAGTACAGCACTTAGTATCGAAGTCGCAAACGGACTCCAATTTTATTTACAAGCCACCTAGAACGCTCTGTGCACTCTGTATTTAAGTACTTTTTACTTATAACAGTATTGAACTGTAATTTTTGCTTTCAGCGACGCAATCGTACATTTTATTATAAAAGTTACGGCTATATTTTATTTTTCTTTACAATAATTGAATGTAAATATGTTTTGGTTTATATTGTGATTTTACCTATAAAAAGATTACTTTTGGTATCCTTATTCGGCATGTTTTCGATGATCCTTTCTAGGTCAAAAAGGTTCTAAATTATAATCTGATTTCAAAGCTTATCCAAAAAGTATTAATTGTGTTTAGTTCTGATGTATCGAGAGTGCCAAAAGAAAAACCCAGACTTAGGTATTAATAGGTTCGTTTCTTTGTTAAAAGTGCATTTTTTTTACTTAAAAGTGAAGTATTACCAATCTGTTATGGCTATTTTCTGTTTAGAGAGTTAGGAAAAAAATCATTTGTCCTGTTTCTGCGCGGTGTTGAGTTCCGTCACTCATAGGTAATACCTCAAAAATTAGAGCGTAAATCAGGAAACGGAATATCTTAACACTAAGCCCCTTTTACCTACACTGCTTAAACCAAAAAATAAAAAAAAGTAGTTAAAACAAGCTAAATAAACTTCATCATCACAAAATTCATAAAAAAAACCATATTAATTCCCTCATTATAATTAACTCTACAAAGTTATAACACATTTCACTATGTACAAGGAATTTCTAACGCCTCCAACGTTTATCATGGATAATGAGGAACATCCGCAGCGCAACGTGCTTTGTGCTGCAAATTAGATCTGGTATAAAATTTTAACTAAAAACTTAGTTATTGGTATAGAAGATTATAAAAATAGAATAGAATAGTATAGAAGATTATATAAATAGAAAAAGAATATGAAAAAATACTAATAATTTAGTGTATTCTTGGTTTTTTTTGTATAATATTATGAAGTGATACAATGTTCTGTGTTTTGTGAGGAATTATAATTTATGTATTTATATGAATAATAAAAGATTTTTTTAGTGTCACGCTGTATCGCACACATAGCAGGGTAGGCAAAGGAAACTTTTAAACCATCAAGACACTCCGTTCCCATTAACCCTTAACTGCTCGCATGGGGTCAACGCACTTTCGCGAACGAAAAAAACGCACTTGCAACGGTTGGAACCTCCACGCGTGCCCGCTAGTCTCCTAATATGCGCTAAAGAACATACTCTAGTACCGTTTAGGCTGCTGCAGGTGAAGGCCACGCCGCTGCTCTCTTGAGTCGTGACCCCGTGCGAGTACTTATGTAACTTTTTTGAGAAAGGTAAGCTTTTTATATTCTATTGTTTTTATTTAGATATTGATATAACTTTGAATGAAATATTATAGTGAATGATAACTTTTATCGTTTTACTGGTCTAGATTTTTTTTTTCATACAAATATGTAATTTACATAGGTCTTTTTTTATTCCTTAGTTATCAAACATGGATGCAAGAGACGAACGTATTGCACAACGTATTGACCAACATTCCAACCAGTTCCCTCTTTGGATTTCAAAAAACAATGATTGGCATTTATTTGCACGCACGATGGTATCCTATGTACCAAAGCCAAATAAATCTGTGACTGTCTTCAATGCATTATGACGCAGACATTGACCCAGTGTCTGGTGATAAGAATAAGCCTGCTATAATTACTTATTATAATAGCACTAAGGGTGGACTTTTTGGTGGTGGTGGACTCACTTGTGTGGGACATATAATGTTGGAATGAGAACCAAACGTTGGCCATTAGCATTATTTTTTCATTTTTTGAATGTTACATGCGTAAATGCATTGGTTGTTGATAATGCGAACACAAAAATGTACGTACTTACGTGAGGCGTCTATTCTTACGACAACTTGCAAGGGAACTTGTTGAATGTTATCAAAAAAGTTCGACGAACCAACGTCAACGCAATTCCAAAAGTAGTAAAAAGGCGGCTATTGGAAGTACATGATTTGGAAACCCCACCTGCTCCACCTACCACTAAACGTGGGCTGTGCTATAATTGCCCGAGAAAGAGTGACCGAAAAGTATCCACAAAATGCAGTAAATGCAAAAAGTTTTTGTGTAATGAGCACTTCATTATTTACTGCCAAAACTGCAATAACGATGATTGCCATAGTTCCTAAATATTCATGAAATTTTAATGCATGATCTCATGTTGTGCCAAAAATGTTCCTTGTTGTAGATGTTTATATTTTAGTTATTTCTATGCCTTAAAAGATTTTATTTTAAGTTGTGGTTTTTATGTCTTATAGATTAAATGAAGTACTTTCATAATTACTATTCGCTTGTTTCATTAAAAAAAAGGAATCATCAAATTTCATCCATACAAATTGGGGTCACCACGGACCCCGTGCGAGCAGTTAAGCGATTTTATTAGTGCGAGTAGTTAAGGGTTAAGACATTTACCACCTATAATACTTTTATTATTTTTAAACATTTTTAAAGTGTTATTCCACACTTAGGAAAGAAAAATACTTATTTAGAAAACGTATAAAAATTTGAACGTTTTCTAAATAAGTACTTTTATTATGCTGTATTTGCCAACAGATTGATAGATTCAATTATGAACAACTTATTTTCATAATTCTGAGAAAGTGCAAGCACAACGTGGATGTCATCAGTGGCAACGATGCCCCCTGCGGGACTCGAGCTTAGCTTTGCAACCGTAAACAGAGCGTTATATTATTTTCGTTTTACATTTTCTCCAAAAATTATACGTCCAATTTACATGCTATAAAAGCCGAAGATTATTTTCATTAAATTTCCTTGATGATGAAGTAACTTTCGCTATTAAGTTTCAATATCCATGTCAAATAAAAATCGATAAAATATCACCTTACAATTTACAATTATTTTTTGTCACAAAATGCCTTACTGTCGTTTATTTATAAGCGATAGATATACGGTGTCGCGAACGTTTTCTTCGGACTAATAAAATTGAATATTTTTATCATATAACGTACTGATATATAATTAACTACTTCAATGGCGTTCCTTATTATTATTATTATTTCGTTATTTAAGCTTAACTATGACATATACCGTAATGTTATATAGCCTGTAACACTCCTGAAGAATGCAGCTTTCATACAAAACAATAAAATAAGTAAATCGGACCAGTAGTTCCAGAGATCTTAGCGTTTAAACAAACAGATAAACTCTTCCGCTTAATTATATTAGTATAGATTATACTAATAAATTCATTCACTATCCACATAACGGACGAAAATTTTGTTTTTTAATAAATTCGAAAGTTAAGATTTTGAAGCTAAAAACAAAATGGCGATCCACAAGAAAAGAAAAGTTAATTCAGAATTGAGTGCTTTAATATCAGAATTATAACACAATTCAGCTACAAACTGGTACAGTACTGCACTGCACTGCACTGGTAGTATTTTCGCAGCAACACTGTTTATCATAGCTAATGAGTAAAGTCCGCAGTGTGGAGGCTTCGGATGCCAAATTAAAGGCTATTTGAATGTCGGTATACGTACATTTTTACTAAAAGGTATTATAACATTAATAAAATGAATAGTGTTTTGAAATTCTTCTTTTTGTAGGAATATAATATTGTTGAGTGCATTTTGATTGTTGATATTTTTGAAATGTAATATTTTTTTGTTTGTTTTCGTGCTTTTATGTTCATTTGAGTGGTCGTTGATACGCATGCTGCAGTGTCTGGCTATAAACACATTGGTTGTGAGTTCGATTTCTATTTGGGATAAATAATTATTTTAATTCCTGTGCTCTAGCAACAAGACAAAGCGCGGTGTTTTAGTTCCGCCACTCAACACACAATATCTCGGAATGTAACGGAGCGGGAAAAGAAAATATTTAATTATTTTCTTTAACCTCTATGGGAAGACAAAGCCTATGTATTGACCTATATAATACAGTTTCTTGGATTCAGGTGGAAAGCAGAAAACGTAGTGTCTTGACACTGAATCATTTTAACCTAACCTGCTGCATGCAATAAAAGCATGAAGCTGGAAGAAGTAGTGTATCTAAGCAATTGTGGCATCGAGGTTTGCTTAATTATAACTTGTATCAATATTAACACTCAACCGCGAAATAGCTTATGTTGTCAAAACAATGTACTTAAAGCTTCGTTTAAACAAACATTGGGTACAATGTTTGCTTGTTTATATTTAGATTTGTATTTTGTTCTAAGTTGAGTTATTTAAAACTCGCTTGGCAACTTATATATGGAGAGGGACTTATTTTACAACGGGGACTTATTTTAGCGACGGGCTCGAGGCTTCGCCCGCTTGTACCACACAATTATTTATTTTCTCATCTGAATAACTTTCGTGGTGTGGCCAGTCATGGCGCAGGGGCACTTAGTGTCACCGTAAACACTACTCATTGTGGGTTCGATTTCCTATCGACGAAATGAAATATTTAATATTTCCATTTTCATCGCCCTGATGTCGCAAAACGTGGCGTTGAGTTCTGCGATACAACGGAATATTAACACTAGGTTTCCTTCGCGAACTCTGCTGTGCAGGATACACATACAACATTATAATTTTAAAGACATTGCATACATTGAAAGGTAAAGTTTTAGTCAATTCTATAAAATACTTACTTTGTAGCAGTTTTGTTGCATGTAATACTTTGTATTCACATAACTTTTTTATGCCGTGGCGCAGGGGCACACAATGTGATTGTAAACCCGACTGGTTGTGGATTTAATTTCCACTCAATGAAATTAAATAATTATTTAAATGTATATTTCCATTTCTTCGCTCTAGTGTCCAGGCAAAGCGTGGCGTTGTGTTCCGCCACTCAACCCGCAATGCCTCCAAAATACGGCGGAAAGTGGGAAATGAACTACCTTAACACTACTGGATTCCTACCTATGCCGTGTGATCCCGGCCTAGACTAGGATCACCCTGTTACTGGTGGTGTCGTAAGAAGCGACTAAAGTACGCGTGGTAGGGTCACGTCGCCAGCAATGGCAACACGCATGGGCAGACTCGACCGGATCATAACCACCCCCAGCGTTTAAAACGTCGTGAAGTATTGGCTTTATGCCACTGCATTTCGCATTAGGTAATGCCGGGCTCCGGCGCCCAACCCACCTTAAAGGCCGGCAACGCACCTCTAGCTCCTCTGGTGTTGCATGGGGTCGTGGGTGGTGATAGGTAATCACTTACCATCATGTGACCCGAACACTCGTTCGCCTTGCCCTTTTCCATAAAAAAAAACACAACACAAAAAACAGATAAACATTTAAAAAACAATTATAGTTAATATTATTCCATTAATAGATTTTTTCATATATCTTCCATATACATAGATCTTGATCAATTACAGTTTTATTATATGTAAAGATTATTCTTTGAAATTGACAGATGAGAAAGTACCGGAAGAACTATAAATTGATATAAAAGGATATGCCCCTGACTTCTACGGAAATGATACGAAAGCAGACTGGAGTTTCTTATTAAATTCTCCATAAACAATTATAATATGCTATTTTTCACGCTATTCCCGCAGGATACATAAAAATAATTTAGTGCTAAGACTTTTGACCCAATTTCAAGATATTGCTTATTGTATGGCGAAACTTAGCACCATGGTTGGTCTTAACATAGCGCAGCGCTGAGACTTACGTTATTCTGCTGAGGATTAAGATAATTGTTTTTTTTTTTTGCGCTGTATCACACACAGTAGGGTAAGTAGAGGGAACTTGGGAACCTAGTGTTTAGGCACTCCATTCCCGACATTGTCAACGCCGCTCTTTATCTCGACACCAGAGCGAAGAAATGAAAATATAAATTTTAAATAAATATTTCAGAAGAAATTGAAAATATTAAATATTTCTTTTTCTCAAATGAAAATATTAAATATTTCAATTTTTCGAGTGGGAATTGAAGCCACAACCATCTCGTCACACTACCTTACAGCTACTTCCCCATAACATGATGCCCTCCAATATAGTTTTTCTCAATAATCTAAATATTTAAAATAGCCCATACATACATTAGCTTTTACAGATGATTTATTGTCCATTTTCTTGAGAATTATAATGGGAATCTATTATTTGTGATTGATTTATGTTCTGTTAAAAATATTGGCTTATCTTAGTTCTGGTACTGTTTTGTTTATTTTTAATTTCTGCGCTACTTTCTTACATTATTTTGAATTTATATATCAAGTTATTAATAAATTTCGTGATGCAATGAGACAGTGTATGATGATTTGAATACAAGTGTATGAATGGTTGTAGGTTATATTCTCACTTAGGGGAATAATTATATTACATTTATTTCCATTATCTCCGCTTTAGTAGACTTTGCGCGGCGTTAAATTCTTCGTAAAACTTTTTAACACAAATTACCTTCTGCTTACTTCTGCTATGCACAAACAAGCGTTTTTTTAGGGTTCTGTATCTTAAAAGGTCAAAACGAAACCCTTATAGATTGTCCGTCTATCCATCTGTCAAGACTCTTTATATCAAGATCGCGTGGAGGTATCAAGCTGAAATAAATATTAAATTTATTGGTATTTAATAGACGAAAAATCCGGACAAGTGCGAGTCGTACTCGTCCACCGAGGGTTCCGTACAAAAATTGGAGGTCTCGCTTCAAGCAACTTCGGTAGCTTCAAGCAACTTCTATAAAATAGATAATTACTGAGTAGAAATCCATGACAAAAAGAAGCACTCGTTGAAAATATCAAACAAACGGGAAAGCACTCAAAACGAACGAGCGAAACGCGTGAAGCGAAAAATCTACTCTTTACATTTGGGCTAAAGATTTTCCGTCTCTCGAGATTCGTTTTATGTGTCTCTCAGATTGTTGGTTTGATTCCCTTTCGAGGAAATATTAATTATTTTCATTTCCTCGCTTTACGAACGAGGCAAACTACGGCGTTGAGTTCCGCCTCCTTACACGCAATGTCTCTAAATAGGCGAAAAGTGAAGAACGGAAATATCTCTTAACCCATTTGGACCCATGCCTTAACTAGCAGGTTTTTTAAGTAATAATTAGTAGATATTTTGAAATTTTTTTTTTCGACGCGAAGTGTTTTACAAGACATTGTACATTACCAAAGCGTTTTTTTCATAAATTTCTGTGAAACACTCAGCATTGTATAAAATCTTCATTAGAATATTTGCTAGACGTCGCACCTTGAATATCTTGTCTGTTGTTTCCGCTGCGATGAGATTATCACAGAAATGAAGATATTTCTTTATTACGTGAAATCTACTTTGTGACATAGCTTTTGATATGATGCTGTAGTATGTGTGACGTTATAGTCCTCATCTAAGGACCAGTACAAACACTCGTGCGGCAAAACGTGATAACCCATCAACAAAAGAATCCCAAGAAATGCCCTTAGTTCACTTATCGAAACTTGGACGTTTTAATTGATTTTTTTGAGCTGCATAAATATACGTGTATTGAACTATTATAGTCAAGACTTCTTCTTCAAATATTTGTCCGTAAATATATAATGGACTTCGTCTTTTAACTCTTTTTTCAATTTATCAAGACGAGTTTGTATGTTATCTTCATCAGAAGCTATGGCTTCGTATGTTGGATCACTTTAACGCCAACAGAGTTCCCTAAGAATACAATTGGTTCCTCTACGTCTCTTCATTTCAGCTAAAGGTTCATCATCGCTATAGTCCCAATCTTTTATTTGCTCTATCTCTATCCAAGCCTGTATTTATTAAGACTTCCACTTTGCCTGGTATGTCTTGCAGGAGAGCAGTGTTTTGTGTATTGTCATCATCTCCTTCTTCTTCGTCGGTCTCTTCACTTGTTTCTGGAGGCAGCGCAACTAAATGTATCTGTAAATCGCCTTCTTATTCAATAATTACAGCTTCAATTGCTTCTTGAAGAACTTAGTATTCATTCAGATCACTAAATGTGCTACCTGTCTTTATAAACTTGGGATGCACCTGTGAATAAAAAAATACTTCTGCTGTGCTCTCATTGACCCTAACTGGGGACAGTATAATAAAAGCTGAAATTATCGTGTAATAACTCTTCTTTTCTAATCAAATGTAATTACATATTTTGTAACATTTTGTACACAGTATACTATGTAATTGTACTGGATTATATTGTATTATGTTTTGTACCGAAAAAAATGTATCTAAAAGAAAAAGATAGAAATAAAAATACTTACTTTTTACCTTTACTAATTTATACTAAACAATCCCATAAAATGCACAAAATGAACAATTATATTTTTTTTAATTGATTTTTACGGCCACAATATGTACTGATTATCATCACAATTCTAGATATGAACCACATAAAAACAAAAATATAAAAAAACGAGGGTATTTATTTAAGTGTCCCCATTTGGAAACGGCGGGTCCATGTGAGTTAATAGAAACGGAGTGTCTTGTCACTAGGTAGGATACAGCGTGAAGCTAAAAAAAAATATTCTTCACTAATTTACATTCTCATCTTATTCCACAACACACGAAATAACGTGACACACTAACATATATTTAATTTACATTGTACCTTTATGATTTAGAAATTCTTGTTTTCATACAAAATATTTTCTTTGAGCACATAGTCGTCCGCTTGAACTTGTTATAGCTACATATATAATGTTTATTTAGCGCTTATAAAATGAATGTAAGCAACGACAAGTAGCTGAAGAAACATACTTTATTATTATATGAGTTAAGTAGGTTTAATTAAGCTGAGTTCGATGCAGATATGTTTTATGATGGTAGCGGGTTCGATACAAAAATTATTTTACTTGTAAATATTAGTTTCTGTTGCACGGGTGTTGCTTAGGAATTAAAATTAAGCTTTTATTATAGAGGTAAGATATTTTTGAGGCCATCGCCACTGATGATTGTGACTTCAATTCCCACGCGGAGTTTTGCTCTGGTAAGAAGAAAAGCGCTGCGTTTATTTCCGTCCCTCAATACGGTATGTCATGAAAATTAGGCTATATATGGGGGACGGAGTATTTTATTTATCTCTACCTACCCTGCTATAAGAGGAATACAGCTACTATATAGCATATATAATTTGTGTAAGCAAATCTAAGAAAACGGACAATATTTTAAAACGATATTTCTTTCCATCACCAGGTAACTCCAGGAATGTACCAAGCTCAACCAGCACCTGAAGGTCTGTTCCGATCAGAATTATACGTGCAAATCCAGCTATGGCCAGCTCACTACGAGAGAGGGGCGCCCATACTACGGTGTGAGGCAAAAGTAGGAGATTTGTATAGAGACAACTCAGCTGTCGCCTTATATTCTGCTAATAGTGATCCTAAAATAGAAAGAGGTAAGTTTATTTTATATTTTTAAATATATTTATATGTATGCGAAAAGGTATTGTTAGATTTTTTTAGTCTCCGAAAGTGGTGGTGAGTAAAGTATGCCAATTTCTTTTAGAGATCTCTACAAAAAATATAAATGTGTGTGAACTGGTCTGTTAATGAATTTACTTTTGATGCGACATATTTTTTATGTTCTAAAATTGAAAATGGATTGACTTAGGATTCAGTTCACTACACAAAATACAAAATATACTAAACAATAGACTAAAATAATTATTTTTTTACCTAGCTCCTATACGACAAACATGATTTTCTAGTATCTTAAAACTAGGTTCCTTCTTCCTACCTTGCTATGTGCTGGACACAGCTTGAATTAAAAAAAATATAGGAATAGAGGTTGAACCAACAATTAGACGAGGACCCACACGCCACGAAAGAACCAGAAAAAAACCCAACAATCCCTAAAAAACCCACAACACAAAGCTAAGCCAGGAGCTTAAACATCTAGAATTGTTTGAAAAATTTTAATATTTAAATTGAATATCTAATCCAGGGTAAAGGGCATTGTTTCAAAAACAAACAGAGTACAAAGGCTTCAACTTTAATATTACTATTGTTTAATTTCAGTACAGAAAGGCCCAAATACTTAAAGGTTATAAGAGACTATAATTAAGAAGCCAGCAATCCTCCACTGACCTAGATAATTTTGGGTGTACCATTATAAACACTAATTTTAGAAAAGTAAACTTCAAAACGGAATATATTTAACTTGTTCTTTGGATTCGTGGTTGTTTTCTCGAATTGTTTGAGAGTAGAGGTAGAAAGCGTTGTGTTATTATAATAAGTAAGAATTTTCACTTTGCATTATTATTTTTTTTATGTTTTGACCCAGCAGGTTCCTTTTATTATTGTGGCAAAAAAAATGGAACAGCCTCTAATGGTGGTTGTAGAGTGATATCGTATGACTGTTAACACGTTGGTTATGGATTCAATTCCTACTTGGGAAAATTTACAATTGTCGTTTCTCTGCTCTTGTAAAACAAACTGTACCGAACTCGAATGGGATAAAGCAAGATTATACACTGATGTCCTATTTATTACCTTAGCGTCGTTGATATACAAAATATTTTTTATTAATATTTATAAATAATATAACATTTAGAAAGTGGATTACATTCACTACGATAAATATTATTAAAGGTTGAAGACACTCTGTTCTCCGCCCAAATTAGAGACATTACGTTTAAAAAATAAATGAAATCCCCGTCACGGTGTATTTCGCAAACAGCAGGGTAGGCAGGGGAATTCTAGTGTGAAGACACTCCGTTCCCCAGTTTCCTCAGAATTCTGGAAGGATTGCGTGTTGAGGTGGAACTCAGCGCCACGTTTTGCCTCAACGCCAGAGCGAGGAAAAAAATATATAAATTTAAATAAATATTTTGTTTCCTCGTGCGGGGATCGAACCCACAACCAGCCGTATTTACAGTCGCACTTTATTCTGATGCGCCACGACGTTGAATAAGGGAAACTATTTAAAGAACTCGGATAGTAACTCGAATTATTAAAGAAATAGAATATATATCATTTTCGGATTTGTTAATCACGACAGCAATAATGAATTATTTTCATATTTATGATACATATGGTTAAGCTATATTAATATAGACTAAAATAAAACTAAGATCAGATTTGAACCCAAAACCCGTGCTACTGTAAACGCGACAGGATGTGGGCTCGATTCCTCTTCGAGGAAATAATATATTTAACATTTTCATTTCTTCGCTCTGAAAACGAGGGATAGCGCGGCGTTGAGTTCCACCACTAAACACACAATACGCTCAAAATTCATTGCAAATTGCGATGGGAAGTAGGAAGTGTTTTAATGGGAACGGTGTGTTTTAACATTAGGTTCCCAAATTTCCTCTACCTACCCTGCTATGTACGGGACACAGCGAAAAAGAACTAAATTACAATTTAAAAGTAGCAAGATATGAATTCACTTTCAAAAACCGTCCAAGCGTTCCAACCACTAAGCCATATCTTATCAAACTCCATCGAAATGCTAACGCGTTTTTTACAAAGTATTTCTCGTAATAACCATATACATTTTACTACAATATAAAAAGCACATCGAGAACTGTTAAAATATATTAATAATTAACAATCAAAGGCGGCCATTGTGCGATGGAGTATTTTAACATTGTAACAGTGAATACACTGTGAGAGGAAATTGTCTTCTCAAATGAGGCGGGAAGCTATAATTTACTGGCCTCAATGACCTCTTTGCTAGGTTATTATTGCTGGTGCTTCCTGTTGATTTGCTGCGCTTTTTGGTGATCGTTTCTTGTTATTATCCTCCCATTTTACTGTTATTAGTATGGGTTTTTTTTGTTTATTTCCAATGTAAGTGTTAATGGATGGGGAGGCTGTTTTATGTTTTTTTGCTTTGCTTATCTTGACGCTGTATCCCGATTATGGGTGGGTAAGCAGAGGGAACCTTGTGTTAAGACACTATTCTCAACTTTCCTTAAAATTTTCAAGACATGTTCAGTGACGGTACTACACGGCATCGAGTCCCGCCACATTAATAAAGAAATAGAGAAGGAGAGAAAATGAAAATTAATTTGATTCCCCACAATAAGATTGAACCCACAATCGTTGCGTTCACAGTCACACGCTAAGCCACTGCACCACGGCGGCTTCTCAAAGGTGATTAGTGAGTTTATTTTATTGGACTCGTACATTTTATAGTCATAATAGATTAAAGTAGTTTAGTACTTTAGTGGTAGTATAATTTTATTTTTAGTGTTTTATTTGTATCTCTTCTACTGAGGAATTTATAATAACTTTTTAAAAGTTCTAAAGTAATTTTGTTGTTCATTATTAAAGTGCTGTGCAAGATAATTTTAAACGCATTTCTATTAAGATTTTTTTTTGAATAAATAAGGCTAGTTGTGAAGCGGGGTCAAAATGTGTGACTATAAATGCAACAAATAGTGAGTTCGATTCCCAATTGAGGTTAAATATTTAACATTTTCATTTATATGCTCCGGTGTTAAGGTAAAGCGTGGAGTTGAGTTCCCTGTCTACCCTGCTTCATGCGGGATACAGGGTGAAGCTGATAAAAAAAAATGTTAATATAAGTGAATCTTGTGTTATTGTGAACTCTGTTTAAGGCCTGTCGTGGCGCAGAGGCACAAAATGTGACTCCAACCGACAGGTTGTGGTTTTGATTCCCACTCGAGGGATGAAATATTTATTTCAATTTATATTTCCATTTCTTCGATTGGTGTCGAGGTAATGCGCGGCGTTGAGTTCTGCCACTCAACTGGAAATACCTCTAGAATTCGACAGAAATTGGGAAACGGAGTGTCTTAACACTAGGTTCCCTCTGCCTACCCTGCTGTGTGCGCGATACAGCGTGAAGCTGATTTTTTTTCCACCATTATTATATTTTTCTAAAGTAACCATTACATGGGCAGCAAGTTCTGTCTCACTGAACCACAATAAACAATATATTCTCAAATATATTGCTAAAAGAAGAAAAAAATATGACAAATAAATATTACATATTGCAGATCATCAATACTAGCATGCGGTACTCCAACAAACTGCATTCAAAACTAGAGAATTGATTCATATTTTTTTTGTTACAGTGACGTCACCGGGTGCTGGAGCCAAGCTGCGACCGTGCCAAATTCTGCTCCACCTATACATTATTATATGGATAAATAAAGTTATTGAATACGTATGGAAGTGCTCAAACGATGTCTAATTAATTCGATTTTAAAACGAAATGTTGAAATACCTACTGTAATTATAAAATTGGTATCTCTATAGAAAATTATTAATAAGTAAATAGATAACTGTACCTAAATGAGCTACCAAAAAATGTAAAGACTAAGAATATTGTTGATTTAATATAAATTATATGTCGAATTGTGTGTTTTAATTTTTTTTTGTTTTAGGAAATTTGAGTTCGATTTCCGCTTGAAGAATTAATATTTTCATTTTCTTAGTCCGGTCGTGGCGCAGGGGCACAAAGTGCGACCGTAAAATCGACTAGTTTTGGGTTCTATCCCCACTTGAGGAAATCTAATATTTATTTACATTTATATTTTTATTTCTACGCTCTGGTGTCGAGGCAAAACGCGGCGTTGATTTCCGTCACTCCGCACGCAATGCCTCTAGAACTTGGACATTGGGAAACGGAGTGTCTTTACACTAGGTTCCCTCTGCCTATTCTTCTGTGTGCGGGATTACAGCGTGAAGCTGATTATTTTTTTTTTATTTCAGTTATAAGACAAAGCGCGGCGTTGAATTTCACCATTCAAAACGCAATGTCCAAAAATTAAACGGCTAGTGGACAACCAGAGTGTTTAAATTAGATTTCCTTTGTCTATCTAGCTATATGCGAGAAAAAATCAAGTTAAAAAAAGAAAAAAAAAAGTAATAGTGCCTTTAGGAGATAATGAAAATTTTGCTTTGATATTTAAATTGAAATAATCTTGTTTTAAAAATTACTTAAAATGTAGCTTAAAATATAAAATTTATATAAACAAGAAGAAATGAATACGTAATGTATATTATACAGGTAGTATAGAAACCATGAAAACTTAAATTTCTTTCATAAATACCTTGTTTATTTTTGAATATTCAATATTTTATTATAATCGTTATTAACTTAATTGAAATAAATAATAACAATTAAAAAATTTATAATATATGCATATATTAATATTTTACAAACAATTATTTTAAGACAGTGATCAGTTACAGTTTTATTGCACATATAGACTTGTGAGTGGCGTAGTTCACAAGAACACTGTTCACTAGAACATCATCTAACTGACAACAAGAGGGAAGTGGGTTCGATTCCACTCAGGGGACTATATTTATTACATCACTCTACTAAGAAAAGTTGCGGTGTTGATATCCGCAATTCTACACACGTACATTTTGGTCGAATTCGGCCGTATAACGCCCAATATTAATAACCTATCTCCAACGTCAATCTTCGATTGTTTCATATTGTTTCATATATATGAAATTTTGATTGTTTCATATATATGAAACAATCGAAGATTGACATTGGAGATAGATTATTAATATTGGGCGTAAGTGAAGAACGGAGTATCTTGACACTAGGTCTTCTGCTTATCCTGCTATGATAAAACAGCGTGAAAAATTGAGAAAAAAGTATATATTACTTTCACTTCTAAGTGTTAAATCTTTTAAGTATAAAAAAATATCCTTCTCACAGTATCGACAATACCTGTCGCATTGTTAGAAACTTCGATCCTGTATTGTAGTTGAAGATACCAAGTTTCAATCTTCTAGCACGGTAATGCAATCTGCTTTGAACTCAATACTAAAATAACAAATTGAACTATTTCTAAGAACTACGGTGTAACGTTTTTGTAAACAATGTAGAGAATTTAAGCTTAGATTTTTTAATTGATGGCTGTTTATATAATGTTTGAGAAGTGTCTGTTTGACTGTAAAGGTAGTGGATTCAATTCATACTGGGGGGGAAATAATTATTAAATATTTACATTTCCTCACTCTGGTAACAAGGCAAAGCGCGGCGTTCAGTTGCGTCATTTAATATGTAATGCCTTGAGTCAGGTATGTTACTTCAGTACCCTCTGCCTCTTGCAAAGTTAACAATAAATATAGTGTATTAACAGTAACTGGCATTGAATTCCGCCACTTTACACGCAATACATAGAGAATTCGGAGGAAAGTGGGGAATGGAAGTATCTAAATGGGAACGGAGTGTCTTAACACTAGGTTCCCAGGTTCGCTTTATCTACCTGTGGGATACTTCGCAAAGCTAAAAGAATATTATATATAAACAGTGTAGCAAAGATAATAAATAAAAGACACAACCTAAACAAAATTATTAATTCTTGCTGCTGCCATACATTTTATTATTTTAATCTCTCATTTGTTTCAAGTGAGGTTTGTATAACAAGGTCAAAGTCTGTATATATAACAAGTTATTACAAGCTAGTTAATTTCAGTCGTGGCGCAGAGACCCGAAATGTTGTGGGTTCTATTTCCACTTGAGTAAATTAAATAATTATTAAATATTTTAATCTCTTCGCTTTGGTGTCGAGGCAAAGTGCGGCATTAAGTTCTACCACTCAACATGTAATGTCTCCAGGATTCGGCGAAAAATTGGAAACTGAGAGCCTTAGCACTAGGTTTCTCAGGTTCCCTCAGTCCCTCCTGCTATTTGCGGGATACAGCGTGAAACTAAAAAAAGATATTTTCGCTTTTATATTTAAGCATAGCCAGATCAACAATGACATCAAAAAGAATCATTTTCTAAACCTATTTTCGAATCTCACCTAAATAAATACACGCTATTTTTAACATACTAGAATAAAGTACAGCTTTGCAAAATTCGCAAATATAAATAAATCGAATATAAGAAATCTTTGTGGGGAACATTTATGCTATTACGATGTCATGATGATTTTTTTTAAGTAGGCAGAGGGAACCTAGTGATAAGGCATTCCGCCTTCCATTTTCCACCAAATTCTGAAAAACTCAATGCTTTGCCTCGACACCAGAGAGTAGAAAAGTAAAACTAATAAATATTTAATTACCTCGAGTGGAAATCAGACCCACAGTCTGTCGCGCTTACGCTTGTGCCCGTCTGGCCTTACTGGTCTACTGGGATAATACTGTACTATTATAATATTGAGGCCAGTCGTGGCGCAGCGGTACGAGGTGTGACTGTAAAACCGAATGGTTGTGGCTTCGATCCCCACTCGAGGCGATGAAATATTTACTTACATTTATATTTCCATTTCTTCGCTCTGGTGTTCAGGTTAAGCGCGGCGTTGAGTTCTGTCACTCAACACGCAATGCCTCCAGAATTCGGCAGAAAGTGGGGAACGGTGTGTCTTAACACTAGATTCCCTCTGCCTACTCTGCTGTTTGCGGGATACAGCGTGAAGCTAAATTATAATATTTAACTTAATGTTAGGACGATTCTTTATCTTTGTTTCGCCTAATTACCGAGATTGTTAGACCACTTTGTCTACCCGAGAGAAGAAATGAAGATAATTGAATAAGAATTATTCCTCTTAGTATGAATCGAACCCACGGCCGTCGTTTTTACTGTTAGACGCTTTTCCACTGGGTAACGATGGCTTCACGATTATAGCTTTTTTGCTTCATAATTTCGTACTGTGCTTAAATGTAATATACTCACATATATTTTGAAATCGAATCTATACTTACTTAAGTTAGAAACGTTACCAATACTCTGGAAACCTTACAGATTATAAATTTAATTTAATACGTCTAACGCAAATTCTATATTGATCTTACGTCACGAGTACCTACCTGTATTTAGCTCAAGGACGAGTAGAGGTCAAGAGATTAGCTAATTTTATATAACTAAATGAAACCACAAACACAATTATTTAAATGATAATTATGTTTGTGGTTTCATTTAATTATATTATAATAAAATAATATAATAATAAAATATAAAAGATAAATTAAATAAATAAATTAAATCGCTTTCTACCGATGTACGATTCAATCTTTTAAAATCCATAACAAATTTGAATGCGGTTTTCACTAATTGACGAGATTAATCAAGAGGTATGACGTGCAAAATGTGCGTATAATATAGAATATAAATAAAAATATCATGTGATGAAATATGATTTAATAAAGAATAAAACACATAATAAATGAAACAAAATCAATATTTATCTGGCTGTACCAATCATTATTATTTTTGCTTTACGCTATTATTATTATTTTAGCTAGATGCAAGCTGGGAACCTGCTAAGCCCTCTGTCCCCACTTTTCACTGAATTCTAAAGGTATTGCGTTTGGAGTGGCGGAATTCAACGCCGCGCTTTGCTCGATACTAGAGGGAAGAAATGGAAATCTAAATTTAAATAAATATTTCTCGAATGAGGCATTTACATTCACACTTTGTGCCGCACATGTGCGCCACAACTGGGCACTGGGCAGGCAATATAAAAAAGATTAAAAAATTTCACTAACTTTTTTCTCCCAATCATGCTTTGTAGAATAAAACGTGAATTTAATAAAACACTTGTTGTCTCGGTTAGACACATTCTAAATTGAAAGAAGTTTGAAAAACGAAGTGACATTTTTTTTTCTGAAATTAACTTCGAATACGAAAAAAACAGCCAGAATTTGTCCTAGAGAAACTTTTATACATAATCATTTTATTAAAAAACTTTTTCGATTAACCTTTTGCCGTTTCCAACATTCAAATATTTTATTACTTTTACACGTACCTAGTGGTTAAGTATTCTCTCTCGCAAATAGAGGAAGTAAGACAGAGGAAACCTAAAATTAAGATATTTTGTTCACCAGGCAACTGCCTATTTTTGAAGCTTTTTGTGCGGAGTTACGGAATTCGACGCCGCACTTTGTCTTTGCTGAGGGCCTCTAATATTTTTTGTCAGCTTCACGCTGTATTTCGCACATAGAAGGGTAGGCAGAGGGAACCTAGTGTTAAGATATTCCGTTCCCCACTTTCCGCCGAATTCTGGAGGTATTGCGTGATAAGTGGTAGAACTTATGTATATACGTCGCGCTTTTTGCCTCGAGAACAGAGCGAAGAAATGGAAATATAAATTTAAGTAAATATTTCATCTCCTCGAGTAAGGATCGAAACCACAACCAATCGGTTTTACAGTCACACTTTGTGCCGCTGCACCGCGACTGGCCCCTAATATTTTTTTTAATTTTTATTATTGCTATACTATAGTAGAGCAGTAGTAATAGCATATTTAATTGTATGATGGTAGGAATTACAAATCCATCATAATATCGGATTGTTTATTTAAAACATTAACATTAATTTGTGTGTGTTTTGATAAAAAAAGTCTGGGACTTCGCCTTTTATATTATATTCACTTTTTTCGATGTATGTGAATATTATATTTAGAGGATGATCTATCTACCTAAATTAAAGAGGCTAGGATTAAAAAAAAGAAAAACAGCAAAATGTTCAAATAGACCTATTCAATAAACCACAACTGAAAGTAATTTAAGTAAATTTAAAAAAAAATTGTACAGTTAACACGTTTGGGAGGGAGAAGCTTCACGCTTTTTTAGCTTTTTCCCACATAGCAGAGTGGTAGGTAGACGGAACCTAGTGCTAAGTCACTCTGTTCCTTACTTTCTGTCTAGTTTTCGAGACCGCGTGTTGAGTTGGGTAACTCAAAATCGCGCTATGTCCTGTTACTAGATCGATGAAGAAGACTTCAGACCAGGTTCCAGACACCCAATCTACTATAACTTTCAGTAACTAAGTTTCGTGATGATATAATTATGACAAGTCGCTCAAATTTTTTTTTTTTAGATTTTGTGACAATAGTATGTCATACTCAACCTAATATAAATTAATTTTTAACAAAAAAATCCGACTTCAAACAACGAACTAAAAAGTAAAAATAATTTTGCATAAAGTAAAATTTACTTTGATTTTGTTAAATAAATATAATTAAAAAAAGATTTTATAATTTTGAAGTAAAACAAAGAAGTAAAACAAACAGGCTTAGTAATTCGATATTGTTTGTAGTAAGGTCGTTTTATACTTATTTTTATTTAACAAAATCGGTACGGTGCATAAATAAAATATTTAAAAAATACATTCGAATTGATAACCTCTTTTTCTTACAGAAGTCGTTTAAAAATCAGCAAAGTAGACAGAGGGCACGTAGTGTTAAGACACTCCGTTTCCATTTTTCCGCCGAATTCTGAAGACATTGCGTGTCGAGTAGCAGAGCTCAACGCCGCACTTTACGCCGACACCAGAGCCCAGAAATGAAAATTTAAATAACTATTGAAATAGTTAGTCCTTGAATGGGAATCGAACTCACAACCATTCGCGTTTATATTCACTTATGCTCCTGCGCCACTACTAGCCTCATAAATCATTTTAAAAAGTAATGTTTTAATTAAAACTAAGCCCATCTAAGCCATAAAAACCAACACAAGTCTATGTTCCAAAACGAACATCATCAGTCTCCATATAGAAGGTAAACAAAAAGACTACGTTTGAAGCGTTCCCAGCGATTTTATTGCGTTCCATACAAACAGCTAGCGTATATCAACTTGGTCCTTACGCATCAAATGGCACAAGGTTTTTGGAATGAATTTGACTGATCACCTAATATTAACCTTTATGAAAGGAGCCAATGTGATATATTAATGTGCTTGTGGTGTATTAGGAACGCGAGGGTAATAAGTTCGATATTCAGTTTGTGGAGTTCTTTTTTTGGTGTGTATATATTTTGTAGTTTCGCCATTTTTTTTTTAGTTTGACGCTGTATTCCAAATATAATGGGGTAGGCAGAAGGAACCTAGTATTAGACATTCCATTACCCACGCATTGACCAATCACCGTGAGCTTGTGTGTTGAAGCGAATTGAGCGGAGAATGGATTGTCTTAGTACTAGGTTTAGCCTACGTATATTGCTAACTGGGAAGGATTTTTTCGGGTTCCCTTAGTTTTCCAAGTTTAATTAAGCAGAGCTTAACTTTGAGGCCAGTGATGGCGCAGCGGCACAAAGTGTGACTGTAAGACCGACATTCAAGGAGATGTAATATTTACTTAAATTTATATTTTCATGTCTTTACTCTGATGTCGAGGCAAAAAAAGCACGGCGTTGAGTTCTGCCACTCAACACGCAATGCCTCCAGAATTCGGCAGAAAGTGGGGAACGGAGTTTTTTAACACTAGGTTCCCTCCGCCTAAACTGCTGTGTGCGGGATACAGCGTGAAGCTAATTTGATTTTAACTGTTCGATCGCCGAATATGCCTAATAAATATTTTACTAAACTAAACTAAAATTTATAAATCAGAAGTAATATTGAGCAACCGGAAAGTATATCGAAAGAGCCCTGATGATAAGTAAATCTTTTTTGTTAGTATATCTTTATTGTACTATTTTCAAATTTAAATTAAAAATATTCATTATTGAAATAGACTTTTTCTGGTTGGCAGAGTGTAGCGTTTATTTCCGCCACTCAACACGAAATGTTTTGAAAACGAAGAGACGTCGGGAACAAAGTGTCTTATTACCAGGTTTTTTTTGTCATAAGCGTGAAAATATGAAACTGATTAAAAATTTCAATTGAATTTCTCGACAAATTTCACATTTATTTGTAATTCTATTTCTGACATGTAAAATGTCAAAATAACAACGTCAAAGCATACAGTATTTAAAAAGTTTCATGTTTCAGACGAAATGAAATAATAGTAGATGGAATCTCTCCATTGTTATATAGATCAAACATTTTTTGATAATAACTTTATATTAATACAATAAATTTCCCTCATATATCAGGGTAGGCAGGGGGATCAGAGAACCTAATGTAAAGTTCCCATTAAAACACTTCTGTTCCTCATTTTCTGCTAAATTTCTGGAGGAACTGCTTGTTGAGTGATGGAACTCAACGCAGCTTTTATTTAACGAAGTTATATCTCATAACCAGATCGAGGAAAGTAAAATGTTAAATTGAATTGAACTCACAACCTGTCGCGTTTCCTTTGCCCCTTGTGCCCCTGAGCAACGGCTGACCTCGAAAGTATTTGAAATGTGGTTAAATAAATAAAATGAGTATTCTTTTATATTTGGTGCTAAATTATACCGTAAATGAATAGAAGTTTCATAGAAGATATACATATATATATATATATATATATATATATATATATATATATATATATATATATACAAATATTATAGCAATACCAATGTATTGCTATAATGTATTGTGTGTATGTATGTGAACGAAACTTTAAAAAACAAGTTGGTTTTTTTTAACTACTTGCTACAAAAAAGAAAATTAAAGAATAATAACTGAAAAGTATTAAAAAATAAAATTGAGGCCAGTCGTGGTGCAGAGGCACAAAGTGTTACTGTAAAACCGACTCGTTGTGGGTTCGATCCACACACTTGAGGGGAGATGAAATATTTACTTAAAATTATATTTCCATTTCTTCGCTCTGGTGTCGAGGCAAAGCGTGGAGTTGAGTTCTGCCACTCAACACGCAATGCCTCCAGAATTTGGTAGAAAGTGGGGAACGGAGTGTCTTAAGTGGGGCAAAAGCAGGGTAGGTAGACGACGACCACAAGAGGGAACCTAGTGAGTGTCACTAGGTTCCCTCTTGTGATCGTCGTTTCGACAAATGGTTAGCTTTTTTTTGTTAGGTTAAATAAGTTTCTTTATATGTGTCATAAAGGTTAATACTTTACATTATATTTATTACGCAAGCCGGTAGCTACTGTTCGCGGTTTCACCCACCTGAACTTCACAATTTTTTATACTAATCTGAATTACTTTCGTGTTTTTACATTATCACTTCAAAATTCAAGGCAATATCTCTATATCTAAAAATAAAGTTTCAGCGAATTCAATAAAAAAATTGTAGCAATTTTGTAGAACCAAGTACTTTAACCTGATAAAGATTTTTTATTTATGAGCCGATTGAAATAAACCACACTAAATGTTAAGGAAAATTTGCCTTAATGCAATAGTGAAAACTGTACAATCGGCTAAATTGACTCTGATACTAGCGTGACAAACGCACAGACAAGAAAACAAACAGACAAGCCGAAAAACAAGCAAAACAATATAAAAATCATAATTAAGCCCCCAAATAATAGATTTTCTCATATAAATATCAAGCACAGAAAGCAATCAGCAATAATTTTATTATATGTATATATAGATTAGTAATACCTTAATTTATATTTATTACCTAAGAAAAGTCAAAGAATTTTGTGAATAGCTTGTTTATATCACTTAAAAGCCTTTTCAAGGAAAGGACCGCTATATAATAACGGAGCACTTCTTCCCTTCACTGATCAATCTTCATTCCCGCAACGCGTTGAGTGGCAGATTAGCTGGTTTTATTTTTAGCTGCGCTTGGCTGTACCATATTTAGTATTTAATAGTATTTATTTTAACGTTAAATCTGTATAATAACTTTATTAAAATAAATTTTATTAAACTATTTTCTTAGATTCACTTTTTATCTCTTTTATAGCAGGATAGGTAGAGAGCAGTGTCAAAAGATTCCGTTGTTTATTGTTCGCCTACTTATCAAAAATTTTGCGGAACTCAACGCCGCTCGCCTGTTAGAGTGAAGTGTTGCAATCTTAACTCTTTTATAGCAGGGTAGGTAGAGAGCCGTGTCGAAGGACTCCGCTGTCCATTTTTCGATTACTTATCAAAAAGTTGTGCGGAACTCAACGCAATCTTATCGTGATTAGTAAAAGCATTATTTTATATTTCAAAATATTGTTCCCAATTTCAATCCAATATACACTTTAGTTATGCTTAACTAGTATATTTTCATGTCTGAGAACAGGTTCCTGTTCCTGGTTAGAAAAGTGCAATCCTTTTGGATTTCCCTTTTCCTTTAAATCTCTTTAGCCAAAACTTTTAATATAATCTAAAGAATCAAAGACTATAAGAAATCAATACAAATCAAGCAGATGTTTGACCCAGTATTGTATGTTCTTAACGAAAAAAAATGTTGATATGGCAGCTGTTACATCTTGTAAAGGAAAGATCTTTGTATCGTAAATATCTTTATATAGTAGTCGAATGGTTTTATTATTTTTTTTTTAAAGTAAATGAGAAAATGTATATTAAGTTATTATATTTAAAATGCGATTGTTATTTGTCGTTTTCAAAATCAAAATCAATAAATAATGATCTCATGCCCTACTTTTTTTTTTTATTTTCACACCGTATTCAGCAAGGTAGGCAATGGTAACATAGTATAAGACACTCCATTTCTCATTTTCCGCTGAATTTTCGAGGCATTTTGTGTTGAGTGGCGGAACTCAAAGCTACATTTTGCCTTATTACCAGAGTGAAGAGAATGAAAATATTAATAAACATAAATTTATTTTTCTCAAGTGGAAATCAAACGCATAACTATCGCTCATACACGCTTATGAAACTGTCCTGCCTAAGATATTTTATAAAAGATTAGCTTTTTGTTCTGTAGTGGTTCTGTAATGAAATTATTACTAAGAGCTAGAAATGATAATCGTGTTCTGATATTATAATCTTCCTTGAAAAATGGACTAGAATAGCTTCACGCTATATCCCGCACACAGCAGGGTAGGCAGAGGGAACCTAGTGTTAAGACACTCCGTTCCCCACTTTCTGCCGAATTCTGGAGGCATTGCGTGTTGAGTGGCAGAACTCAACGCCGCGCTTAACCTCTACACCAGAGCGAAGAAATGGAAATATAAATTTAAGTAAATATTTCATCTCCTCGAGTGGGGATCGAACCCACAACCAGTCGGTTTTGCAGTCACACCTCGTGCCGCTGCGCCACGACCGAAAAATGGACTATCCAACAAATATTCTCTCAATTCGAAACAAAAGTTCCTGAGATTAACGCATTCACCCATATAAACTCTACAGTTTTATAAAATATAATTATAGAATATAGATATAAATTCGGGATTAACAACACTATTTAATTATTACATATATATTTCTTTTCTCAGCCGTCGTGGTCCAATGGATGAGCATCTGATTGTAAGCGCAGTGGTGTGGGTTCGATTGCTAATCGCGGCAACGATTATGTTATCTTTTTAGAGAAACGTATAAAAATTGACTCATTTCTCCGCTTTGCAATACAAACTGCGTGGAATTCAACCTCTAAACTCACAATATCTTGAAAATAGAGCGAAGACTACGAAACAGAGCGTCTTGACACTAGGTTCTCTTTGCTACCTTGCTATGTAGGAAAAATATGACGCTACTCTTCACCAAATAAATATATAGCTAAATAGAGACCCTAAAAAAAAACAATTGTTTATAAGCACCCAGAAAAAACACGATATAATTTGACCAGAACGCGCAAGAGGTGATTTTTAAATCTCATTGTTCCTCGCAAATGACCGTTTGTGGTCCAAAATGGATCGTAAAATGGCTTTTATGGGTGGACAGGTTGGGTGCCACTGGCTCCATTATTCCACAGTTTTCGAATGTGAAATTAAATTAAACCGAAACGTTGGTAGCAAATCCAAATCGATTGGAAATCTGTGGGTGTTATTTTGCATTTGATATATTTGTTTTTAAATTTGTTCGGAGAGTCAGTACAGAAGTCGGTATAAATACAAAGAAATTTTATTTACTGAGTGATAATAAATATATACTTTTAGGTCATAGCTTCTAAAGCTAAAGAAATTTATTTTAAATATACTTTTGGTCATAGCTTCTAACTTGACGCGACGGTTGTGGGTTCGACTTATTATATTTTTTCTTACTTACGATATAAATATAAACCCAAAGCGCAGCGTTAAGGTCTACCACTCAACACGCAATGTCTCGAAAATTGAGCGAAAAGCTTCTTAACGAAAATGGAATCAAACACACAACCACCGTTTTTACTGCCAGACACTGTGCCACCACGCCACAATTCCATACATAAACAAACTTAAATTACATACCACAATAAAAAATCGCTAAATCGTTACGAAGCAAAAATCCACCTCTTAAACTGAATTTAATCGTATCTCAAACCGAAACTTACAAAAAGTTCTCCCACGGAATAATAATAAACAATATTCTTCAAGTTTTCACATTAAAAACTGTTTATTATTCACGAAACGGCGAGTTTGACCGTTTATGCCATTAAGAATGCAGGCCTCGTGGTGTACGCGTGTTTCAATTAAATGCATGTTACGTTGAAATATAAACGTGGATCGTGGGTTTAAATTGAGGGGTGGTGCTGGAAAAGCGAATGAAAAAAAATTTTTTGGAATGTATTGTTTTAAAAGCGTGTTTAGGCCAGTCGTGGCCCAAGGGCACAGGATGTGACTATAAACGCGACTGGTTGTGGGTTCAATCCCCACTCGAGGACTTTTCATTTCTTCGCGCTCTGGTGTCGAGGTAAAGCGCTGCGTTGAGTTCCGCCAGTCAACACGCAAAAGCTTCCAGAATTCGGCTGAAAATGGGGAACGGAGTATCTTAACACTTGGCTTCCGCCTACCCTGCTGTGTGCGGGGTACAGCGTGAAACTGATTAATTATTATTTTTATTTAAAAGTGTCGTTTAAGTTAGGTATTTTTGACATCGTCGTGGTGTTTCAGAGTATCTGACTGTTAATGCTGGGTTCATTTCCTGTTGATAGGAATATTTTTTTTAACATTTTTAAAGTGTTATTCCACACTTAGGAAAGAATAATACTTATTTAGAAAACGTATAAAAAAATTGAACGTAGCGGGACTCGAACCCGCGCCTCCTGAAAACCGACCAGGCGCTTTGACCACTAAGCCAAACGTTCTCATCGCGCTACGTTGAAATTATTATACGCTTGTTGCAACTTATTTATGTTGTTAGCGGTTTCCAGGAGGCGCGGGTTCGAGTCCAGCTACGTTCAAATTTTTATATGTTTACTAATTAAGTATATGGGAATAAACTATTTTTAGTGTTTCTCGCTGGTAACAAATAATACATGGCGTTGAGTTTCGCCACTCAATAGGTAATGTTTCGAAAATAAATTGGAAAATGTGGAACGGGTTGTCTTAATCTCACTGTCTACCATACTTTTCACTATTACCAAGAAACGAAGAATCATAATCTATTCATGTCTCAATTAAAACTTAACACGTAGATTGTGGAAATATTGAGAGAAAATAATGTTTTCAAATAAATATCTGTTATTAGTGGCCGCCTACAATTTTATGGATATTATGATGATTTTCATATTACTTCTGGTTATTATTAAACCTAAAGAGTTACTTAGCATTTAACTTCAAATTTAAAACTAAAAAATCTCAACGTCACACGTTGTTTTATAGCGACAACTAAAAGTAAATAATTAAGGTGGACAACCAAAAGTAATCAATTAAGGTGTGGTGGAGTTACGGAACCCTAAAAATTCCATTTATACGTAGTTCATTTATAAAATACAAATGTTCATCTTGCCCAAGATTACTATTTATTTAGGTTCCATACCTATCATGTTACAATTACATCAATAATTATTTTTTTATCAACTTCACACTGTATCTCGCACACAGCAGGGTAGGCAGAGGAACCTAGTGTTAAGACACTCCACTCCCAACTTTCCGCCGAAATCTGGAAGCATTGCGTGTTGAGTGGCGGAACTCACTCAATCAATAATTATATCCTATAAATTCACCAAAGCTACCTACCATCTAAGATCTCAAGTATCCAAATCCTATCACCACCAAAATTAAGGACGTGGATTCCCCAGCAAAATCTAACCAAACTTCGTATACCAAAAGTTCCGAAGTAAGAAAACAACAAGAAAAACAGCGTCGCGGAACGCTTGACGTGTTTCCAATACGGAACTTGGCTTAAATAGCCCGAGTCCAGCAAAAACATTAAAGTTTTTAATTTAAGTTTAAAGCCAGAGCCAGATCTTCGCTGTTTGTGTATGGAAATCTTTTGAATGGAAAATAATGTGGATTTCGTTGTGCAGCTAGAAATTGTGGGCTATTTCTATTCGGGATATACAACATTTAGAGATTTTGTTATGCTATTAAATAAATGTTGTTTGTTTGTATTTTGATATTGTAATGTGTGAGGCCGTCGTGGTTTAGTCGATAAGAGTCTGACTGTAAACTACGATTGCGGGTTCGATTTCTATTCAGAAAAAAAAAAAAATTCGTGTCCTCCTTTTTCTAGAAAAAACGTATATCGCAGATACTCTAAATGCAGTATCTCGAAAATTGGGCGAAAGGTGAGAATTATCTTAATACTAGATTGTCTGATGCGGCTAAAAAATAAATAATAATATATAATGATTATGATTTCATCAACGATGATTTGAAGATTTCGGGGATGGGTCGTAGGTATAAAGGAAGCCAACTTTCAGCAGTGGGTGGCTATAGGTAAAAAAATACCAGACTTGAAAGCCTATATATATAGAGCATATACATACAGTTTCTCGCTTTATCTTGTATTTAGCTAGGCAGGGTACGCAGAGACAACCTAGCGTTAAGACACTCCGTTCTCCACTTTTTACAGAACAATTAATAAAATAATTGTTAAGTATTACACATAATTATACACCGTTGTATGTATAGGAGGAAGAGAGTTAAATGAGTTTTTGCGTGTTAAAGAATAGTAACAAATTAAATCAATTGATTTTCAAAGGTGTAATGTTGTCAATAGACACATTTTCAAATATTTACTTGTGTGTATTTACCAGGTTAATGTTTACAAGGCAAACATTTACTAATACTTAGGCTGAAAGTTAATGGTGGAATGTTTTAGCTATATTGTCCCTATATTTAAAGAAAAAATAGAGGAAAACAGAGTGACTAAACTCCATTTGATCTCTCAGATTGACTTGTTTACTTATGTAAAGTGGTAAATACAGTGTACACGTGGTAGTCTGGACCGTCTTTAATCCACTGTAGGACTACAGAGACATTCAAGAATATTCACAGTTCAAGTATATTTAGAGGAAAAACATGTATGGAATTAATGTCTATTGAATGTGATGCAGGATAGCTGCCAGTTTTATTATTAGCTTCATGCTGTATCCCGCACACAGCAGGGTAGGCAGCGGGAACCTAATGTTAAGACACTCCACTTTCTGCCGGATTCTGGAGGCATTGCGTGTTGAGTGGCAGAACTCAACGTCGCGCTTAACCTCGACACCAGAGCGAAGAAATGGAAATATAAATTTAAGTAAATATTTCATCTCCTCGAGTGGGGATCGAACCCACAACCAGTCGGTTTTACAGTCACACCTCGTGCCGCTGCACCACGACCGGCTTCAGCTGCCAGTTAATGTAATAAAATTATATATTATACCATTAACTTTGAAAAGAGCCACTGTTGAGTTTCTTGCCGGCTCTTCTCAGCAGAACTGCTTTCCGAACCGGTGGTAGCTTTTTTTTGTTTATATCTTCATTCGACGATTCAAAAGTGCTTATAACAGTTTATTTGAATAAAGAATATTTTGAATTTGAATTTGCCTGTTACTATTTATGGAAAAAAAATTGACTAAATCTTTTGCCATAAAATGCATGATTGTATAGTTTGTAACAAGTACGCACTCTTACTATTGTGCTCAATGCATATTGTTTCGGTTTAAATTTGACAGTATATACAGGTAATAGCGGCCTAGTGAGCGTTCAGTTTTTTATTACTTGTTTTACAGATATACCTTATCATTTCTTCACAGCTCTAACAGCGACAGGAAAACTTAGAAATGCGATTGCAATTTTGGATCGTTTAAGTCGTAATGAATCGCTAAGATGAGGCCAGTCGTGGCACAGAGACACAAAGTGTGACTGTAAACTATATTGAAATATTTAATATTTAATTTTCTTAGCTCTGGTATCAAGGTAAAGCGTGGAGTTGAGTTCCGCCACTCAACAAGCAATGCCTCCAGAATTCGGCAGAAAATAGGGAACGGAGTATCTTAACACTAGGTTCTGATTACCCTGCTGTGCGAAATACAGATGACGCTAAAAAAATAATTCCTCAGTAGTTTAGCAAGTATTTTTAGAACAGGTCGGTCGTCGGTAGAATTTATCAGCAATTTTTTTTTATTAGTTTAGATTATCTTACTTTAATAAAAAAATATTATACACGTTCTAAGCAATACCAGTACGTTACAAGCATATTGATTGATAAATGTCGCGTCTTTCTTCATCATCTTTTAATTTGATAAAATTCATCAAAGTAATTATAGAAAAAACGTATAACAAATTAATCAGCTCAATAAAATAAAAACTTAAATATATAATTTTTAAATTTATAAATTATAATAATTTTTAATATTAAGATTATGAGGTCTTCGTGGCGCAAGAGTACAAGAGTGTGACTATATCGCGGTGGTGGTGGGTTTTATTCTCAATCGAAGGAATGAATTATTATGTAGATTAATTTCTTCGCTCTGGCACTAATCCAAAAACTCAACATTGAGCTTTGCCACTCAGCACGCAACGCCTCGAAAAATGAGAAATAGAGTGTAACACTAACTAAGTACTTTCTACCCTGCTATATACAGCGTAAAGCTGATACATTCAAGTATGAAAAACAGCTTCACTCTTTTTGCCGCAGCAGTTTCCTGGCAGAGAGAATACTTGGAAAGACACTATGTTTCCTTATGACCTTTTTTTCAAGCTCCCGCACATGGCAGCCCGCTATGTGCAGGCAGAGGGAACCTACGAAAGTAGCGATAAGTCACTGCGTTCCCCTTAAGACACTTTCGTTCCTCATTTTCCACTAAATTCTCAAGCCTTTGCATGTTGAGTGACGGGACTCAACGATGTGTTTTACCTCATTACTATAGCGAGGAAATAAAAATATTTCATTCCTCTATTCCCTAATATCAACGTTCTTAGAAATAAAATTCGAACTATAAACCTTCGCATATAAATTTAAACGATCATACTTCCCACTGTGTCACTAGTGCCAAATGCTTTGGCAAATGATATTAATTTATTATGTTTACGGTTAAGCCAACGCAATCTGAATTTAATTTAGCCGAAACAAGGTCAAAATAGCTGAGTCGAAACGGATTTACTTATAAGGGGAAGCCATAAATACCAAAAGATTGAATAAGATTTTGATATAAGGAAAATATAATGAAGATTCCTCGCGTTTGAGACCGTCGTGGCCCAGCGGCAGAGTGTGACTGTAACACGAAGGCTGGGGGTTTGATCCTTGTTTGAGGGAATAAATTTTTAATTATTAATATTTTAATTTCTTTGCTCTGGCACCGAGACAAAAGCTCGGCGTTGAGTTACGACACTCAACACTCAATGACTCTAAAACTTCGGTGGAAAGTGCAAAACGGAGTGCCTTAACACCAGTTTCCCTCTACCCTGCTGTATGCGGGATACAGCGTGAATGATAAAAAAAACCACGAAGATTGAATAAGGCTTTGATATAAGGATAAAATAATGAAGATTACTCGCGTTTTTACGATACGAAAAAAAATTGTATCGCGCCGTAGCGTACAAGTTGAGCGATGTTTTCAAGTGGACGAAGTGCTCCAAGATTTTGGTAAGTGCTAATAAGTCCTGGGGGTATTTTATTTCGTTCACGGTGTTTAATGTTTTGCAAGACATACTCTTAATTTGTTTTATTTCTTGTTTCTTGTTTTTTTATTTTCGAGTATTTCTGAGGGCATCGTGGAAATAGCATCAGACTAAACGTGGTGGTAGTGAGTTCGATTCCCACTCTTAAGATTGATTAAATAAAAACAAATAAATAAATCAGCTTGACGCTGTATCCCGCACACAACAGGGTAGGAAGAGAAAACCTAGTGTTAAGACACTCCGTTCCTGGTGTTGAGTGGCAGAACTCAACGCTGCGCTTAGCCTCGAGATCAGAACGAAGAAATGGAAATATAAATTTAAGTAAATATTTCATCTCCTCGAGTGGGGATCGAGCCAGTCGATTTTACAGTCACACTTTGTGCCCCTGTGCCACAACTGGCCTCAAGATTGATTATATTTAATTATTTTCATTTATACCGCCGCCGAGGCGCGCGACAGTAAGTACGAGTTGTGAAAGGAAATTAAATATAACAACTTCCTCTGGTAATAAGGCAAAGCGAGGCGTTAAGTTCCGCCACTCAACGCGCAATGCCTCCAGAATGCAGTGGAAAAAAGGGAACGAAAGTGTCCCAATGAAAATTCTTTTTCCTCCGGTGATCAGTTCTTAGTGGAAAATCTTTATGAATGTTTATAAAATACTGCCTTTTTATGTGACACTATAATACTATTTATAGAAATCTTAATAAATGTACTGAGAATGGAACCCATAACCTACGATAAATAAATCTTTACACTTTTAAAAATATATTAAAATAAATGAAGACAATGGTAACGCTTTCCCCATGAGTTATTACCAAATGAGTTTTTCGCATTTTTATAATGAATCACATACAATCCCCGCGGGATTTCGTGAATCTATTCATTATTTTACTTATGGTATTAATTTTTTATTATATAATTTATAATTTTAATCTGACAATTAAAAATAATATAGTTAAAAATACTTCATTGTTTATGTTAATACACTCACACTAGACTCCCTCAGCCTATCCTGCTATGTGAGTGATGCAGATCGTATGCTTGAAAGAATTAAGATAAAAAACCTTTCCAAAGAACTCAAACACATAACCAACGGACTGAATTTTTTTTAGCGTCACTGTATCCGACACATACCAGGAAAGGCAGAGAGAACATAGTGTTAAGACACTCCAATCCGTATTTTCCGCCGTGTTGAGCAGCAAAACTCAACACCAGAACGAAGAAACGAAAATATTAAACATAGCATTTCCCCGAGTCGGATCGAATCCTAACCAGTCGCGTTTACAATGCAAAACTTTGTGCCCCTGCGCCACGACTGACCCCAACTGACAACCGACTAATACTAATACTACATATTTAATTTATTAGTAATTTAGTAGTAAGTTAATACAAGTCCCATCAAAAGAGGCCAGTCGTGGCGCAGCGGCATAATGTGTGACTCTAAAATCAACTGGTTGTGGGTTCGATCCCCACTCGAAGAGATGAAATATTTACTTAAATTTATATTTCTATTTCTATTTCTTCGCTATGGTGTCGAGGCAAAGCGCGGCATTGAGTTCTGCCACTAAACACGCAATGTCTCCAGAATTCGACAGAAAGTGGGGAACGGAGTGTCTTAGCACTAGGTTCCCTCTGCCTACCCTGCAGTGTGCGGGATACAGCGTGAAGCTGATTTAAGTTAATACAATTCATACAACTCCATATTGACCACATAAACGATATAAGGTATCGTGATACACTATCGCGTGTGGCGTGAGTACTTTCCGTGACGAGATTTCATTTGGAACGGGAAGGGTAATTAGGGAACACTCATTGCATTCGGATTTCCCATCTGAATAGACTCCAGATGGATTGTGGCACGGAAAATGGGGATTTCTTTTTCTGATGGTTTTGATGATTTGGATGATAGTAAAAAAATGTTATGGTTATATGTATGTGTTATGGGTTTTGTATGAAAGTAAATGTGTTAATGTAATATTATATGAAATATATGTAATTTTAGTTACTTAAAAAAATCTGATAAATGTGCGTCGAACTTGACCGCCGAGAGTTTCAAATTAATTTTAGGATTGTAGGTCAACGGAAAGGACAAATTACAAAATTTGATAAATTTTAGTTTGCGGTTGTGCTTTTATCTATATATATAAAAGGACTTGTGCTGACTGACTGAGGTAAGACTCACGCAGAGCCGTAACCGCTGATGGTAGAAACGTGAAACTTGGGCAGATGTTTATTTTCATATTCTGGACATCCACTAAGAAGGGAATTTCAAAAATGTTAACCCTAAAGGGATGAAATAGGGGTTGAAAATTTGTATGCAAAAAAAATGTAATCTGCATCGATTTTTATAAAATTTGAAATTCAGACTCTTAAAAATATTTCATTGAACACGTGTTTCATGGTTTTTAAGAATTCACCCCCTAAGGGTTCAAATAAGTGGTTGAAAGTTTATATGGAAAAATCTTTAAATTGCCACCGATTTTTATAAAAATTTAAATTCAGACTGTTAAAAATATTTTATTGATCGTGGTTTTTTTAGAATTCACTCCTAATAAGCGGGCGAAGCCGCGCGCGCCCTCTAGTCTTGTATAAAATGAACTACAAATATTAGTATTGAGGACAGTCGTGGCGCAGCGGCACGAGGTGTGACTGTAAAACTGACTGGTTGTGGATTCGATCCCCACTCGCGGAGATGAAATATTTACTTGAAATTATATTTCCATTTCTTCGCTCTGGTGTCGAGGTTAAGCGCGGCGTTGAGTTCTGCCACTCAACACGCAATGCCTCCAGAATTCGGCCGAAAGTGGGGAACGAAGTGTCTTAACACTATATTCCCTCTGCCTACCCTGCTGTGTGCGGGATACAGCGTGAAGCTGATTTGACAAATATTAGTTAGTAGTATTTTTTTTTTCTTTCATTCTTCAATTTTTTTTGTTATCAGTGTTTTTTATTTGTATTGTAAAATTCACTTCTTGCCAAATGTTATAATTGTAGATCCACCGGATCCCTAAGAGTTTTGTTTACATTTGAGATAAATGGTCTTAAGTTAGATAGACCGACATACAGACAGATGAACAACAAAGTGATCCTATAAAGGTTTCCTTCCAAATGTTCGAGTTTCGCAGCCCTAAAAACATTTCAGTACATTCGTGTTTTACAATTTTATACGTCGCTTAGTTTAGTGAAGTAGGGTCTTTTATAAATTATGTAATTAAAATTAATGAGATACCAGTATTTTGTAAATTGGACAGTGAGTATTAGGCCATGGTCAAGAACGTCATTCATTTTTGGGGTAACACTGGGTTTTGTGATGAGGCCACTTCAAGTTGAAATTAAGTTGTTGAGACTAGTTAGTAGTTCTGTAAAATTTTTGTTTTTATAACAACTTTCGTACAATATTTTTGTATTTAATTTTATAATTATGATTTGTAAAATAGAGTAATATCCTATCAAAAATATTTTAAAGTAAAATGTTTTTGATAGGATTTCGGATCTATCCGATTTCATGTAGAGACAAAATGTACACCTTGTAAAAATGTATGGCTGCACCGTTTTGCTATCATTAAAACTATTAGAATAGAATAGAAAATCGCGCAATAAATAGCATACAGAGACATATGACAATAGCAAACTTAACGATGTAGTTTTTTAAACTTTAACTTTAAAACCTTAAAACTCTTTTAAAATACTTTTTCATCCCCTATTTTAGAAGTATAAAGTAAAAGTTCATAGATTTTGGTGTTTGTGTGCTAAATTACTAGTACTATTTTATATACCAAATTGCAGCTTTATAGGAATTTAGGTAGTACCTTATGAAGTTTGAAGGTCCGAACCCGTGAATAAATCGGGGGTCTCAAATCAAAATGAGATTTGCAAATTAAATTCAATACAGTTAATAAATTCACTATTGATCTTAGCAATTTTCTGTATTAAGTATAACATTCTGTGCTTAGTATAACACTTTTCATCCCATTTCCAGATTATAATGTAAAATAGCGATACCGTGTCAGCGCGCGTTACCTTAGAAAAAAAGCTTCACAGTTCACACCTTTTCTCCATTGCATTATAGGATAAGGGAACCTAGACTTAAAACACTCTGTTTACTATTTTCCATCTAAATTGTAAGATATTATGTGTTGAGTGTATGAGTTCAATGTCAAGATTTGTATTACTTCCAAAGCGAGGAAATGAAAGTAACTAATTCCCTGAAATGGCAATCAAACCTACAATCATCACGTTTAAAGGCAGACACTTCACGATTGCAATATATTTATACAGATTTTTTAATTTAAGTTATTATCAATATTATTTAAATTAAATTTATGAAATTAGCAATCACTCCTTGATAGTTTTTATTTATTTTACTAGTGTTTATTTATTTTACGTGTAGCGTGTGTATCATAAATTATGTATGCATGAGCGTTTTGTAGGCGAAAAGTGAGAGCTATCTGTTTACTTTTAATTTTTACATTCATACGTGTTGTGTTTCTAAATGTTATATTTTTACGTCCAATTTTATTATAGCTTTTCTTTATATGTATGTGCGTATATGTAAATTCAACACTAGAATTTTCTGGTGAGAGAATGTACGGCGTTAAACGCTGACACGTAACATTTAAATTTTTCTATAGTTTTACT
This sequence comes from Heliconius himera, assembly GCA_021202915.1. Lineage (NCBI taxonomy): Eukaryota > Metazoa > Arthropoda > Insecta > Lepidoptera > Nymphalidae > Heliconius > Heliconius himera. The sequence goes on from JAJHJA010000281.1 coordinate 1,059,422, forward strand.
CATTAAGACACTTCCGATCCCCACTTTCCACCGAATTCTGGAGGAATTGCGTATGTGGCAAAATTCAACGCCACCGATGATTTAGTCTTTCTACTAACGTTAGTAGAAAACTATCTATCAAAATAAAAACTTGGATGTGGCTGTGTGGCATGGACACGACCGTTTCTTGTGCGTGAATACGTTTATGAAACTGGCTCTATTTTTAAACTAAGCTAATAATAATTTTAAATCAAATAATAATATTTTATAATCATTGAACTCGCTGAGTATGAAATCGAGCAATGAGCAGTTTTGTGAGACATCAACATTAAAGTCCCGAACTATCATAACCGGTGTAGTAAGACCAAGCTCGTAATCGAGTATGATTTTAGCGTTGTTCTTGGAATATTTAAGCAACGGTCGTAACATAAAGAGTTTAGTTTCTGCTAACGCTATGCCCGAGAGTATATACACACATCAGAGTACGAATTTGAAAATGCATTGGCCTTTACGTTTACTAGGAAGACATCACCAGCTTTTGCGTCTTTCATTTTCAATTAATTTTGCGACATCAATTCCAATGTTAATTGTTAAACATCAATTTGATAATGATGATACCGCTTCTGATGATGTAATGACAATTTATCTGTTCTTAGCAGTATTACAATATGATAAAGCAAAGCCAGGCATATTTACTTTCATGAAATTTTCCATCTAAATCGCTGATTGCCAATAAATCAGATCGGTTGATGATTGTATCGGTAGAGATGTATTCTGAATGCATGACCAAGATTTATGCGGTAATAAGTATAATACAATGCTGATAAGGAACACTATTACAAACCTTTTTTACATTGACGATTAGTGTCAGCAACAGATGCTGGGCCAATATCTGGCACTCATCTCGTATCTCTCTTACTGTACCTCACTAAACCCGTGATAAAACTTGAAATCTTCTCGGGTATTGTATATATATCAAATGAAGGCCAACTAACGATGTGACGCGATTTGTTTTAAACGTATCGCTTAGTTTAAAGTTTCCTACTGGCTCAGGGAAATTATTTTTTAGTAGCCGTAAGTCTTTATTTGGTGTTGGTGCAAAAACAATAAACAATACACTTATATCCGAGTAGATTGTTGGCAATTAATAAAACGTACACTAGCTGCTGCTCAGTGTTTCTTTACAATCGACGATCGAACACAATATATACCTATACAGTTCGCTGTCGATGTAGAAATGATTTCATCATCTACTTGCATATTTTCAACCGCCCCAGCTGCAGATATACTGGCACCGTCGTGGATCCGCTCAGCCTCATTATTTTTTCTACGTTCCCGGCACTGTTTCATTCGGTCAGATGGTGTTTTATTACTACCATTTGATTGTTGAAAAACCCTTACCCACCGTATACGAATGTATTTGGCTTTGGCTTTTAGATGCATATAGGCGTATATTTAATTAGTGACAGTGAATATAATAAGGTATTTATCAAATCATCTTATTATATTCACTGTCACTACTTTAGACTATTTCCTATGGACAATTGATAGATTTTGACGACAGGTGATGGAAATTAAACTAACTTCGTAGCTTCCACGAATCATAAATGATACTCATTGCAGCAAAATAACCTCAAAATGGCGTCGCTTCTCCCTCCACTGCGCTCGATGCGTCACTCTTCTCGTTTATTGCAATTAATTCTTTGATTGTTTATCTATCCAGTGGTATAACTTTATTTTGGATGTAGCGGATAGTTTTCAAACTATAAGGCCAAACTATGTGCTCCGATTTTTTTATCATTAGGGTTTTTTGATAGCCTTTATAGAAATATTCATGTCAATAAATATTTTATTTTCTCGAGTTTTTAAGAAGTATCTTATGAATGATGATTATCAACCAGTCAGAAAGTGATAAAATCGAGGGTATTCCAATTTTTTATATTACATTTATTTTCACTACTATATTTACACAATTAACATTTATAATCCACTTGATCTAAAAACTGAAAATGCTTCACAATAAACGTACTACCAAGTTTTAATATGAATAAACTTTAACCTATGAAACGAATGATAGTTCACAAAGAATACCTGCTATTATAAAGGATCCGAGAAACCTGTTCGACGCCATGCAATTTCAAATACAGACGAACGCTTACAAGTTACCTAAGGAGTGGATTTCATAGTCTATATTATCGTGGCAGCTCTATCAAATACATTTATTACAATAACTAGCGACCCGCTCGCGGCTTCGCCCGCTTTAACTACTGAATTATTCATGTAATGTACCTATGTTTGAAAAACACTTAAGATTACTAATGTGAAAATTATTTAAACCTTAATGCAACCCGCATTTTCGTAGTTCCAATAAGGATGTTCCAATTGTTTAAAAAAACACATTTAAACAAATGGCACAAACAACAGAAAACTTTAACGAAAGGAATTATAAACAACAGACTACCTACTATTCTCTTACCCAAAAATACTTAAACGAAAGATGTAACCAACTATGTGGCGTTGAAATACATCAAAATTATTGGATATCTCCAAACAAATACGTGCAATCACTTCTAAATTAACTTTGCTATAGAGCCAGGCGCAGAATTGAAGCATTCTCTCGTCCATCTCCGTAGTAGCTCCGAACGACATCTGGGCGTTGACTCAGTATGAAATTGGAAGGATTATCAAATGCCATCTAGGCGGTCAACTCAGTCAGGAGAGACCCTCGGTTTCCTGAGGGACGCCCTTCTTAAACGGCCAAGGTTCAATGCAAGGCTCATGAGTCGGATTTGGAGGAGAATAGAAAGTCCCTCGGAAGTAGTCTTACATCTGACTTCGGGCGGCCGAGTATGGCACGGAGTGCTGCTCCTTAGGTGCAGGTGATACATTGGCGCAGCGGAATGCGTTGGACGTGAGACGACAAATGTGTACCTCCAGGCTTTCTATTTTTATGTTGCGATTATGCGTGGTGTTCCTCACTTAGTATGGCGCTTGCGCACACGTCACAGGACAGGTGGACCACCTGCAGGATTTCTCGTTGAGTGATACTCGCTAGGGCGTTGTGATGTCATCAGTGTATAGTGCGTAGAGAGAAGGTGATAAAATGCTGCCCTGGGGAACAACGGCAGCGATCGAGTCGCTGCTAGACCTCGAACTCTCAACTCTCACGCAAAATGTCCTGTCACTGAGGCAGGGAGGCAAAGACATGCGCGACGTGCTGGGGGGTGCCGGCTCTGAGCACTTAATGAAGTAGGCCCGGGTGCCAACGCGGTCGAATACGCGCGTTACGTCGAAAAAGACTACTATTGCACTCTCCTTTCGGTTGATCGCTGTTGCGGCGTAGTATAACCAGAGTGGTATACCCGCTTGCCAAACTGTTCGCTTCGTGGGTGGATGTGTGACTGGAGAAGTGAGACTATAATAACTTCTCGAACAGCTTGCCGACCGCGCTAAGGAGGGTTATAGATCGGTATCCCTCAGGCTGCGGGCTCTTCCCAGCCTTGGGCAACATGATGACCAGGTCTTCCTCCCATGCCCGGGGGAAAGAAGCCAGGCGGGTGCGGCGGATCCATTTTTATAAGCAAAAGGTTGCGGGGCGCGGGGGGTCGCGTGGTGAGCGGCGAGCCGTTACACGGCAAGAATTTTTTAGTACCGTAATTTTAAATCTATGCTAGTAATCTTCTCAAGTACTTATTGAAATGAAAAACAGTAAACAATATTTAATCTAACTATTATACTTATATATATATATATATATATATATATATATATATATATATATATATATATATATATATATATATATATATATATATATATATATATATATATATATATATATATATATATATATATATACTGAAAGTAAAGGTTAAACATAAGTCGATATAGCTTTTCTCTAAAACTATTTGTAATTTCGAAATATTGTAAAGAGCAAAGTTTATCTTTGTTTCACGTAGAAAATTAAGAAATTATTTAAAAGGATAAGGATTAATATTATTATGGACACACATCCCTTACAATATGAAAATATATTTATTTAATTATATAAATTTAATTTCCGTCTCCTCTACGCTTTCGTTAGTAAGACTTAAACGATTTTTATTTGCATTTCTTGTTCTACGACCTATGAAAGACTTTTTCGTGGCATAATTAAATTAAAAAAGGAAATGTTTAAAAAGGTAAAAAAATAATAATAAAAGAACAAAAGAAGAGTAAACAAAATAAAGAACAGGATACTTAAACGAAAGAAATGATAAACAAAAGATTACCTACTAATCAAAAAAGAAGAAACTAAATATATCGCGCTGAAATAATACATTAAACTCTAATTATCTAATACGTACAATCGCATCTAAATCTACTTCGCTACAGAGGCGGGCGGGGAGACGGGCGCGGCGGACGCGTCGCGGGGCGCGGGGGGACGCATGGCGCGTGGTGAGCCGTTTCGCAGCAAGGATTTTTTGATATTGTTACAACTTCTAAAGTACTTATTAAAATGAAAAACAGTAAAAGACAGTTATGATCTACATTAAATGGCCAACGTAACTAATATACTTATTTATATGCTGAGAGTAAGGTAATAAATGAAACTTGCGCCAAAACTGCGGTTTATAGCTGGCGTGATGTGTCAATAATGAATTGCGTTTTTCTCTAAAACTATTCGTAATTTCAAATTAGTGTAAAGAGCAAATTTTATCTTCGTTTAACGTAGAAAATTAATAAACTATTTAAAAGGATAAGGATTGATACTATTATCGACAAACATCCCTCACAATAAAAAATGTATTCAAATTACTATTTTTTGACAGAAATATGCTCACTGTATGTTATCTTTAGAAGATACAAATATGCTGTCGGTGACTTTTTTGTAGATCTTATTAAGAGGAATAATATTCTAGTACATTATTTTCATGTAGGACTTACCATTAAAGCAGCGCATGCGTGAAAGTGTCACAACGGGTAGGACTTTATGCACATTTATCATTTTTATGTCTAATTACAATAAAATATACATATAATAAACTATATATAAACCTTCCCTGAGAAATATTCTACCTAATGGTGAAAACCGCATCAAAATCTGTTTGGGTGGTTTAGAAGAAGATCGCTTAGAAAGGCCAGACAGAGACGAAATGCGTTCTTATTTTATAAGATATAGAGAAACTACATTATTAATATTATTGGATAAATACATATAATGCTGCTAATCCAAAACTTTAGTTTAGATCTTCAAGACGTAAAATGAAAATTCCTATTTTTCGTTGGCGTTCTCGTGAACATTCCTAAAAATTATATTACTTGGTATCACTTAATACATTTTCTCTACACTCTGTAATCTACGCACATTACAAATTTTAATATTGTGAATCCAGTCGTGCGTTGAATTTAAATGTTGCATTGAGTATCGCCACCCAATTCATAATTTACAAGTAGATCAAATTCTGTTTGTAGACTTTACGATTTAGTTACAAAGTTATATGGTATTTGATCCAACAAAAGCGTGTTAATGAATTTTCTATAGAAAAATAAATTAAAAAATATAACATGATTATGAAATGTTATATGTCTCTAATATGACAGATCGGCTGGTTGAGGCCGTTTTGGAGGAAGGAGCACAAGCGTACGGCTGTAAACGGCGGCTTATTTCAGACGTTATACCGGTAATGAAGTACTTGGTATTTTTATTTCCACGCTCTGGAAACAAGACACAGCGGAGCGTTTACTTCCACCACTCACGGATTGCTCTCAGAGTTCAGCGGAAAGTTGGGTACGGAAGTATAAGGGGGAACCTAATTGTAAGAATGTCTTATAACTAAGTTCCCTCTTTCTATCCCATTTTATACGAGATATAGTGTAAAACTGAAATTAATGTGACGAAGCTGCTCATACCTTTTAGATGCGCCCAATATACAGCAAGATTTAAACTGATTTAAGCTACGTGCATTTAAGAGTTATGTGTGAAAACTTAAGTTTCACACTCCAAGTCATACCAACGTCAGCGTTCATGTGAAAAATTGATGATCTCATATAGAAGTTTATCCCGTGGGAATAAATAGTAACAATCGCAACCTTTACCGCTGGTGGTTTTCCATCAAGTGCGGGATCCCGGGGGAGTGCCGCGGGTATGGAAGGAAAGTGACTTAAATTTACGAACTTTGAAACTGCTTAAAGCTATGTTGATAAATATATATGTGTGTGTCTAGGTTTTTATTAAATGTTTTTGTTGGGGATGAAGATAAAGTTCTTTGGTATTTTTCACTTTATTATTTATAAAATATATTTATTATATACATTATGCAGTACATAATCTTGGTTTGTAAAGTATATGAAGTGGAAATCGAAGTTAAAAGAAATTGGGGAACGGAGTGTCTTAACACTTAGTTCTCTCTGCCTACCCTGCTGTGTGCGGGATACGGCATGACGCTGAAATCGAAGCCAAAAGCATGGCACATTCAATTGAATACCTCCTAACGAATACGTAGGGACCTTACACGGCACAACTACTGACTGTAAAGGAGGTTCCGCGTTCGACTCCTTCATTTTCTCATTTTCTCTTATTTCTTTCCTCGTCAAGAAGACATAGCCCAGTAGCGAGTCCATCCAAATTCCATTCCATAGTCCTAGTTGATATTTCCACATTTTCCATAGTTCCTACGCATTAACCGGCGACCATCTCTGGGCAATTACCTTTGGTTACCTGGAGATGGATCCCGGCTGTTACGTCACAGTAAAACATTTGTATATTCTCTATGGGGCCTACGTGTTGGACCTGTGTCTCCATGCAAGCATTCCAAAATAACGGGTTCTTTTGAATCCGAGAGAAGCATAATAATAATAATAATAAATATGGAGTAAATTAAATTATTCACTGACATCAGCACATTTAACAGAGTATATTATATAGGTAAAAAGAACATAAAGTTACAAAAATATATACGTGTAATAAATAATTAGTATATTTATGTATATTTTATAATTTATGTATATTTTATAAATATCAAATATCAACAATGGTCGTATTTTTTTATTTAAATCAATCAAAAATTCTTTGACGATAATGTCGTAAAAAAATCATATTAGAAGTCATTATAGTTGTCAATCAATTCTGCTTATTAAATCAATAATCATGTATTTTAAGCGGGCGGAGCCGTGGGCGAGCCGCTAGTATACAATAATACATTACTATTTTATCTCATCATATTTGACGAGACTAAAATATTTTGTTCTATTAGTTAACAACCACAAACATCGTTCAAACCGAAACTTTTGACCGGCGGCGGCGTAACGCGTGAGATCATTATTAATACAAATTACTGAAGCTAAAGGTTTAAATCAAAATTTCAAATTTTCCAACAACGGAGGGTTGCTAGAAATCGCATTCATCAAAACTTGAGAATTAGCTCCCTTTCCTAATTAAACCTGTCCTGCTCGGTTGTTAACTTCGACCTCCCCAGGGCTTTCGGATCTTACATAAATATTGAGTTTAAATATAACTTTTATTATTATTAATGTACCCACCTACTTTATTGCCACCCAATATCCTTTTGTCGGATAGAAATTTTATGAGGATTTTTTACCTGTAATTGTTGGAGTGACGACTTTTTGAAGCGGAAATTTGAATTTTAATCAAATTTTTATTTTGTTTTGTCAATATATGTAGATATAAATATTATGCTGTTAATATATGCTTAGGTAGTCTTATTTTTTATTAAATTATATTTAAGAAAGGACTCTCCATCATAAATTAAGTGAATACGTTATACTTAACAGATTTAAAGTGTTATAACACACTCGGAAAAAAAATGTTCCGCCAAACTCACGAAGCATTACGTTTGGAGCAACGAAACTCAAGGTCACGCAAGGGAATTAAAAAAAACAATTATTTCGTCCCCTCGAGTGGGAGTTGAACCCACGGCTGTCGCGTCTACAGTCACACCCTTATGAAATTGAGCCACGACGGCCTCTGGAAGAAGAGGAAAGATTAGTGGAACATAATAAAACCTGATTATAAAAAGCTCCAAGGGGTCCAAGATGGAAGGCTTGCTCGCAGCGACCCCTGCCAGCCCTTACGAGGGCTGCAACGTTCCATCCGCCACGTGCACCTCGAGAGAGCGCACTGATAGGGCGTCCCCCCAAGGCGACGCGCACCAGTGCGTCCCCGCTGGTGTGTCAAGTGGCGACGAATGCGGCGTTGGGGACCGCCACCCAACACGCCATGTCCGGAACGGCGGGAGGTGGAGGACGGAGCTACAAATAGCTACGTGGAATGTAAGAGGAGGGATGGAAGAAAAGATGAATGAATTATTAGATGTGATGGATGATAGAGATTTGGATGTCGTTTGTGTGACAGAGACCAAGCGAAAGGGCAATGACACGACCGATTTGCCGGGCAGTCGGGTCGCTTTCTGGGCCGGCGTACCAGAGAGCGAGCGGGGCTGTCAAGGTGTAGGTGTGTTATTGTCCTCTCGATTGGTTAGTGCAGCGGTTGAATACAAGGCGATCAAGGGCATGTATGAAGAGGTTGATGACAGTGGACGAGGCGAAAGAGGTATGTAGAGACCGTAGCGTTTGGCGCTCCGTTCTCTCTGACTATCCCGCAAGGGATAAAGCGTGAAGCTAAGTTAAGTTAAGTTAAGTTATTATAAAAAGCTTAGATTCTGCTCACTTTCCGTTCAAACTTGAAATATAGAAAAAAAGTAAACTTTAGCTAATTTATCTTCTCATTTAGCCTTTTATTTTGTACTAGTTATATAACTATTATATAACTATACTAGCGGACCCGGACGCGGCTTCGCCCGCTTAAACTTTACGAATGCTTATAGATATATTTAGGAAATTGTTTGTGAAAATATGTAACTAATTTAAATAAAAAAATATAAGTAAACGTAACCAAAGTAAAATATTAATAAAAAAACTAAACAAAACCAGCTAGATTATTAATAATTTTATCTCTTTCTGTCTTTCTATTTCCCCGAGCTAATATCCAGAATAACTGAACTAATTTTTATTGGACTTTCAGTGATCGATTTTACTGATTTACCCGGGAAAAATCTTTTTACTCGTTTTCCTTGCGCGCGTACATAGATACTATATGAAATAACTAAAGTCCTTTCCACATTAAATATGATAAGTTTTGCAAGCAATATCAAATAAAATCCCAGAAAACTAAAATCACAATTTATTAAGTGTATAACAACGGTATAGATAACCATCCAACCAAGATGAAATAACCAACAATCCTCTCCCTAATACTTAAATAATATTACACCGATGCCGCGCAGGGCCGCAACTTACACCACACCAAGAAATTTATGAAAATCTAACTAATCTGCTCCTCGAATAAGCGAAGAACCAAAGAAAAGTATAAATTAATTATAAACAGCAAATAATTACATAAAAATTATCAGTAGTTCGAAAATGTATGAAAATTTACAAAACCGTCAAAGTCATCTGCCCGTTCGTGTCGGTCATGCTATGCCGGTCGTATGCTAGGTTATTTCGAATCAGTGACATCTCCTTAATTATTTATTAGAATGTTATACAGTGAACTATAATTTCAATCTAGATGATATGCTAAAAGTGACTATTATATTCATTTTCATAAGGATCAATATCAAATTATAGAAAATACATACAACAAAAACCGATAAATATAAAGTAAATTAATTAAAATGGTTACTTGTTGTTACTGTGTTACTTTGCTCAAGCTTCAGAGATAAACATGGTATGTGTATCGCGGACTTTTTTAAACATTATTTAAAGGACAATATTTTTGTAAAACATTATTTTTATGTATCTCATAAGGTTGAGTCGGCGCACGCCATGTATGCGTTAAGCAAGCTTATTTTGGGTGACGTTTGCTTATAACAACAAATAAACTTTGCAAACCGTTGCTTAGCAATGGTCGGTTGTTATTAACATGGCGGAATAAATTGCCTGTCAAATTGAAAAATATTTTAATATATTAGTATATATCGACAATATTACAAATATGAGAAAAAAAAGTAACCTATGTTCATCCGAAGACCCTCAAGTATATCTGTATGAGTATTTTATTACAATTAAATTAGCGGTTTGGCCCTGATTGCGGCACAGACAGACAGACAGACAGAGTTACTTTCGAATTTATAATATAGGTATGGATGGATATATAAAAATATTCTGATACTATTGAAGTGACTGAACACTGACACTAAGAAAGGATTTTTCAAAATTCCTACGGTAACAGCTATAATAAAATTATTTTGTTATCTGTTCCATCCATTAAATACTTATAGACACATAAACTTAAAAAAACATATATACAAATACAAAAATCTGTAGTAAAATATATTGAATTGATTTTAAATAAATAATTTGAATGTGCATTTCGCAACTGGATTGTCTTCGGCGTTCTTAGCGGTTACGAGTCACGTAGATTCTCCTATTTTAATATGAACTTTAGTGATATTAAACAGTCCATTTGTGTTTAGTTGAAATATTATTTGTATCTTAAATATTTTATTTGTCTTGCTTATATATTTTTTATAATATAAAACTGAATATGATTAAATGCTATTTTACTACCCACTACTATATTAAAATTAACGTCACTTATTAGCTAAGAAATATGAATATTATTTTTGTGTTATTCGACTAGTAGCGAAACAATTGTAATATAATAATTAAATTAGTAGACATTTATAAAAATACATTAAATATAGGAAATGAGAGAAAGAGAGAGAAAAGAAGATTTTCTTATGTAAAAAAAAAACTAAATCTTAATCGATATACCAAAAATATTATTTTTCAAATATAATTTCACTTATTTTATCGTGGGTATATATTATAGGTCCACATGCCTTTTACGTAATCTTTTTTCTCTGTTTTCGAAGGTAAACTGTGATCTTCATCTGCAATATTCTTTTTTATTATTTATTCTTTCGAGTAGACCAAATCACCTGAGCACGTTCTTCTTCATTCTCACCGTGACATCCTCGCAAAAGCGATAAATAAGAATAATGAAATAAGCTGTTTAATTAGTATTACTTTCTAAATAAATACTTTTTAACAATTAAAATACTTTATATCAGATATTAAAGAATTTATTAAGATAAATCACAAACAATTGGCAGAATTGTGGGAAAAACAAACCCAACATTAATCATCCACAAAAATGTGAGATGAAAACTAAAAAGCTTGAAAATCTAATAGAAATCTCATCAAGATTTAAGTTTCTACTCAAAGCTTGGTACAATCAAGTTACTGTATATACTACGGAGCGGGCTCTTTAGTTATTCCACATACGATCTTCAAGAACAAAGTGCTTTCAACTATGTGAATTGTTTCATTACTTTTGATAAGAAATTGACTTTTAAAGGTAATTTAGAAATGGCCTCGTTTTAGCTCAGTTTTACAGATAGCGTCAATTTAGGTTACGTTATAAGTTTTATCACGTTTATGACGATGTAGAGTGTATGCTCTATATGTTTTTATGTATAGTAAGTGGATATTATGTATAAATATTTATAAAGTAAATTCGTTCTTTGTTATTCGTGATTAAATTAGGAAATATGAATAAGTTAGCTTCTACTATATAAGCATCATTCAGTAGAAAATTAGGAATTATTACTGTTTTATTTTTAGGTTCACTCTGCATAGATCAGAACAGGCCGAAGGTTATCGCGCGGATCAAGTCCTAACTTAGTGTTAAAACACTCCGTCTCTACCTTTTCTCTGACTTTCGACGTGTTGAGCGGTAGAATTAAATCCCACGATCAATATTCTTACCAGAACGATTAAATTAAAATAAATTAAAATCATTGCTATGGGAGTTAAAGCCTGAAATGGCAAAAATATATTTTACATAAAGATTGTAGATGTATTGCATGATTAAATTATCGATTTCCATTAATTAACATTTACTCCAGTACATTTCAAACGTAACATTCACATTACGTAGACGGTGGAGTTAAGTCAAAAACGTACAAAATTTTATTTTAAAGTGAATTGGAAACGTCCAGTTGAAAGGCAGCGTAATTGCATTGTCATACAAGCTCGGTTTGATGATCGCTTTAAATTTTCTATTTGTTTCTCATATGGTTGTTTCAAATATTTTTTCCTTTATTTAGATAGAAAGAAATTTTGTATGTGAAAAGTAAAAATTTGGGCACAGCGTCTGGCTGTAGACTCGAAGAGATTAATTATTTTCATTTCTTCTCTTTGGGACTGAACAAAAAGTGGTGTTGAGGTCTAAAATCTACATGAAAAGTCTTAATAAATAGAGAAAAAGTGGACAACGGTATTTTATGGCACTAGGTTTTCGGCACCCCTCGCGCATCCAACTTTCTGCGAGTGTACCTATCTCTTGTATCGTGATATCGTGAAGCTAAATATATAATTTTTAAAGAATTCAGTAAATTATTATAAAAATTATTTATATATATTTATATATCCAATACCGAAGTATTACTAGCGGATCGGGGAAAGGTATATTTTAAATATAGGCTATAAGACAAAATCATCATCAGATACCGTCACCTTAATTCTATCTACATACAAATTAAAAAAAAAGGCTTACAACCTCAAAATAAAACTTACCTCAGTTTATCATAAAGCCTTCACTTCACAATCAAACTAATAAGCACTAAAAGATGAGAACGCTATAAATCTACCTCGACAACTCGGTATCCGTTTTAATATTTTATGCGAGCTTCAAGACAGGGTAAGATTTTCTTGAAATGCCTTTATACAGATGTTTCCATTGACGGCTTTTTTATTTAAGTATATTCTTCTATATTTAAGTACATTTTGTAAATGAAGAGAATTAAGTACCATTTTTTTCATTGAGGCGCAGTGGCACAGCGTCTTACTGTAAGGGTGGTTTTAGTTTTGATTCTTACTCGGGGGAATAAATTATTTTGATTATATATAGAAACAGAAGTCTCCGTTGACTACTGCTGAACCTGTTTTTAAAGCATTATTAATTATCCATTTCTATTTGTCTATTAGATATTATTAAACTCAGTTTAAGCACTCACTCACAGTAATTTGGAGTACATTAAATTGCTATAACATTCCACTATCCAAAATAGAATGTATTTCAGTTTATCAAAAGAGGAAAATTGTATTAAATTAGGTACAATGTTCTTTAAAGAAACCACTTTTTTAGCTCCACGTCGTTAGGCGCATATAGCAGCGTAACCAGAAAAAGCGTGTTACCCTTTCCACCAATTTTTAAAACTTATCTTTTCTAGATCCATTAAAATAAAAAACACTTCATTCTTTTGAGTGAGAATCGAAACCAACACTATATGGTTAAATGTGTAAGAAAACCGAGATAAATGGATAAGAAAAATTATAGCAATGGAAACACTCTCGCCAGTCGGTACTCGGTGACCGCTATTAATCTACATTGAGATGCATTTTAGTGCCTATAGAAAACATTGCTTTATAACGACTCTTTATAAATAAATAATAATTACAGCTTTTTAATATCATTTTTGTTTTTATTTTTCTGTAGAACGGTGAATTTGACTATAATTATTTTATCGTTTTCTTGAACTTATCAAACTAACCGAAACTAGAATTGATTAGGAGCATATAGGAAATGGAAAAAATAGCACACCAAAGGCATCTTTAAAGGTACAGTCAATATATTATGTGTAATAAAGATTTTTGACAGCTTCGTGCTGTATCCCGCACACAGCAGGGTAGGCAGAGGGAACCTAGTGATAAGACACTCCGTTCCCCACTTCCTGCCGAATTCTGGAGGTATTGCGTGTTGGGTGGCAGAACGTTGCAATGGCAGTTGGTTTTTTTTTGTCGAATTAGTTAAACTGTGACGGTTTCAAAATTGAAAATTAAAATAATTAAGAAAATTTATTTCCATATTCCTTGCATATTCTACAAAAATAAGTGAAATAACTCTTGCAGAATTAATTTGCAGAAATATCTCAAATGTTTTTTTTTATATTATTTTTGATTTCCCTTTATAGATGACCTGCTGTACTAAAGATAAGCAATTTTAAAGAGCTGGTACCGGAAGGAGAGCTGCCCCAGATCGAGATTGTAGGTGCTTTATAAGATGTATTTAGCGATAGGGTAAAAGAAGTGGCCAAGTCCGAGTCGAATTCACAATATTTTGTTCATAAGTCCAACTTATATATTAATAATTTAAAAACACTAAAATACTCATAAATCTCAAATAGGACTTAAGCCTATGCTTAAACCTTTAGCTTAGCATGAAAAATAACAGTGTATCAAGAACTAGGACAGTTGAATTGTGTTCATTTAAAAGAGAAACGCTATAAAATTCTAAGGAAACATTCCATCCTCCTCCACTAGTGTCGGGGAAGGTCATTTTTCACTTGGAATCAGTATTGCGTTTCAACATGCCGTGAACATTCCTGACGTTCCACTTGGACATATTTCCACGAACAACAACTAAAAGAAATAATATATTGTATTTGGTTTTTTGTTAAACATGTGAAGACTTATAGTATTTTTCTACTATAGATTACCATATTAAATTTATTAAGGTACATAAGGGAATGAATCAGCTTCACGCTGTATCCCGCACACAGCAGGGTAGGCAGAGGGAACCTAGTGTTAAGACACTCCTTTCTCCAGTTTCTGCCGAGTTCTGGAGGCATTGCGTGTTGAGTGGCAGAACTCAACGCCGCGTTTTATAAATTTCAATAAATATAACATCTTCTCGAGTGGGGATCGAACGCACAACCATTCGGTTTTACAGTCACACTTTGTGCCCCTACGCTATGACTGGCCTCGTACATAAGGGAAATTCATGATAATTAGTTTTGTACGGGATTAAAAAGGCTGTTCATGCTTTTTCACGTATACAGAAATAAGGAACCTAGTGTTATAAGGAACCTAGTGTAAACACACCTAGCCCAACTTGCACCTTATGTTTAAAACGTATATCGTAGTATATTATCGTGTACCTATGACAAATCCAAAGTCTACTCCTCGACTCATAAAATATAGTTCGTCAATCGAAACTTTTATTGTCACGTCCCATGAGCCACAAAGTTGTGCCAGTATATTTACAACTTCCGCCTAACAAAGCTGTTATATTTCTTGTTGTATCTATGTCTCCATCTTTTTTTCTTATATAAAGCTAGCTAATATTTATCATTTCATAGATTTTGTTAAAGGAATAATTAACCATTACTTTAGATTTAGAAAACATAGAAAAGTTTAAACGCAACAGGGCTCAAACCTGCACCTCTTGGAAGCCCTCAGAGTATTTTTCACTATCCAAATATCATTCATTGCTCAGAATAAAATCTCTTTGAAAAGAAAATGGCACTTTACCTTCACGCTGTATCCTGGGCTGCTCGCTGGGTAGAAAGGATCCTTACGTTAAGACACTCCGTTATGTACTTTCCGCCGAATTTTTGTGACATTACGTGTAGAGCGGTGGAAGTTAACTCTATCCATTGCCTAGTTACTAGAGCGAGAAAATGAAAATACTAAATAATTAATTCCTTGAGCGAGAATCGAGCTCACGGCCGTCATATTTTCAGAAATACGCTACGACGAAGCGATAGCCCCTATAATTCAAAAATAATTTTGCATATGTACTTTGAGTGTACATATTTATTATAATAAAGTATTTTATTGGGATCAGTCGAAGCGCAGTGGTTAAAGTGTGGGACTGTAAACGAGGAAATAAAATATTTTATAAGTATTTCTATTTTCTCTCTCTGTTAACGAAGCAATATTTCTAGAATTCAGCGAAAAAGGAAAAAGTAACTTTCTTAATGGAAACCGAATATCTCAACCCAAGGTTCCCAGGTTCCCTAACCTGCTAAGGGCGGACTACAGCGTAAAGCTAAAAAAATATTGTATTACAAGCTATAGGGTTAAAATTCAAATCAATTATATAATAACAACATCAAACTAAACAAACAATCAAAGTTAGACAATCTTGCCCATATCTTGCGTTCTAGAAACAAGAACAATATGCCAATATTAGCAGATACTAACATGTGCTCTACTAAGTAAAATCTATTTTAGCTACGTTATTATTATTATTATTTATTTTTTTAGCTTTCCATTTTCGCCAAATTCTGGAGGCATTGTGTGTTGAGTGGCGGAACTCAACGACGCAGTTTGCCTCTACACTATAGCGAAAAATTGAAAATATGAAATATTTCATTTCCTCGACTTGGAACCTACAACCTGCCGCATTTCAAAAAATTTGTGCATTTGCGCCACCTCCTCAAACTTAATAGTCTCAAACTTATATGTAAAAAAAAGTAAATCCATAATTTTTCACAGAATTTTCGTTTTGCTTTTTTGTCCAACCAAAACCACAACAAATCCAGTCCCCACTCAACTAGTAAGATCAATCATAACTTATAATAAACAGAATAAACAAAAAATAGAAAAAATCTAACAAAGAAAAGAACCATTCATCAGAGGTCGAAATTTTTATTGCGATGCCCCTCACCGTGTGTCATCAACTTTGTTACTATATTTACTGCTTCCTTCCACCTCGTAACGGAAAACTCTTTTTGTTATTATTGTTTATTGTTCAACTTTATAGGAAGTCCTGAGGTATAAAAAGGTAATAATATAGAGAATTATTTTGTAGGTATGTTCTTCGTTTTTTTATCTAAAACTAGTGATTACCTGTAACTTCGTTTGTGATCATAAAATGTAAATTTTGTTTCCATCCCTTCTCATTGAAATTTCAGTGATTTTTTTCTTTATTGCTACATAATATTACTAAAGGAAACTACATGTTAAATTTCAGCGTTCTACGCTGTAAATAATATACTGTACGATTAACAACATTAATGATTATTTTTAATATTAACAACGTTAATAAGTTGTAACAAATTTATCAGAATTTCGACGTAGCTTGATGAACATATGATTGAACAGGACCTGGTCGGGTAAATACCCGACCACGTCCTGGTCGGTTTCCAGGAGGCGCGGGTTCGAATCCCGCTACGTTGAAATTTTTATAAGTTTTCTAAATAAGTCTTTTTCTTTCCTAAGTGTGGATTAACACTTCAAAAATATTTAAAACATATGACTTAGTGGTCAGAGTAGCTCTCTGAACGTGTCCAAGAGGCCCGGGTGCAAATTTCGTTACGTTCAAATATGGAGAACATAAGGCTTACTTTTATTTTGTCTATGAAACAATATCTTAGCATTGCTTGATAATAACCGTCGTCATCATATTTTTGTGTAAAGATCGTCCCTGTTCAGAAACTTGCGTTTCCCACTTTCCACCAAATTCTGGAGGCATTATGAGTTGAGAACTTTTGCCTCGTTATCAGAGGCAGAAAACTAAAACATTAAATATCATCATTCATTGAAAGTGTAATCACAATTACTTTCTTAGTTAGAATTTTAAAGAGTATTACTTCAAGATTGGAAAAGCTGTGGAGACACCGTAGTGTAGTGATACAATTTCTTACTGTTCTTAATGTTGTGGGTTCGATTTTCACTAGTGAAAATGAATTAGTTTTATTTTCTCGCCCTGATAAAAAAGAGCGCAGCATTAAGTTCTGCCACTCAACGAGCAATTCATCAGAAGCTTAACTAACAAAAAAACTACATTTAACATTTTAATTGTGAGGCCGGTCGTGGCGCAGAGGCGCAAAGTGTGACTGTAAAATCGACTGGTTGTGGGTTCAATCCCCAATCGAGGAAGTGAAATATTTATTTGCATTTATATTTTCATTTCTTCGCTCTGGTGTCGAGGCAAAGCGCGGCGTTGAGTTCCGCCACTCAGCATGCAATGCCTCCAGAATTCGTCGGAAAGTGGGGAACGGAGTGTCTTAACACTAGATTCCCTCTGCGGGATACAGCGTGAGGCTGAAAAAAAAATATTAAACTTGCAATCCTATCAGCGGGAATCGTAAAAGAATTATATTTAGAATCCAACTTAAAACGTCGACTCAAACCATCCAGTTTTCAGACAGGGCGGTAAATCACTCGCTTCCAAACCATAAAACTGTAACATAAATTATTCATTCGAAGCTATACGATATTATCTATTAGAGTTATTAATTCATACAACTTTGCGAATAAACATAAATACAAGTATTGAAGTTGAAGAAAGTTGTTAATGTATCAGTTTCTTCCGGTGGCTGCGTTTTACATTATATGATATGTAAGTTTATCTTTTATATAGTATATTTATAGGCATTTCTCAGTAACTCGGCGCCATTGCGATTGTATTACGCGACAGGTTGTAGATTCGACCCCCACTCGAGGAGATGAAATATTTACTTAAATTTATATTTCCATTTCTTCGCTCTGGTATCAAGGCACAGCCCGGCGTTGAGTTCTCCCTCACGCAATGCCGCAATGCTTTCAGAATTGGGCAGAAAGTGGGGAACGGAGTATCTTAACACTAGGTTCTCTCTGCCTACCTTGCTACTATACTGATTGTCTTGACAAGATTTTTTTGCCTATTCATTTATGGGCGTAACTAAAAAAAATATGAATGTATTATACCGAAGGGTTCCGAAACTAAAGTTTAATCGACATCTTAATTAATCTGGACCCCTCAT
Organism: Heliconius himera; assembly: GCA_021202915.1. Classification (NCBI taxonomy): domain Eukaryota; kingdom Metazoa; phylum Arthropoda; class Insecta; order Lepidoptera; family Nymphalidae; genus Heliconius; species Heliconius himera. The sequence continues at coordinate 1,077,940 of JAJHJA010000281.1, forward strand.
GTGACGTGTTCAAAGATAAAACTTTAAAGCTGTAAACTGGTAATAATAGAAGTGGTATATGCTATATAATTCACTATTTTGTAGATTTATGCGTTATCCCGCACATAGAACCTAGTATTAAGACACTCCGTTCCTATTAAGACATTCCTGTCTCCCAGTTTCCGCCAAACTCTGGAGGTATTGCGTGTTGAGTGGGGGAGCACAACGCCGCGCTTAATCTCATTACCAGAGCGAGGAAATGATAACGCATAATATTATAATATTGTTTATAAAATCAGCTTTACGCTGTTTATCGCATATCAGGGTAGGTAGTCTGATTTACACACTTTCCACATACTGTCTAGTTTTCGAGACATTACATATTGAGCTATAAGTGGCGGAACTTAACGCCATACAATGTCTTGCCGGAGGGGGGATATAAAAATAATGAATTCCTCTTCATACGACAACTTCTAATGTACTTATTGATCAGACATTATTTTTTGATAAAAAATCTTTCACTTTCCACATAATCTATCATAATCTACGAAAAACAGAGAAATGAATCACTACACTCTCTGTTTAAATCTAAAATAAGGTTAATATCTAAAACGTACCACTTCTACATAAATACCATACATTCTACACCAAAACTTTCAAACTACTGAACTAAAATGGGTTTCCGATACATCGTTATTGCCGTGTTATTCATTGCATTGGCGTAGTTTCATTCATATACCTAATAATGGGCTATATTTAAAAGATTTATGCAATATTCGATAGTGGGTCAAGACGATTTAATATATACTTAAGATACTTACAACGTTGTGAGAACAGAGGTATAAAATAAATCTTCTTTTGAGAGGTCTGCCCACGAAGGGAGAGTATATTTTTTTTACTTTCACCCTGATCCCGCACACAGCTGAGTAGATAGAGGGAACTTAGTGTTAAGACATCCGTTTCCCAATTTCTAGAGGCATTGCGTGATGAGTTGCGGAACTCAACGCCGCGCTTTGCTTTGATACCAGAGTGCAGAAATTTTAAATATTTATTATTATTTTATAATATTTCATTTTCTTAAGTGGAAATCGCAACCACAACCTGCGTTCACAGTCACATCATTGTGCTCCTGCTCGAGGACTAGTTTTAAAAAGATATTTTTAAAACTAGTTTCGAGCGTACGTACGTTTTGGTATTGAACTTTTAAAGGCATCTAGTAGAAAGCGGCTGAACTGATTTTGATCCTGTTTTGTTATGATTTACATAAAAAAAATCATGTTTTGTTATAAATATTATTATTATTATCACAAATGATAATCAAGTCGATTGATTAAATATTTATTATTTAATTTAAACTTTATCTTAACCTAATGTATTAAAATGCGCTAAAATAGAGATGCCATCGTAGCGTGTTAGAGCAACTTCTGTGTGTAAACAAGATGGACGTGGGTTCGATCTCTACTTAGGATACTTTATTATTTTCCTTTCACCGCTTTCACAAATAAAAGTCAATTTCTTTCGCAGCTGAGAATTGTGGAATTCACCGCAATTCGCTGTTAAACGAAAAAAGGCTTCAAACAGACATATATCTCTATTTTATCTAAATTTCTCTCATCTATATTATACAGAAATGATGTATTACATCTAAAATCGATATTATGATTACTGGTTAATGGATATTTATTGACGTCCCAACGCTCTCCCCAGGAAATGAGTGATGAATGAATATGAAATGCGGGTGGTATTACAAAATTTTGTACTTACATATTTTCTTTAATGTCAATATAGAAGAATCGATTTGTAGATTGTAAAGTTGAAATGCTTCCTTAAGTAATTAGTAAATGGAGTCTTTGTGTTTTATAGGTTCTTTTTTCTTAGATTCATGTGAAAGGGCCTAGTGTTAAAACACCTTCTCCACTATCCTCCCAGTTCTCCAGCCTCAGTTCTTTGGGTACAAATATCGAAATATTGATTCTTCTCTTTTACTATCATTGATCATCACGCTGTATTCCGCGCACAGCAGGGTAGGCAGAGGAAACCTAGTGTTAAGACACTCCGTTCCTCACTTTCTGCCGGATTCTGGAGGCATTGCGTGTTGAGTGGCAGAACTCAACGCCGGGCTTTGCCTCGACACCAGAGCGAAGAAATGGAAATATAAATTTAAGTAAATATTTCATCTCCTCGAGTGAATCAATTATCATTGATGAGCTAACATAATACAGTTTTATTGCATAAGCATATCTTCATATTCAAAGCGCGGCGTTGAGTTCCACCATTCAATAAGCGATGTCCCCAAAATTCAGCGAAAAGTCGGGATCTGAAGTTTTTTAATGGGAACGGAGTGTCTTAACACTAAGTTCCCACATTCCCTCTATCTACCCTACTAAATAGTAGATAGCGTGAAGATAAACAAATTCTCTTAGAAACGAGAAAAATTAAAACCGGAGTGTTTCAACACTAACTTCTAAACCAAACCAGTGACGACCGATCGTCACTTATCGCAATAATTATATTTTGCTAGCTAATTTAATTTCGTCGCTCTTCTAAGATCAAAGTGGCATTAAGATCCATCGAAGAAAAAAGGAGAAAAGAGTGTCTACATAGTCTTTTTTTATGACGTAAAAAAGTGAAAAATAATATTACATAGCGATTTAGCTAATGTATATAAAGTAGGAACATAACGTAGCGTGTTAGTTCCACGTCATTTCTTGTACATGAATCAAGAGAAAGCATTCAGGTGGGGAATTTCAGGCATTAGCCCGGCTCTAGATGAATTCACTTACCTATCTTGATCGTAAAAATGGTAGTAAATTTTTATAATATACTATTATATTTAAGAGATTTATAAAGGTTTTTATTTTAATATAAATTATTTATTTTCATATTTCCACACTGGTAAGACAAGAGTAGATTGTAAAAAATGGAGGCTCACAGGCTCTCTAGGATAAGCAAAGGAGAGTCAGTTCAATCTCTTGCCTACTTTACTGTGTCAAGATACAGCGTGAAGCTAAATAAATAAATAAATAACGTTTTTTTTTCGTTCTTTTTAATTATAGATGGTACATTTTTTTTTTAAATAATTTATTAATCAAAGAACGTATGTAAATTGTAAGAGATTAATCTAAAAAAAATAGCTAGTAAGCTTACAATGGTTCATAGAATTTTTTTTGATTCAGTATTTGCTGTGGGGTCGACCCAAGAGAATATTAATATTTATAACTAGTATTATGATCTTATAACTAATATAAACCGTAAAGCGGCGGTCGTGGCGCAGGGGCACAAGGATGTTACTGTATAAGTACGCGACGGTTGTGGGTTCGATTCCCAGTCGAAGTAATGAATAAATATTTTCATGTTCTCGCTACAGTACTACTAAACATGGAATGCCTTGAAAAATTCAGCGGTAAGTGAAGAACGATTTGTGTTAACATTAAGTTCCCCCTGCCTGCTGTAACCTGCTGTGAGCGGGATACAGTGTGAACCTGAAAAATAAATAAACCGTAATTACTTCGCTTAAAAACCTCGCTTCACTTATTACATTCTTAAAATAAATTTAATACGTAATTTCTTTTTACACGGTTTTCTTGATATCGTAAATCAGATTGCGTCAATTAACTTCAAAATGTTTTCCTTTATTTATTTATTTTTAGTTTCATTTTGTATTCCGAACATAGAAAGAAAGGCAGACGAAACCAGAGAATCTAGTGTTAAGACACTTTCCGGCGAATTCTATAGGCAGCTGAGTGGAGAAACTCAACGCCGCACTTTGCTTTGATACCAGAACGAGATTTTCTCGATTGGGAATCGAATCCACAACCTGTCGCAACAGTTGCACCCTTGTGCCCCTGCGCTACTACTGGCCTCAAATTATTTCTAAAATCAACATAATATAAATATCAATACCAATTTTGTAGAAAGACATACAGATCGGCGTCTATAAATAATAAGTTTAACAACAGACTCTTCTAATGCGTTAAAATTCGTTTTTGGTTATACATCATTCCAGAGTCACGCTCATATAATTGAAATTCTACGTGGACTCGTTCCAATGTATCATTGTCAAACACTAAATTACATATAAACTGTTGTATAAAGTGATAAGCGAAATTAAACTGCGCTATTGTAGTACAAAATTCGAATTAATGGTCGATAGTGTTGACGTAAGTGCTGGATTGTGATAAAAAAATATTTATTTTTTGTTATTTTTTTTCAATCAAAAGCAGTGTACACAGAAGAAACATAGTGTCTAGATATTCTTTTTTATTTTTCCACCTAAACTGGAGCGTAACATACCGTATTTACTCTTATAAGTGTGGAAAACGAAAGGATTTTTTTGTCTGGATCGGCGATTGAACCCATAACTATTGTTTTTACAGTCGAATATTATATCACTGAGCCTGATATTCTTATTACATCGGCCAGGAATTGAACGTGCGTTATACGTCGTGATAGCCGATGACTAGAGTTTAGAGTGTCAATACGCAGTGTCTCCAGAATTCCCAGGTTCCCAGAAGTTTCCCAGGTTCCCTCTGCCTACCCTGCTATATGCGGATTACAGCGCGAAGCTAATCAAAAAAACACTTATAGATTTATGGGCTTCACGTAATGGGTATTTGAATTTTTCTTTCTCAAATGTATATATTTTTTGCAAGTTAAAATTTTGTACATAAAAACTTTCTGTATTCGTTATTTTTAAGCTTTACATTCTATTTCCAAGGACAAGAGTATTTCAACATTTTCTGTGTTGTGAAAACTGAATGTGGAGTTTTAGTATATTATAAAATTATTAATTTTTATAATTTTACTTAAAAAGTGTTTGTACTTTTGAGAAAAAACGGCGGTATTAAGATATTCCGCTCTCATAAAAATAAATAGTTAATATTTAAATAAAAAAATCATGTGTATATACGAACGATAACGAAGATCTATCACAAACTTTTTTCTTTTTATTTACTCAAAATGAAAGATATCCATCATGTGGGCTTTAAGTCGTAAAATAAAAAAACCCCGTTTCATCCCGTTCCCGTTGGAATTTAGAGACATTGAAGTTTATACTTCCTAAGTATAGTATTTTGCTATCATTTAAAAAGAGTTTTATATAAGTATAGATAAAAAATGAGTTATATCGACAAACTTTTTACACTGCAACCACAAACCGTGACCGTTACGCTCATTTTCACTTCCAACCAACCAATCAGTATCAAGATTCCCAATCGCGCTATCAATATTTCGTATACATTGTCATATAAAAGATATTTTGTCATATAATAGTACGGGGAGTCCGTTGTTACTGAGAAGACCGGCGGTGGCGAGGGCCGGACTCAAGTCTCGCTTCAAAACCCTGTAATTAATTAATTAATTTAGTTTGTAGAGTGGTTCTCTGTAGTTCAGTGTTCGGAAGTATTTCAGATGAATATCTGGTTATAAAAACCCTCTTCTTCGTCAAGTAACAAGATTGACTTCCTTTTTTTTATATCATCACATTTGATAAGAGAGAAAGACGAAATTCATTACGCTGAGACATTTTCAAATACCCACCTCCACTTACCGCTTAATTCTGTGTGTAATTCAGGTGAAAAGTAAAATAATCTAAATAATTTAATATCATATATAAGATTTCAGACCATCGTAACACAACGTGTTATATGAGGTTCGATTACTGGATTGAGTTGTGCCAATCAATACAAACTACTTCGTGTACGCAGAAACGGGGAAAACTTGCGCGACGATTACACTCCTAGCTCTCATTTAATCTACGCTATTAAATTGTACTAAGAGGCTGACGTAACATTACGTTTAACCAACAATTTAATTAAGAAAACGACAGGATCAAAAAGACACGGATGAACTCTGTGGCGTAAAAAAACACGAATATTAAAAAAACATACTTCAATTTTCGATTGGGAATCGAACCCAAAACCTTGGCGCTTACAAACAGACGGTGCACCACTGCCTCAAATCATCAATCCACTACCAAATCACACCAAAATAAGAAACGTAACTTTTTCCATATAATAAAATGGGCAGTAAATCTGACGTAACCGTAAACTAAGTTTACGATGCGTTTACGTGTACAGAACCCGTAATATACGTAAAATATCAGCGAGGTAATTAAGAAGGCACCCGGATAACTTTTATAGTCGGTTTATCACAAAAGGATTAGAGTAATGCATCATTAAGATTTGCTCCGCGATAATTCACTTAATGTTCATTTTAATACTTTGAAAGCTTTCGGTTTTGTTGTTTGTCTGTCTTACTCATTGTTTTAGGAGATATAAGCGGCTTTATAGTAGACTGTAATGGTTTGAGCTTTTTGTGCGAAAGTTCTAGGTGTTATGAGCTTATTTTGGGAAGTGGTTGTAAAGTTTTGGAAATACCAGTTTGGATTTAAGAATTTAAAGTTATTTTTAAGTTATTCGTAATTTCTTGTTAAAATATTTTTTTTGTATCACGTTGCATCCTGCACTTAGCAGGGTAGACAAAAGGAACACGGGAACCTAATTTTAAGATATTCCGTTCCCATTAACACACATTTTCCAATTTACCGCCGAATTCTCGAGACATTGCGTCTTTGTCTCGTTACTATAGGGAGGAAATAGAATATTAACTATTTCATTTCCTTAAATAGCAGTCGAACCCATTACCATCGTATTTACAGTCGAACTTTCGTACCATCGGACAACTGCCGCATCGTACGTCAGGGGTAAAAATATATATCTATTATATATAATATCTTTCGCAGACCCAGATCGTATTCCGCATATAATAAAGAAAAAAAAACTAATCTTTAAATGTAAAATATTCGTTTAGCTAATTACATGTAAACTAAGACCGTAAATATCTTGTATTCATCCAACTGTATAAATCATTTCATTGTTTACTTAGAAATAGAGTTGAAACTAGGCCACTAGTTTATGAGCTATTATTGTAAAACAAACAGACATTTAAAGTACTATTGACGATACAAGACATCTGCCAATGTTTTACGTTTCGAAATTTAGAAACGTTCCCTATAAAGTGAGTGGAGTCATAAAAAATACGTTTTTCTTTGTATTTTGAAATATTTACAGTTTATTTTCGTTCAGTTAAGTCACTCCCTTATCTTAGTGTTTAGTGTTTTTTTGTAACCGACTAATAAAAACATCGCATCTTACTTTATAGTATTAAGTAAGATTTTAGCAGGATAGCCAGAAAGAAAGAAGCGACAAATGCTGCGATCTCTGCCTACGTCTTTCAGTGGTACGTCTACGTCTTTTAGTACATTATGATCAACCTCTTTATATTAGTAATTCGAGGGGTCCTCATTCTTTTTATGTGACGTTTCTCCTATATCATCGACACCTGTGTTCAAAGGTCAAGGTCTGCCCTCTCTCTTACCTCTTACCTCTTATTCTTACCACTTAACAATTTGCTTAAAAAGCAAAGTACGAGTACACTTATGTATCAAAAATATTTAAACGGAAAGCTGTTCATTATGAATCGACGTTTATAATTAAAAAAAAAAAAGAATAATAGAACAGAGTGATCTAGTTACTACTTACTAAAACTTGTTCTTTGATTGGAATATACTTATATTTTTACTATAAACTTTGTACTGCATAATAATATAGAAGGGTAGGCAGAGGGAATCACGATCACGCCACGATCCCCACTTTCCGCCCGATTTTCACGACAATGACATGCCTGTTGAGTAGTAGAGCTTAACGCCGCGCTATATCTTGCTACCAGGGCGTGAAAATTAAAATAATCTATTCCCTCGAGTGGGTATCGAACTCACAATCGTCACGTTTACACTCACACGCTGTGCCAAAATTGCGTTATTCAATAGCCTTAACAATTAAAATATTTTATATATACACATTTACTTGAAAACTATTCTAAAACTATTCATAAAAAACCTGACGCTCTTTTTCCGGAAGACTCCCACGGGATTTCGATGTTCAAAAACCGCACTATATGAGAAACTTGCTTTATTGTATGTCAAAATATTCACAAAACCCTTTAGAATTGCGGAAAGAGAGAACGTTTGTATAAAACTACCCTCGCTGACCTAGTTTGTGTGTAAAAAAAGTAACTTCCGTCGTAGTGTATATAAAAAGTATATTATGACGCGTCAAAGAGTGGTTGAGGATGAAAAATGGTTAAGGCCAATCGTGGCGCAGGAGCACAAGAGGCAAGGGTTATTGGTTTGATTTCCATCCGATGGAACGAAACAGTATCATTTTCTCGCTCTGGTAAGGAGGAAAAGCGGTTGCGTTCCACCACTCAACACGGAACGCCTCAATTCGGAATAAAGTGAACAATAGAAGTATAATAATAGAAACGGTGTGTTTTAAAAGTTGGTTCCTAGGTTCCTTTTGCTTACGTTGCACAAACAACAATTAAATTTAGGGTAAACGTAATTTTTTTGTCAGCTTCACGCCGTATTCCGCACACAACAGAGTAATAAGAGGGAACCTAGTGTTAAGACACTCCGTTCTCCACATTACGCCGAATTATTGGAACTGGAAGCATTGCGTATTGAGAGGCGGAACTCAATGCCGCGCTTTGCCTCGACACCAGAGCGAAGAAACACAAATATAAATTTAAATAAATATTTATTCATCCCACAATGGGATTGAACCCACAATCGGTCGCGTTAACACTCATACTTTATGCCTGAACCTTATAAGAAAAAAACGAAAAGACTTTTTGTATGTATCTCATAACTATCTAAATCTTCGATATAACACCGGCGTCTGTTCGTATAATTAAACTTTTACTACGCCCGGAGCCTGGTCCATTATGTTTGCTTTTTTATGATTATCTATTTAATCGTCAAACTGCGGCCGTAACAGTTTTATATCGGATCGTTTCAGCGAAATTGTTATTTGAGGAGAGCTCGATGCGAAATTTGTATTGTGATTTCGGAATCTTTTTTTCTTTTATTCTCATTATTTTTTTGGCACTCTGTGATGAGTTAGAAAACACACTGTGCTCTGAAATTTCTTTGTAGAGGAAAATCTAATTATATTCATACGCATACAGCAGGATAGGCAGAGGGAACCAAGTGTTAAGATACTCCGTTCCCCACTTTCTGCCGAATTCTGGAGGCATTGCGTGTTGAGTGGCAGAACTCAGCGCCGCGATTTGACTCGACACCAGAGCGAAGAAATGGAAATATAAATTTAAGTAAACATTTCATCTCCTCGAGTGGTGATCGAACCCACAACCAATCGAATTTTCGACAGTCACACTTTGTGCCCCTGCGCCACGACTGACCTCAATATTCATTTCAATGTTCTATATATTGCGTTATAGTTAAAAATACAACACTTATCTTTGCTTTGCCGTATCGAGTAATTAAGAATATTTGATTAAGCTTCATGTTTTATCCAGTATATAACAGTGTGGGGAGAGACGACTTAGTTTGTAGACATTCTTTTTCTATTTTCAGTATTCGAGACACTTCTTGTCAAGTGGTAGTACTCAACGCCGCGCTTTGCTTAGCAAGAACGCACAGATACTAATGATTATCCATCCAATTGAGAATCAAATATCCCATTAAATTTTATAAAAAAAAAACATATAAATCTTTTATATTTAACCTGTTTTATGGTTATATACAGACCTTGAGAGGCCGTCGTGGCGCAGAGGTAATAGTGTGGTACTATAAACGCGAAGATTGTGTGTTTGATTCGCGTTCAGGCAAATGGAATAAGTAATATTTTCTTTTCATACTTTGGTAGCTTGGCAAAGCACGTTGTTAACCCCCACAACCCTACACGCATTGCCTCAAGAATTCAACAATTCGGAGGAAAGTGAGAAACAGAAATATATTAATGAGAACAGAGTATCTCAACACTAGACTTCCCTATGCCTTCCCTGATTTGCACGGGAAACATAGTGAAGATAATAAAAATAATACAATCCATTTTCCAAATGGAAATCGAACCCAAAACCATTCTTCAATACAACAGCTAATAGCTTAAAAAAATATGTACGTATATCACATATTCATAACATATTTCCATCGATAAAAGCTCACACGAAACAGAAATTTGTTGGAAAAAATGTTAAAACCACCCATCGACCCGTCGAAGGTCCCAATATGTTCTATCGAAAGTCACTTAGGACGACTCGTGACTTACGACTAGTATGCATGTATACTTTAAGATACGTTTGTTCCACTTACCGAAATGACCTGGTGGCTTGTGACTTTGGGCCGTTTTTTGAGGGCTGCCGAATAAATGAAGCTGAAATTTATACTTTGTAGAGATTTAATAAATATTTCTTATTTGAATTTTGATTGTGAATTTTTTTTTATAAACCCTGTTAACGTTTTTGGACGGAGTACATGTGTGACCTTTAAGTCTTTAGGTGACTGATGGTCACAATAAAAATGAAGTAAAAATAAGGCCAGTCTTGGCGCAGGGGCACAAATTTGACTGTAAACGTACGTAAAAATTTAAATTTACATATATATATTTCCCATATCCAAGCAAAGCGCGGCGTTGAGTTCCGCCACTCAACACGCAATGCCTTCAAAATTCGTTGGAAAATGGGGAACGGAGTGACTTAACTCTAGGTTCCCTCTGCCTACCTTGCTGTGTGCGGGATACAGCGTGAAGCCGAAAAAAAAAATTTTAAGAGAGCATATAAGAACTTGGATGTAGATTTAAGATGATTGAGATGAAGACTCCTTGCATAAATGTAAAGAATCCGAAGAAAACCACTCAGCCACTGCACTGTATAGTTTCAGCTTTAATAGTTTTAAGTGGAATAGTTGATAAATTCATTATAAACTTGACATTGAAGGTACCTTTGGGTATTTGATCTGCAACTTTGAAATCTCAGAGTTTGACATAATTTAATATCTAACGGACCATTAATCAAATTGCAGCCCTACCTAGAGCATCTTGCAAATAATTCGAAGGATTTGGTTACGTTGCAACAGTGATATAAAGCTAGTAGCCCAAAGCTTTATAGTAAGCTAGCGACCCCCGCACGGCGTTTGCTTGCTTGAACTACACGAATATTTAACTAATATTAATTAATCAATCAAAAGTGGGGAACGGAGTGTCTTGACACTAGGTTCCATCTGCCTACCCTTCTGTGTGCAGAATACAGTGTGAAGCTGATTTAACTAATATTGTTTAAAGTAACCACGCAAGTAAAGTCATCATTGAAATCGATTCAGCAGTTCCAGAGATTAGGCTTGACAAACAGAAAGACAGACGGATAAAAAAAATAATTGAAGACTCAGCACCGCCAAAAATTAATTAACCTACATTAAAACGTAATAACATTAACAATCCCGGTGACTCGTTCAGGCGTAGTCTCAATGGCATGCGATTTTTCCGCTCCGGTCGGAGCGCTGCCGCTGGATAGGCACCGGTGCTTACTGCTTCTTTAGAAATATATGGATGGGACGTCTGATTGTTTTATTAACTTTTTGTTGATAAATTATTTTATCAAAAAAAAAATTGTTAAATATGCTTTTTTTATCATGGCCCATTTTAGTCATAGCTGCTGAGAACACTTAGTGTAATGGCACTAAGTTTTTTGTTTGTAATATTTGCATTATTTTTGCAATCTAATAGTAAAAAAAATCTGTTTAAGTATTTATTCTGACTGTATCACTAAAAATAAACATTCCTAATATATATATAGGGTAATTGTAACAATAATAATGCTATAATTATTCATTTTCATAGTTAAGTTGGTTGTAAGAGCTAGGAAAAAGTTTTCTATATATTTATGACAACATAATATGATTTGGGTAACAGAATTCACGCCGTACATTATCTATATAAAAATCGAATTCGTAACCACTTCTTACAGATGAATCTATCTATCCCTTTTGTTTCCCAAGTTTTTTTATAAATAATAGTAATTCTACATTTCTATAAAATACCTATCCATACAAAACTAACGTTTAGCGACAATACCCCAAGAGACAAGAAGTAGATCGTTAAAGTTGGAAATCATCGATATTATTCCCGGCACCTCTGAATGTCTGCTCTGTGCGCTACTTTTGCTGAACTTATTAAAGGTGATAATTAAATATGCATAATAGGTTAAAATCGGGTGAGGCCAGTCGTGGCGCAGGGGCACAAAGTGTTACTTTAAATCCGATAGCTTGTGGGTTCGAGTCCCACTCGGGGAAATGAAATATGTAATATTTTCATTTTATTCGCTCTGGTGTCGATGCAAAGCTCGAAATTGAGTTTCGCTGCTCAACACGCAGTGCTCCCAGAAATCGGCAGAAATTGGGAAACGGAGTGTCTTAACACTAACCTCTGCATACTCTACTGTGTGAGGAAGGGAGCGAGACTCCGAAAAAGAAGAATATTGAGCGAATATTATTATTCGTGTACAAATATATAGATTAATAAGAATAAAACTAAACATATACGTAAACAAAAAATATTTATACTTTCTTTCATTCCATAGGTATCGTAGGATATAAAAGATTTTCAAAGTGTGAACACTCAAGATTTTTTTCTATTAAATACGTCTATTCTTTTCTAGCCCAATAAACCTTTTCTTCTTATTCAAATTGAAATTTAAAATGCATTTTGCTACTGTAACACTTTAAAACTGGAGTGTTTATTTTTTGTAATTTATTTTCATGTTCATTTATTTTTTTACTGATAAAATGTATTGATTTTGGAGCTTTGAGACTACTAAAATGAAATATAAAATTATCTATTCTATATATATAAAAGAACATGTACCTGCTACTGAAATTTGGACATATGTTTATTTTCATAATCCGGACATCCACTAAGAAGGGATTTTGAAAAATTTTAACCTTAAAGGGATGAAATATTAGTTGAAAGTTTGTATGAAAAAAAAAATTATCGGCACCGATTTTCATAAAATTTGAAATTCAGACTCTTAAAAATATTTCATTGAATACGTATTTCATGGTTTTTAGAATTCACCCCCTAAGGGTTCAAATAAGGGGTTTAAAGTTTATATGGAAAAATCTTTATATCGCCACCGATTTTTATAATAATTTAAATTCACACTGTTAAAAATATTTTATTAAACACGTGTATCGTGGATTTTTTTAAATTATAAGCAGGCGAAGCTGCGCGCGCCCACTAGTATGTTATAAAAAAATTGTCATATGCTAATTATTATTTTATATTTCGGAAAAGAGAAACTTTTCTAAACAAAATTTTACGTCAAGGGAGCCTCGAACTCACAACCACGTCTATTTTACAAAAGCGCTCCAAAGCTAATCGTTACAGTGCTCCAGAAACGTATTACGTTTGGTGGAGGTGGGAAACGATTAACAGATTTACTTAACACTTGGTTCTTCCTGCTTATCCTGTTATATGCTGGATAAAATGAAAAGCAGAAAAAGAAATAATTATTGAAATTTTATCTACTTGTAATCGAAAATTAAATATTTAATGTTTTAATTTCCACGCTCTGTAGCTCAAGCACATACAACTATAGAAAAAGTATTCGTATCGTTATCGAGAGCATTTTGTATAGGAATTGAATAGAATGTATCAAGGCAAATCACGGTGTTGTGTTCCGCCATTCAACATGTAATATTTTCAAAATTTAGCGAAAAAGTGGGGAACGAAAATGTTTTAATGAGAACAGAGTGTCTTAACACTAGGTTCCCAGGTTCCCTACTCTGCTATGTGTAGGATACAGCTTGAGAATATAAAATGACACTCATTTTATTTAAATTATAAGAATTTCATACCAGATTTAAGTTTTAAAAAATAACTCGAACGTAAACAAGCTATCGAATAGCCACTATAAAGCCACCATTAAAAAACAGCGATTAACCGACTCATTTAAAATGATACAAGGCTCTCGACGCGCTTGCCAAATACCTCTGTTTCCTTCCATGGGGAAGATTATTCTGAAAATATTGTAAATAAAACCACATTTTTTTATTTTATCGGGTTATATGGGTACTCATAATACTTAGTCAAAATATGGACCAAAAGTTAGAAAATACGTCACTAGACTCAATGTTTGTGGGCAGATAATAGAAAATTTAAGAGAATTTTTCTAATAATACATCTAGTAATTTCATTTATTATAGATATACAGTAAAATTTATTTCTTCACTATCACGTCTTGTCTCACACATGTGAGGCTAAAGGTACATATCGAGACACTCTTTCGTGCTTTCTCCTTGATTTAAGACATTGTGTGTTGAGTGGCGGAGCTTAACACCGCATATTATTTTATCAGAAGAGACTAAAGAAAATAGTGAAAATATATTTTTGTTTTTCTTTTAATTTGTTTTATAAAAACAAATTTTACAGAATAAACATTCAACGAATAAAACTGAACGCATAAATTACGTGGTTAATTGAGGGCGAAATTATGCTGCAGTTTTGATGACCTGCTGCATTTTTATGTTGCACCTCTTCTGGCCGGAGTTGGTGGTTTTATTTCTATTAAATAGTACCGGAAATTTTATTTTAAATAATTTCAGTTGGATGTACTCAGCTTTTATAGCTAGTTTATTCTGTCTATATTTATTTAGATAGAGAAAAAAAATGTGGATATTCATCTCATCTTTCATATTTTTTTAAGTAAATGTTAAAAATACTACATTCTCTACTTTCTGCCTAAATTCGTTAATAAGTTCCAATTATTGATATAACATAACTTATACGGTGTCCAGGAATAAGACGAATTTAAATTTGGCTCTATATGATCCTGCGACAGATTTTTCAGCTTTACGCTGTATACTGTATAACGAATAAATCAGCTTCACGCATTATCCCGCACATTGCAGAGTAGGCAGAGGGAACCTAGTGTTCAGACACTCCGCTCCCCATTTTCTGCCGAATTCTGGAGGCAGTCCAAAAAATCCAAGACTATCATCCTTAAAAATGTTTGTAAACGTATTATCAAAAATTTAATTAACTTAATTATTTTTTTTTATACATAAATAGTAGATGTTATTTTTTATATTTTTGACATGTTTAAATTTTCAGTAAATTGTGTTACAAGATCCTTTCTAGATATCCTTTATTTATTTAAGTTAAAAATAATTATTAATTAAAATAAAATTCCTGTTAAATCTAATATTTTTACATAATAATAGAGTTTTACTAGGAAGGACGAAATTCAAGAAATATCTACATATTTGGCTTGGCCTATGCGATTACTGCGTGTGGGATTTCAATGTGAATATCATTGTATCGGTAGTGATTTCAGTTATCGGTTTCATAGCGAAAATCCTGAACCAATATATTCAAAGGTACTGTGCGTATTGTTAGCAGGTTCCTCTCTCTGGAGCTATAGCCACCTATATGTTTTTTATACTTAGCAATGTAAAATTTATTCCTGTTTCATAATAAAAGTATATGATATAAGTTTCTCTAAAAATATATATATACAAACATACATACATACATAACTCACAAATATAATATAATATTTTTACGCTACCAAAACGGCTGCCTTCAGAAAGTAATTTTCGATAAAACAATTTGTCGTGCGGCCGTTCCACACATCTGTGACGTGAGTGATTTTCCGCTAACCTACGAGTGGGAACCAGTGAGGGTATTTCTGTTTTCTTTTATTAAGGTTAAGAGGTGAACTTTTTAACTTATTGTTCGGGTTCCTTGAGTTTTGTATGGGCAATCCCATATGTAGGTATTTACACATGGTGTTCTAAATAAATAGAAAAAAACATAGTTTTTAATATAAGAAATTTATATGTTTTTTTTTCAAGACTTATATTGTTTCTCGTATTGTGTAATGTCGGGTTCACCTAGGAACATTTTATCATAATAGGTTTTAAGCAACTTCATGTTAGATAGCAGTGTGTGTCAACTAAAGAAATTAAAAAAATAATGAATACGTAGTACTTTAGACATGATATTTCTCTGCTAATTTGTTTTTTGTTTCTCTGCTAAAAAATTATTTAGCTTTATGCTGTATCCCGTTTTTAGCATGGTATGTACGAGAAACCTAGTAATAAGACACTCCGCTCTCCAGTACACCGAAATCTCGAGGCACTGTGTATAACATAAAAATAATTAATTCTCCCGAGAGGGAATGGAACCCACAACCATCACAATTACAGTCACATGCTTATGCCCCTGCGCCACGATGGCCTCGAATTATCACTTAATTTTTTTTTTTTTGAATATACCAAAGTCAAAAATCAGCACCTATCCGACACAATTCGAATGGAACATTCTATATCCAAGTTGGCCAACTTAAATTGACTTCTAACTTGGAATTGAAAGAAATAGAAGGAATTGTATAAAAAGAGTGCGTTAATCGGCAAAGTTGAAACGAGTGCTTGTCAACGGCTTAAGAGTCGAGAGAATTTTCGAAGTTTTGTTGAAATAATTTTGTTATTTCTATTAATCAAATCAAATTAAAAATCAGCTTCACGCTGTATCCCGCACACAGCAGGAAAGGCAGAGGGAACCTAGTGTTAAGACACTCTGTTCCCCACTTCCTGCTGAATTCTGGAGGCATTGCGTGTTGAGTGGCAGAACTCTACGCCGCGCTTACTCTCGACACCAGAGCAAAGAAATGGAAATATAAACTTAAGTAAATATTTCATCTCCTCGAGTGGGGATTGAACCCACAACCAGTCGGTTTTAAAGTCACACTTCGTGCCGCTGCGCCACAACTGGCCTGGCTGGATTTCTATTAATTATTTGTATAAATATGTCGTTGTAGTGGAAATACGTGATAATGTTTATTGCAATGGATTCTTAATATGGGGTTCAAATTTTTATTAAACAAAATGCTACAAATATTCAGAGATTTCGCCTTCGCTCCACCTTAGCTAGCTTCGTTCACCATCTCCTATTACGAAGCTAACGGCATAAAACTAATATCTTAAAGGACCACCGATGTATTTTTTAATAATTAACACATTCTACCCAACACTATACCTTTAATTCGGATTCGATAAGCGATACAAATTTCGATATAAGAAATATAAATGTAAGAGATATATCAAAGCCATTTTGGCGCTGTAGGACAGCGTTTGACTACACGCTGGTTGTGGGTTTGATTCCCATTGCTATGGTAAGACGAAGTGCGGCGTTGTATTCCGCCACGTAATGTTTTAAATTTGAACGAAAATTGGAAAACAAGATACCTTATCATATGTGAGATACAGCGTAAAGCTAAATAGATAGATTAATGGGATTTCCGAGTGAAATCGCTCTCGGGCCTTTTAATGATGTTCGAGAGACTCAATCGTATGAGATAAATACAATGTTGTTTTCCACATAAAACGTTTAACCGTACCTTAATTTACTTTTGGTATTCTGTAAACAGAACATTAATACAAGATGGCTTCATACTTATTGTTATTTTATTTTCCATTTATATATAACTTAACTTAACTTAGCTTCACGCTTTATCCCTAGCGGGGTAGTCGCTACGGTAACGGTACGGTAACGGTACGGTAACGCTACGGTCTCTACATACCTCTTTCGCCTCGTCCACTGTCATTAACCTCTTCATACATGCCCTTCGGGGGATCCTTATGTTTTTTACGTGACCTTCCTCCAGTATCCATTTATATATTATTTTCCATTTATATTTATATCAAAATGCGACGTTGCTACTTCTATCTTGTTACTTTACACGCCGTCTCGAAAATTAAATGGAAAGAGTGTCTTCACAATAGGTTTCCTGCTATTTAGTAAAAAAATGACACTGTGTAAAAAAAATATTTGATTTTCATTCTAAATATGAACCAGTGAACCAGCTTTAGACATCGTGGCGTCAAAAGCAATAATAAATTCCAAGTACGAAGAAAATTATACAGAGTTAGCCGTTTCAAAGATAAAAATGCAATTGAAAGAAAATTCTTCAAATAAATAATAAACTAGTTTCATAATATTCGTTCATGCGATGATGTTCGGCGTCAGAAAGTTATACGCGCATACTTCAAAATTCCACTTTGCCTTCAAAATACGGCCATTTCAGAAAAAACTTTTACTATTTATTCTTTCGTAGTATGAGAATATTGATATAAGATTTTCTTTGTTATTATTTGTTATTTGTCTCGGCGATTCTATTGAGACACGCTATGTTGGGCTTCGATTTTATTTGTGGGAAAATTTATGTTTGTGAAAAAAAACTTTTTCCTGTATAACAGAATGGATAATGGAAACCTATTAAGATTTTCCAATTTGGAGAAATTGTATGTTTAGTGGCTACCAGAGGTAAATGAAAATAAATATAAACATTTTCTTGAGTGAGAATCGAACTTACGTAGTATTATAACTATCGCGTTTACTGTTAGAAGTTGTCCCATTGTGCTACTTCAAGGTACTCGTGATCTGAAAAAAGAAAAAATATATATATTTATTTTATTTCTTGCCTAACCTCCAAATCTAGTGTTAAGATATTCCGTCCATTAAGACCGTTTTCTTCCCCGATTGAGAATAGAACTCCACGCCATAACGACCTCAAAGAAAGAATATTTAATAGTTATTACTAATTTATCTGTTTCCTTTCAAAAATCTAAATCTGATCGAATAATAAATTTATGTGATGTCTATCCGCGTTCGTCTGTAATGAGACTGACACGGATATCTCGGGACAGATAAGTTTGGAGGTCGGGGTTTTTTGAATGTCAAAAACCTCTATAGCCATGAGGTGTATACCGAGTCTTAAAATTTTTTTTTCTCAACATTGACTGGTCAACTGGTCTTTTCGGGGATACTGAAGGTTTTGTATGTGAAATTATGGACGAAGTTATCAAGACTCGGAACTACCAGATACATATTATGAGAGATTAGAGATCGGCCTGTGGAGTCCTTCAGACATATTGTTTCTGGTTGTTCTCATCTTGCTAAGATAATACATTTGTTTTTTTTTTAAATGATCGTCAGTATAGTTTTGTGGTATTACAGGTGCGTTACATATATGTAAAATCCCACGTCTGTTCTTGAAAATTGCTGTGCTTTACTCTACTGGAATCGGTCTATTCATTACTGACAGGTATATATAAAATCAGCTTCACGCTGTATCCCGCACTCAGCAGGGTAAGCAGAGGGAACTAGTGTTAAGACACTCCGTTCCCCACTTTCTGCCGAATTCCGGAGGCATTGCGTGTTGAGTGGCAGAATTCAACGCCGCGCTTAACCTCGACACCAGAGCGAAGAAATGGAAATATAAATTTAAGTAAATATTTCATCTGCTTGAGTGGGGATCGAACCCACAACCAGTCGGTTTTACAGTCACACTTCGTGCCGCTGTGCCACGACTGGCCTCAAAACCATGACAGGTATATTGTTGCCAATAAACCTAATATAGTACCAGTGGATTGAGTAGCGCGGATTTAGTTTGGACTTAGCCAATGAGATTACTGTGGAATGTTAATACGACTATTATTGTGCCGATAGTGGTTTCAGTCAACTGTTTAATAGCGAAAAGCTCGATTAACAACTTAAGAGGTTATTGCTTAGCTGTTGGAACAAGAACCGTATGCAGAAAGCAGTTTTACTTGAGATGGCGCCTATTATGAGCAGGTTCCTCTCTGGAGCCCGAGCCACCAATGGCTTGGACCCTTGTCCAGCCGTCAGAAGAGTGTTTTTTTTATATTTTTAAATGTATTTTTTATATTTATATTTAAAAATATAAAATTTATTCCTCAAATAGAACAAAAGTGAATATTGATAAATTTAGGTGACTTTATTTAGTTCTAGTAACTGGACATGAAAAATGGACTGTGACTCATTACTAAGAAACAAAAGGGTCAAGTGCGAGTTGGTCTCACCTCCCGCTTTTCCATTCCACTTATTGAAGTGGAATGGAAACTGAATATACGGCAAAAATAAAGCATAAACTCTCACATCTTTTGATTGCATAGAATTAGAATATTATTTTTCTGACCCTTAGACCTAGATATTTAGGACTAATTTCAGCATGACATCCCCACGTAAAAAGTGATCTTGACAGACCTACAGAGAAGAAGATCAGTAGACGGATAACAAAGTGATCCTGTAAGGTCTATTATTTTTTTAATGAACAGACCCCTAAAAATAAAGGTATTCATTGGAAACGACGTCTGAGTGACTTTGAATATGGTCTACTAGCTTCTTATAGTTTATTTATTTCTATATTTATGAAATAACTTTTTGAAAGTCATCGTAAGTAATACGTAAATTTGTCTTAAGTATTACTTTCAATGCTTTTTGTTTCATTATTCAGAACAAAAAATCCTTTAGTAATAAAAATAAAATATTTTTGTTACTTTTTCACAATATTAAGAAATTATGTTAGTAATAAATAGGTAAGTGCTACATCTACTATCTAAATATAATAATTTAGATAGTAGATATGTTTATTATATTCAAATGATTTAGATTTCCTTTTTATGATAGGACAAAGCGCAGACTAGAGTTCCGCTAGTTAACACGCAATTTCCAGGATTCAGGAACAAGAAGAAAAGAGTATCTTGACACTACATATTTTACCCTATAAATGTTATATATATAGTTTATAAAAAATATTTAGTAGATCAGGATCTACTTAAGCAAATATAGCCGGACTATACTAAGAGTTTTGACTATGAATATTATGTATATATTTTTCTTTTTTTTTTTAGCTTCACGTATCTCATACATAGCAGAGAAGGGGGAGGGAACCTGGGAATCTACTGTTAAGACCGTTCCCATTAAGACACTTCCGTTCACCTCGTTTGTTGTTGTGCCTCCGGGCCACGACGACGGCCTCGAATTTATATATCCTCGAAACTATGTAGGTACTATGAATAATTATAATGTATTTTTATTAAAAATAATAAAAGCGTCACATTTTTGTAATTTCGTTTTTTTTAAATATGTTGTAACACAAAACTATTATAAAAATATTATTTTACGATATTCTCTTTGAATATATAGATCGTACGATCGTTGTTGGCTACCATTTTTGTGCTAGATTTTTATTTTTTCCATTTAAACCTCTTTTGCAATCGGTCAAACGCGTGAGTGGCTAGCTGTGTCGTTTGAACGTTGAGTGCAGTTTTCTACATGATAGAAAATTTATTAGTCCATGTTTTTATTATTAAATCAAGTAATGACACCGAGGTGCCAGTCGTGGCGCAAGTGCACTAGTAGAATTCGGTGGAAAGTGGAGAGCGGAGTGTTCTAACGCAATATTCCCTCTGTCAACACTGCTAAATACGGTACAGTAAGAACTTGAAAAAAAAAATTACGTTGTCAAAAATCTTACTGACAACCGTTTAAAATGGGCGTTAATCAGCATTTAACTGACATTAACTCATGATATACTATGTGTAGAATTTAATAACAATTTAAATCAATTTAAAAAATCAAAATTAAATCAGCTTCACGCTGTATCTCGCACACAGCAGGGTAGGCAGAGGGAACCTAGTACTAAGACACTCCGTTCCCCACTTTCTGCCGAATTCTGGAGGCATTGCGTGTCGAGTGGCAGAACTCAACGCCGAGCTTAGCCTCGACACCAGAGCGAAGAAATGGAAATATAAATTTAACTAAGTATTTCATCTCCTCGAGTGGGAGTCGAACCCACAAGCAGTCGGTTTTACAGTCACACTTCGTGCCGCTGCGTTACGACTGGCCTGTATCAATTTAAACTTTAAATAACATCTCAGAGTGTCGCAGTTAATTTATAATTGCGACAAAACAACCTAATAACATGTTAATCGCGTTTTATTTATACCTTTTAATTAATGAATGTTGTCGCGGTAATTAGTGGCCGGCTCCGGACGTTTAGGCTTCACGACTAATTGGCTGAAGTGTTGAGAATTTACTATAATTACTATAGATTTATTCGATGGTCGTTAGCGAGTGCGTGCGAAATAAAACTGTTGAGCTATCTTTGGCAATAAAGCTTATGAATGTGAGATTTTTTGTAAAAGGCTTTAAGAAAAGGCTAGAATTTTAATAACATATTTTATTGTTTACTTGTGTTAGCTTACATTTTGAATTTGTTATTAAAAAAAATTGAAAATAATGGTTTTTAAGTGGGTGTGGTGTAACCCTGTATGATCTATTACATTGTCTTTTATATATGTCTTCAATAGAAAAAAGAATGAAGTACACTATTGATTCATATGTATTATATATAACGATAGAGATACCCTTTTCTATTCTTCAAGATGGAGAGCACCAAACATAACCTTATACATAGATATTAAACAGAAAGTAAATAAAATATTTACAAAAAAAATGTAAAAGTAAGCAAAAATAAAAGTACATTTTGCGCAGCAACCTTATCACTATTAGTGATCTCTTTCAGGTTAACTAAGGCATAAAAAAATGACAGTACAGAATTACTTGGTAGTGCACAAATATAAGAAAAGAAGTAAAGAATATATATAAGAAAAGAAAAATAAATAAAATCAAAATTAGTTGCTCTATTCGAAATTGAGAATTGCAGATGATTTGTTATTGAGGCCAGTTATGGCGCAGAAGGTTGTGGGTTTGAATCACACTCGAGGAAATGAAATATTTACTTAAATTTGTATTTTCATTACTACGCTCTGGTGCCAGGCAAAGCATGGCACGGAGTTCTGCCACTCAAAACGCAATGTCTCTGGAATTTGGCGAAAAATGGAGAACGGAGTGTCTTAATCCTAGGTTGCCTTTGCCTACCATGTTGTTTGTGAAATATGCTGAGGAGATTTGTTCAAACTGTTTCCAATGACTATTTTTAAACATTTTTAAAGTGTTATTCCACACATAGGTAAGAAAAATACTTATTTTGAAAAGGGTTCGTTTAAATTTTTATACGTTTTCTAAATAAGTATGTTTCCAATGACTCCTGTCAGCCGCCAGGTTGATGACAGTATGGAATTTCGGCGTTTCTGGACATTTGAGTTGGTCAGACCATTTAGTGGGTGAGTGGCCCCTGGGTCTTTTTTTTCCCCTGTTCGTAATGATGACCAATTTTTGTAGTTTTCTTCAAAAAAAAATAGCTTCATGTATCATGTGTGCGGACATAGCAAGGTGGGCAGAACAACTCTGGAGCCATTGCGTGTTAAGTAGCGGAACTCAACGCCGCGCTTTGCCTCGACTCCAGAGTGAAGAAATGAAAATATTAATTTAAATAAACATTTCATTTCCTCGAGTGGGGATCCCGAACGAACCCACTACCAGTCTATTATACAGTTACACTTTGTGCCCTTGCGCTACGACTATAATTTAACCTGTATTGATGTGCTCTCCTATTATTAGTAACTAAATAATTACTTGAGTATAGAGTATAAGTACAAACTAAGCTAAAGCAGTATGTAACACTATTCCAGATTAGTATAAATAAAACGATAAAATATACACTACCTCATAGTGTTATAAATTGCACGTTATGTTGCCAAAATATTTGGAAACCACAAAGTGATTTATCACTATACAAAATTTATTTAAATATTTAAACACACAAACTTTTACAATTAATACAAGGACTGGTAGATTAAATAAAGTGTTAGTAGTTAGTCGTAGTTTAGTGCACCGAGCTGAATAGTTACAGTAGTTATTCAATGGAGGCACAGAACAAGCTGTTCTATAATTTATATCTGTAGTATTAAAACTTTTAAGTACATTTCAAATTTAATTTAATTTTATTTAATTAAGTTAAAAATTTGTTAATTAGGTAAATTAGATATAAAAGTAATTAAATCGTTTATATTGTTAGTCATATGTCAGTTTCAAATTTCTTTTCTTTCAGCTTCACACTGTATCAAGTATATTGTAGGATAGGCAGAGAGTCCATTGTTAAGATACTTCGTTCTCCATTTTTCACCGAATTTGTATTTTCTTTTCGAGGCTTTCCGTGTTGAGGGTGGAACTTAACACAGCGTTTTGTTGCCTTGGTACTAGAGCTAAGAAATAAAAAAGGTTACTAGATAATAATTAATTTCTCCAAATGCGAATCGAACCCCACAACCATCGCGTCACAGTCACCCAGCCATACAAGCCACGACGCGAGGGCCATAAAAAATGTTCATATTGGTAGTATAATTGAATTCTAAGGCTGATTATTGGCTATATGGCTGTTAATCAATACAAAATTTTACATTAGATGTTTATTAATATGATAATAAGTTAAATTATTTGTGATTCAAATGCCGCTGGCGTAGTTGTATCGATACTGTATTCATTATATATAGAATAGTTATATCTCGAACGATTGGTATAGTAAAATATATTTTTTCAAGTGTTAAAATGGAAAATTAGACCTGGAAAATCTGAATTAACAGTTAAGCTGTATTTTCTAATATAATTAAAAAATCCGATCATTTCTATTATTATTATTTTTTATTAGCTTCACGCTGTATCCCACACACAGCAGGGTAGGCAGAGGGAACCTTGTGTTAAGACACTCCGTTCTCCACTTTCTGCCGAATTCTGGAGGCATTGCGTGTTGAGTACGTGCAGAATTCAACGCCGCGCTTAACCTCGACACCGAGCGAAGAAATGGAAATATAAATTTAAGTAAATATTTCATCTCCTCGAGTGGGGATCGAACCCACAACCAGTCGGTTTTGCAGTCACACCTCGTGCCGCTGCGCCACGACCGGCCTCATCATTCAAAAATAATAAATTTCCAAATATCTGCTAAACTCAAAATCTATAAACATACATGGGGCTAAATAAATATGTATAATATACCAACCACCAGAAATACAAAAAAACATATTTCATGTCCTCGAGTGGGAATCGAACCTACAACCTGTCGTATCTTCATTTACACGCTTGTGCCCCTTCGCCACGATAGGCCTCACCCTTTATACAAGAACAAATATTTATATTAGTTAAGTTAAAATTGAAATACTCCTCATATCTTTGTTTGTAATAGGTTTAGTTTTAACGACTTTGTGGAAATATTTGATTTCGGTTAATAGATCATAGGAGAATGTTGTATTAAATATAATATATATTTGTTTTATTTGAAATATTATATATATATAAAGGATTGTTTAGTGGCAGTCGTGGTACAGGGGTACAATTGTTGTGGGTTCGATTCCCACTAGAGGAAAAAAAATGTTAAATATTTTCATTTTACCGCCATTCAACACATAATGCCTGAAGAATTCGGCAAAAAGTGGGAAACGGAAGTGTCTTAATAGGAATGGAGTGCCTTAATACTGAGTTTCCTCTGCCTTTTCTTTGCTATATGCGAGATACAGTGTGTAGCTAAAAAAATAAAATTATATTATAAAATTATGTTCAAACATTGATTATTCTTATTATATAGTCATTTGAATTTGAATTTATGTAGGATAGCTAACTTTGTTTTTTACAGCTTTTTGCAATATCCCGCATGCACCAGCAGAGGCAAAAAACTTACTGAGGCCAGTCGTGGCGCAGAGGGACAAAGTGTGACTATAAACGCGACTGGTTGTGGGTTCGATCCCCACTCGAAGAAATATGAAATATTTATTTAAATCTATATTTCCATTGCTTCGCTCTGGTATCGAGGCAATAGCGGCGTAGAGCTCCACCACTAGAGTTCGTCGCAAAGGGGGAGACGGAGTGTCTTAACACTAGGTCCCCTCTGCCTACCCTGCTACGAGCGAGATACCACGTGAAGCTGATTAAAAAAAAATATTTGAAACTTATTATCTTACCAGGCTTCAGAAACAACAAAAAAAAATTCTAATCAACCCAACACAACATTCGCAACAATCTCACAAAAAGAACAAATTATTAACAAAATAACATAAAATTCAAGATACAACATCCAGCCAGCTGCGACTACGATGAAATAAAACAATTAAGCCATCCATTACTAGGTTAATCAACTTCAACGAACAAACGCCATTGTTTACCTTTTTATATTTTTTTAGTAGCCAATATATATACCACCTGTGGCATTGTAAATCACGCTTTGGGATATATTGTTAGGAACAGCAGCCATGGGAGCCTGTGGAAGTAATAACTTCGGGTTAGTCACCACAATTTTCATTTTACGATGGGTAACGGCGCAGGATTATTATGAAGGTGAGATATCGACAGATTTTTATTTTGAAAATCGTTATATATTAAATTAAATTAGCTTCACGCTCTATCCCGCACATAGCAGGGCAAAGGGAACCTAGTGTTAAGACACTCCATTGAACGCTTTCCGCCGAGTTCTGGAGGCATTGATTGTTGAGTGGCGGAACTCAACGCCGCGTTTTGCCTTGACACCAGAGCGATGAAATGAAAATAGTGATGTAAATAAATATTTGATTTCCTCAGGTGGGCATCGAACGCACAACCGGTCGATTTTACAGTCACACTTTGTGCACCTCATTTTTGTAACATTGCGTGTTGAGTGGTGGAAGTTAACGCCACGCTTTGTTTTGTAACCAAAGCGAGGAAATGAAAACAATTTGTTCCCTCGAATGGGAATCGAAACTACAACCGTCGCGTTTATAGTCACAAAAAGATACTGAATAATCGTTTAGTGTACTGTGGCGCGGCATTTACTGATAATACAAGAGTTTGATTCCTGCACACACATACTTTAATAATTTTCTTTTTACTGCATACATATATTAAATTCTCTTATCCTGATATATATGGGAAAATTTGAAAAATAATATATATCAATATATCTTTATTTAATAAGTACTTAACTTAATTGTATGCTAGTGGACTTGAATCTTGGTCCAGGATTTATATTTCAGAATCATCATTACCAACCACAAGCTGTGTAAATTATTTTTCTGAATGGAATACTAAGTCTAGTCTACTACTACAGTCATTAAGTTAAAGTAAAAACTCGAACTCGAAACTCAATACTACGCTGTTTTCCTACTAAAGCAAGGAAATCAAATAAATCGAGTCTAACGCACAACATTTAGCCACTATCCCGCTGCACTACCTCAAAGTTAATTATTCAATAATTAAATTTCAAAATTTAATACAAATTTACTTTCAGAACATCACAAAAACGAAATAAGAAGCCCGGTAGGTCATTTATCAGAAATCCCAAAACGTTTCGAAGTGAGAGGAGAAAACGCCATGAACGCGTTCAGCAAATACCTGACTGACATCCAAAATTTGGCGACATCGAAAAACTTAACCATACTCTACAGAGTAAAAGTGGACAGTGCTAAAAGAACAAAAAAAAGGAACCACAAAGAGAGATTACACAAGGGAAGATCCAAAAAATTCCTTGTACCCTTAAAGAAGAAGAACATGAAGTTGTCAAGTTTCGAAGTGATATTGAGGAAGCGCGCCAACGATTTGAGCGTTCAGAGGAATTACGAAGACATTTCCACCACAGAGAGGCGGAGAGTCATTTTTACAACACGACAAGTGCCGATAGGCAAGTATAAGCCGATTGTGGGCGGTGTGAGGACCAATTACATGAAAATTGTGAGGCCAGTGCGAAATAAAATTATAAAGGTTGAAACTTAATCTTGGATAAAGCTATATTCTGTAAATATTATTTTGTTTTTTTTATTAAATATATGTTTTTTATATTAATAATTTGAGAATGTATTAATAAGTGCAACGTGTTTAATAATACTAATTTTTACCAATTAGTCGATGTTTCAAAGTGAGTTTCGCCACAAAATACCGCAATATTTCCGCAGAAAGTGGAGAACGAAAGTTTCTTAATTTGTTCCCTCTGCTTAACTTGTCATGTGCTAAATACAGCGTGAAGCTGAAGAAGCATATGTCGAACGCAATTAGGTATCTATAGATCGAATTGAGTGTTCCATAAAAAATGAAAATACATGAAAATGAAATAAATTCATATTTTTTTACTGTATCTTTATTAATAAAAGCTTATTTTAAGATTTTAATTTAATAAAACACCAGCCACCCTTTCACCCTTCATCTAAGGGTCTTGAAGTGTAGGTGTAGCAATAATCCTAGGTGTAATAATACGAGCTGTACAACTCTTATACTACCCTCATATTGCTCTTAGCTTGGAGAGTGTGATGTTTTTTTTCCTTTACAGAAAATTTATTTATTAAAAAACAAATCTGATTTCTAAGTTTATATATATATATACAGATATATCTTTGAAGATTTTTCATTATAATTTTTTTTACAACTTCATGTTTTCTTCGCTTAGTATGGTAGGCTGAGGAATTTTGAGGCTTAGTGTTATAGCGCCCTTTGTGCCCCTTATGCCGAATTTTTGAGATATTTCGTATTGTTTAGCGGAACTCAACGCCACGCATAGCTTCGTTGCGATAATGAGAAAATGAAAATAATATTTTCATTACCTCTAGTGGGAATCGAACCCACAACGCTTGTGTCCCTTCGTCACGACTGGCCTCTCTTATTCTTATAATAATAGCTTTATGTATATATTTATACCTAAATTAAGGTATTAATATATAGATTTACTTTTACCTATAACCTTTAATCAAAAATTTCGATTCACCGATTCGGTCTTGGAAAAGGTAGTCTATAAATAGAATCACTTTATATTTCAATATAACGAAGGCTAAGTTTAATATTTCTATAAAATACTGTTAAGGTTGGAATATTATAAATATAGAATTTTATATAAATTTGAAGAACTGTAGTGAAAATTGAACTTTTTATTGAATGTAATATAACTGTATTGTTATTAAGATTTACCGATAACATTAAATATATCTAATGACGCCGGAGTGCAAAGTGAAACTCTGGAAGGGAACGGCGGCCTTTCCGGACTCCAGCTCTTTTTTTCTCTTAAGGTACATATGACCTTCTCAAGTCCAGAGGCATCGATCACGATGTCCAAGCCTCTGTTAACAAGACTATAATTTGCATGACTAGGCCAGTCGTGGCGCAGGAGCACAAAGTGTGACTGTAAAATCGGCTGGTTGTGGGTTCGATCCCCACTCGAGGATATGAAATATTTATTTAAATTTATATTTTCATTTCTTCGCTCTGGTGCCGAGGCAAAGCGCAGTGTTGAGTTCCGCCACTCAACACGCAATGCCTTCAGAATTCGGTGGAAAGTGGGGAACGGAGTGTTCACTAGGTTCCCTCTGCCTACCCTGCTGTGTGCAGGATACAGCGTGAAGCTGGTTTATTTGATTTATGTTATTCTATAATTTGATTTGGCTAACGGCACTACTTTATTTGTTGTGAATGAACGTATTAACAAATTAATGTGAAATAGGAATAGTCTATACAGTATTTAAATACTTTAGATAGTATGTGTTTGTTGATTATATTGTTTTTATTTGAATCTACGCGACTCTACCTCTATCTTTTAAAAAAAATGAAATTTATATCAAGAAGCTACTTTTTTTAACATAATGTATTGTTTTTTTTATTTTACCAAAACAAACAGAATACATACACTACTAGTGCTCGTTTTCAAATTAAGTGTTCCAATACTGACAAAAACCAACAATATTTTTAATTTGAAACGTATTCATATCCTCTTCTAGAGTCCTAGCCAAAAGCATATTAAAAGTACCGTCAACAATAAAAATATGAGTGTTGCTTCTCTCAAAAACTACTTTTATAAAGGACATAGTCACAATAATTGATGCCGTTCTGGCGCAGTGGCATAGCATCTGACTGTAAATACGGTGGTCGTGGGTTTAATTTCCGTTCAATTTTCTATTCAACATGTATTTTATGTATCTCATACTAAATTTCCTCCACCTACAGCGCTATAGATATGCGGGAAGCGTGCGTGAAGCTAAAAAAGGAAATGTCATTTTTTTATCTTTACTTATTATTTATACGATATTTGTCTAAAAATTAGGCACATCGAAGTATTTTAAGATATTTTCTTTCATCCAATTATATAGGCGTTGAGGGGCGGAGCTCAGCGCAACGTTTTTGTCTTTTAAGCAAAACGAAAAAATTAATAATATCCTAAGGGAATTGGAAAAACATGCTTGTGCCCCTGTGCCACCAAGGCCTTTACAAATTTTTATTTTTATACAAAAAAATTATGCCACTATAAGATTTATTTCAATCTCTATTTAGGAGATATGAGGTAACACAAACATATACACATATATCTCTAGTTAGTTAGGCGACACGCTTAAACATGTAAATTTAATCAGACAGCGCATCGTTGGTATTATAATTACAAATGAATGAAATGAATGCTAAGTGACCGATTACACGAGTTTGCGGTGAAACGCGTCTCAAGTAGTATCTGCTTGTGTATAGTAATTATACTACCTCTAATTAACTGATGTTGTTGTGGGTTTGAATCTTATTTAGGGGAAAATTGACATTTAAAATATATAGATAGCGATAACTTAGATATCCACTCAGTGAAATCTCTTTTAACGAAGTATCTCGCATAAAGCAGGGTAGATGAATAGAACCTTCAACCTAGTGTTAAGACACTCCGTTCCCCACTACAGTCCAATACACATACAATATCTCGATATTACATTGGCAAAGTGGAGAACGGAGTATTTTATCACTAGATTCTCTCAACCTACCTCACAATAAAGATTTTTTGTTAGAAATTATGAATGATTTTGTTATTCAACCTCTTCCATATATGAATTACTTAGTATACAAGATGAAAAGCTTTTAGAGGGACGAATTTCGGCACGAAAAATGTTTTGAAAGGCGTGCGTTTATTAAAATCCTTCCACAGAGTGATGCTTCAGACTATACAAGTATGATGTTTGTACTGAAACCGTGGAAAGCACAACTGGAAATGTTTAAAAAAATTATAATTTTATAAATGTTTAAAAAAATTATAATTTTATAATTTTTGTAACATTTCCAGTTGTACTGTGTACGTTCTTTGGTTTTTATGTTTAAGTTAAAAGATACTTTTTTTTAATACAAAATTTATCCAGATGACATTAAAGAGTTGGTATTGGTGGCGAAAAAATATTTTAGAGACTATTTGGATCACCAATTTGGATATTGATGATCCAGCCCCCACGTTCGTATAACAGTTTCGTTAGGGTTAAATGTGTTGTCATTTAGACCAGAGAATGTGGAAAGTCAAAGTGCTGTAACACTCAATATGATTTAACACTGCGTTTTCTCTGGATACCTTTTTAAATATCTATTAATTGAAATGTGAGGTTAACCCTATTTATCTAAACTAAAAAAATCACTCTCTAGTATTTAAATCCACAATAATTCCTAATTGATTTCTATATTTCATACTATTTCAATCAATAAATCATACTTACATTAAACACCGTGTTTGTTTTATTCATTATTCCAATAATAAATTAAAATGAAGTCCGTCGTAAATATCGCGTCAAATCGTCTGTGAAGGTATCGATTGACGTTCGTATGCTTTACGGCGGCAATCTCAGTTTTATGTATAATAACTCATTTTTAAATGGTTTTAAAAGTGAAAATCTTTTAAATTGGTTGTTAAAATGGAAAAATTACAGAACATATATGACTGTTTACTTTTATAGTTATTTTATACGATTTTAAGTTGTTATTTTTGCACTACAGTAGAATTGTGAGGTAATAATAGTTATATCGTGGATTCTCGAACAGATTATTTTAATATTGTTTTTTTGTTTGAACAACTCTTTTCGTTTTGCCATTCCATTCCATTTCCCACTTTTCTTTCAATTTTCGAGACATTTCGCGGCATATCTCAAAGCTGTGCTTTATCTTGTTACCGAAAAATATAATAATTCATTGCCCTGGCTGGGAATCGGACCCACAGTCATGGCTGACGTCAGACGCAGTTCTACTGTACCAAGACAGCCTCCACAATATGCTTGTAGAATGTTCAATTATAAAACGGATTCTATATACTAAATTCCACTTTATTTTTAAATAGATAACTTGTGGCTCTGCATCGTGGCCGAATTGAAGTGATCATCAGTGTAATTAAACAATTTAAATTAGTCCCAGTAGTTAGGACGTCTCTCGTAATCGTACGTATCTTCATAAAGTTTAAAATTATGAAGTAAGATAAATATCTAAAGAAAGAATAAGTAGTGAGAGAGACAGAAATATTCCTCTCTCTCAGTTTAACTTTGAGAAAACAGTAGAGAAAATATTGCAGAAAATTCACGTGACAAGCGTGAGGGTTCTTCATGATGATCATGGACTAGACGAAAAAGATATGCAAAGACCATAGACCGTATTTGGCGCTCTGTTCTTTCTGGCTAGGGAAAAGTAGGGCTCGAATTCTAAAGTGTTGTGAAAAGTGTATCAAATGTAATCTAGTTACTATAGATTAGATGTAGCACTTTTACACACAATCAATTCATATTCAACCTAAACCCTAAAAGAAGTATAATTCAAACAGCCTAAATAATGCCAGATTGAAATGTTACTGAAGAAAATCCTTTATTGTAATCAGATCGGCTCGGTTGTAAATATTGTAGTCGCAGCTTAGCGAATGATGCATCGCGATAGCCTCACTAGTGGAATAGAGATGTTATTACGATATATCGATTTTATTATTAATTCCCATCGTAACTTATAGATATTTCCATGCACGTCTGACTGTAATCGTGACGATTGGGGTTTCAATTCCTGCTGCAGAAAAAAAATCAGTTTCTCGTTTTGGTATTAAGGACGAACTGCAGCCCCTGAACTTCGCCACTCTTCGTCACTCAAAAAAATGAGGAGAATGGAATTTCCTTACATTAACTTTCCTCAGCCTACAACGTGAAGCTGAGGATATATAAATTTCAACGTTTTAAATAAAAAGGTAAAAAAACCAGAAGAGTTATTTATACCTCTGTTTCATTTAAAAGTTAAAGATTATATCAAACAAGAAGTAAGTTTTTATCTATACCCAGAAAGCAAAAATATATTAAAAGAGATACATTCCCGTCTCCATAATCTACGTTCAATAGTATTAAAATTTTTAAATATACATTAATAATGTTTATGTTTACACAAAAAAAATGTAAAAAAATCACCCAAATAAATAACAATTAAAATAATTTAAAAATCGATATAACGATACATCACTACCGTTTAAAGCTGCAAGTCGTGAAAATGATACTATCTCGCTACGTCAAGGACGTTCTGAGCTAACGTAAGCTTCTTAAAAGTCCACGTTACTTTCCCCGGCTCATGTGAATCTTTTGTGGAAAATTAGTCTATTAGGGCTCGAAGTTAGCTGTAATCTAGACTTGTGTTGTGTATACTTTAGGTCTTGATTTCTATACCTACTAGTGTTCCCCTGGCGGTGTAGCCCGCGTCGATTTCTCCTTATTTATCGTTTCGGCTATCGTTCGTATATCCAATATATCTTTTATAGGCTTCAAAGAGGCGCGGGGTTCAAATATCTACGGCTCGTCCTCCCCGTTCGAATTAAATTTTTTAAACGTTTTCTAAAATAACTAGACTAAACTGCGAGGGGGTGTGACTGTAAAATCGACTGGCTGTGGGTTCGATCCCTACTCGAGGAGATAAAATATTTACTTACATTTCTACTACTAACACAACTCTGGTATCGAGGTAAAGTGCAGCGTTGAGTTCTGCCACTCAACACGCAATGCCTTCAGAGTACGGTAGAAGTGGGGAACGTAGTGTCTTAACACTAGGTTCCCTCTGCCTATCCTTCTGTGTGCGGGATACAGCGTGAAGCTGATTTAATTTTAATTTAAAGAAACAATCGTATTTGCACCCAATAAGCAAACTATAATGAATTATTAAGGTAATATAACCCACCACCCATAGATTAGATGTATAGTTAAATACGAGCCACTGAACAATTTTAACTTTGCTACCAACAATTAGTTCGCAAAATCTAGTTGGGCAATTGTCGCTTTCAAAATAAAGTTTTCATTCCGCTCTAACGTCG
Source organism: Heliconius himera (assembly GCA_021202915.1). Taxonomy (NCBI): domain Eukaryota; kingdom Metazoa; phylum Arthropoda; class Insecta; order Lepidoptera; family Nymphalidae; genus Heliconius; species Heliconius himera. The sequence goes on from JAJHJA010000281.1 coordinate 1,111,594, forward strand.
ACAAACCATATTACTATTTACGCTCATAATAGCACTTAATACAATACACATAAGGTTCAAATTATAGATAATGACATAAAAAGGATTTCTAATACGGCTTAAAGGATTTTAGATTCAACTTTGGTGTTAACAGGAACGAATCAAAATTTGTTAAAGTAAAGTTTTGGTCAAAACTATTCGACGGTCGATTTTCGATACTTCCCGATTGTTGTAATATAGTATTGTTTTTGACAAATTGGTCGACAATTTCTGATAATAATGGTATAATTCCAATTTTCTTATAGAAATTTTATTATTAGTATTGTTACAGTGGCTATTGGGGCTCAGTGGAACAGTTTCTAAAAGTACACACAAAAGTTGTATATTCGAGCATGATTCGTAAGATTTTTTTTAACTTCACGCTGTAGCTGTTTAAGGCCGGTGTGACTATAAAACCGACTGGTTGTGCGTTCGATCCCCTCTCGGGGAGATGTAATATTTACTTAAATTTTTATTTCCATTTCTTCGCTCTGGTGTCGAGATTAAGCGCGGCGTTGAGCTCTACCACTCAACACGCAATGCATCCAGAATTCGGTAGAAAGTGGGGAACGGAGTGTCTTAACATTAGGTTCCTTCTGCTTACCCTGCTGTGTGCGGGATACAACGTGAAGCTGATTTATTTTTTTTATTCACGCTGTATCCCGCGTGTAGCAAGGAGTGTCCCGCGGGTAGTAAGGAGAGGAAGCCTAGTGCTAAGACGCACCGCTCCCCACTTTTTGCCGATTTCTGGAGACATTGCGTGTTGAGTAACGGAACTCAACGCTGCGCTTTGCCTCGACACCAGAGCGAAGAAATAAAAATACTAAATAACTCTACTAAATATTTCTTCTCAACACGCAATGCCTCCAGAATTCGGCAGAAAGTGGGGAACGGAGTGTAACATACTAGGTTCCCTCTGCCAACCCTGCAGTGTGCGGGATACAGCGTTAAGCTGATAAATAAAATAATTTTCTCGTTGTTTGATAATGTAGAATACATTATCAAACAACGAGAAATCAGAGGAGATTTTTTATTTTAAACACGCCTAACCTTTTTCGGTAGATCGATTTTGATAATCCTTTCTGTATTGTAGGGAGTAAATTGAAAAAAAAATCCAAATATAACGGTAAGAAGCCATAAAAGGAGATGATTGATTGTTCACTCACTGATTTTAATGCATGATCACGCTTAACTTTTTGCACAGTCGTATGATTTTGATATATAATTTTATTAGCTGGAATGTACGTATCTGAAAATTTGGTCTCACATAAATTTGAAATATAAAGTAACAAAAACAACGTAAAATGAGAAACAGAATTGTCTTAATGGGCACCGAGTGTTTAGTACTAGGTTCCTGGGTTCCCACTGCTTACTCTGGTATGTGCAGAATACAGTGTGAAGTTAAAGAAATATTAAATTATCTTTTATTGAAAGAAATAAGCAAATGAAATTAACAATATATACCGATGGATATTGCAAATTGTTCTTCTAATTACACATTTCATAAAAATAAAGTTAAACTTAATCACGTATTACGAAAGGGTTCATTAGAAACCCGTACAGTTTTCACACGCTTTTCCTGCTAGATCCTTTACAAAGCAACATACAAAGCAAGAAAGAACCTTACAAAGTTCTTCCATACGAAATTCTTCCGTACAATAGCTTTAATTTTACATTAACTTTTCGATATGAGTAAAGGCAAATAAGTTTATAAATTAAATCGAGAACTTTCTGTGTAGCGGAATCAAACGCCCTTGTGCTGTAAATATAGATCGGGATGGGGTTTCGCTGTTCCGGAGAAACTTCTAAGAATTCTTCTTGTTTTTGTTGTTTGATAGTATTTTTGTTTTTTTTTTTCTTGTTTTATGTAATATAAAAATATTAAATAAGATTATAAATACTTCTTAAATTACAATAAACTTTACATTAAATAACAAAACATATATTTTGTTTTCAAAAATGTTTAATGCTAAACATATAAATATACTCTTATTAATTCGGTTTTCTTCTTAAGAGTTTTATTTAAAATACGTATATAGCTTTAGTCAATTTCTATTTATGTGTGCAAAGAAAAAATATAGAAAGACTTTTAAAAATATTTTTTTGTAAAAACTAAACCTACTTTTTATATTCAAAGTCTAAATATTGTAAATAGCACCTAGACTAAGTACCGTCTAAGACGGACCTACCATCTCCAAATTAGATCTAAATTTTATACAAAAATTAAGAAGCTCTTCTGTTTCATTAAAGAAGGAAAAAATCAAATATTAAAGATATTTTATAATACCTAAGTATACTTCAACCCCTAGTTCTAAACTTCAATATAGCAAGTAAATAATAAGTTTTCATTGTAATGGCTTAACTTTCTCGAGAGTATAGTTTATTTAAAAATAAGCTTGAAAGTTTTCACTTTGTTATAAGATATTTATAAGTTATGTTGATCATTAGGTACAGTATTTTTAATATTTAAACATTTCTAAAGTTTTTTTTTAACTATTAACGCTTTTTTTTATATTAAACTTAAATCAAATTAAAATTAAATCAGCTTCACGCTGTATCCCGCACACAGCATGGCAGGCAGATGGAACCTAGTGTTGAGATACTCCGTTCCCCACTTTCTGCCGAATTCTGGAGGCATTGCGTCTTGAGTTGCAGAACAGAACGCCGCGCTTAACCTCGACACCCGAGCGAAGAAATGGAAATATAAATTTAAGTATATTTCCATTCTCGTATCCTCGAATGGGGATCGAATCCACAACCAGTCGCTTTATACAGTCACAGTTTGTGCCGCTGCACCACGACTGGCCTCGATGACGTACGTATGTATTTAAAATAAATTTAAAAGTTTATATTCAATATTCATATTTGACTCTAGTATCTGACGTCTATATTCATATTTGACTCTAGAACCATAAAACTACTTCTTACTAATGTAAACTAAACTTTGATCACGAGTAGACTAGAGGAATCTATCATTAGTTACTTTGCTTATACCAATCTATCGTCTTTTTATTTTTAGCTTTACACTTTTTCCCATATAGCAAGAAAGGAAGAGGAAACATTGTGGTAAAGCACTCCGGTTTTCTCTTTCCGCCCAATTTTCGTGACATTTCGTTCTGTGTGGAGGAACACAGCGCAGCGCTTTGTCTGTAAAAAAAAAGAGTTAATAAATAAAGCAATTCTCATTATTGGAATCGAACTCACAGCCATCGCGTTTACATTCAGACGCTGTCCCACTACGTCACGACGATCTCAAAGAAAAGATGTAATGCTAATTGATCTTGACATTTGCTACGACAGGTTAGAATTTTAAAACTTGTACTAAATGGATTCCAGATGGTACAGAATTTCCACTGAAAATGAAGCTGGAGTATTACGCAACGTAATTTGAAAATCGATGTAGTAATTTTGACCACGATTATCAGAGTCTAGTTAAATATAGAGGACACGTTGTACGCCACAAAAGCAAGGCAATTTATGTCATTTTTGTAGAGCTATTGTAATTTAATTTTATATTAAGAATCAACAGCATTTTTCGAATTATTTCACTTTTTGTGAGCAAGGAAGATATAAAAAAAAATAAAAACCATATACCGCGCTTCCTGGAAACCGACCAGGAGGTGGTCGGTTTCGAGTCCCGCTACGTTCTAATTTTTATACGTTTTCTAAATAAGTATTTTTGTTTCCTAAGTGTGGAATAACAATTTAAAAATGTTTAAAAAACCATATAATTTTTTTCAGCTTGTCATTTCCGAAATTTCAAGACATTGTGTGTTGTGTTGCAAATCTTCACGCTTTTTTTTTGTTTTGTTACCAGAGCAAGGTAAGGAGAATAATTTATTTACTCGAGTGGGAATCGAATCTATCATAGTCGTGATAACAGTCAAACAATGTGCTGCTGCGCCACGACGGCCCCAAAATTCTACATTATCATCTGTAGAATTAGTGATATAAGTCGCTTAATGTAATTATTTAAACTAGTTCTCTTTCAATAAAAAAAAGTCCAGTGTATTTTTAATTAAATACTTTTTTATAAGTAACCTTCTTTTTCATGAGCCATTTTTGAAATTTTTCATGTATAATAATATATTAATAGCATACCCACTAATAGTTAAGTAGACAAACGGAACCTCACACATAGTGTATAAAACACTCCGTTCTCCATTTTCCACTCATTGTGTGTTGGGTAGCGAAGCTCAACACCGTACTTTCTTTTTTTAATATCTGAGTAAAAAAAAGTGTAAAAAAAAATTGACAACATATTGATAAGTTCTTTGATTTTCACGAATGAAAATGAATATGTTCGAAACGTCGAGTTTCCAAAATGTATAATCTCAAATATACGCGATTAATTCGGTTAAAATAGTTTCATTTAAAATGACAACATATTGGTCAGTAATTTCTATTGAATATATTTTTAACTGATCATGATTTTAACCCAATGTATTATAAATTATAGTATTTATTATGTTTTTTTGTTAAATAATTTTTATTATTTTAATAAAATATGGCAACCCGAATATTACCATATTAAGTCAATTTCTATTGTTATTTGTAGATAAAACGTTTTTTTATTCCTTTTGTTCTTCAGCCTTACATGGCTGTAATCGACACGACGTCCCATAAAACTTAGGAAAATATCATTTTCTTATCTCTGTACAAAGATATATTACATGGAATTTAGTATATAATAAAAGGAAATTATTAAGTAGGTATATAGCTATGAAGTCTTTAATATTATTTTGTTATTGAATTCTATGAATAATACAAATGCAATAATGTCTTTCTTATCCTTTATTACTATTTGACAGAAAGCTGTTAATATTATTGCGATCACATTTTAGTATTGAAGCTGAAATTGTTTTATTTCAGTAATGAAATATTAATATAATCATAAGATATGGTAGTATGGGTGACTCAGGATCAAATGTCATATCATATCATACATATTTATTTCACATATGCATATATACCTATATAAAAAATAAAATAATAAATAAAATTACACATATAAATTCACATAACTTACTTAAAATTAATTTACTAATTTAAATTAACATTTATCAAAATAAATAAAATAATACTTACCAGTTGAGGTCAGTCGTGGCGTAGAGGCACAAAGTGTGACTGCAAAACCGACTGGTTGTGATCGATCCCCCCTCGAGGAGATGAAATATTTACTTAAATTTATGTTTCTTAAAATTACTATATTTTATATCTTAATTTTCCTTTCTTTTTACTTATGTGTATAATATGGATATGGATTTTGATACTTGTTACCTCTATTTATATATAATTAAAAAGCAATATAATAGTATTGTGCTGAACGTTGGATTTAATTTTATCCCGCACTCCACGATTACACCCGTAAAATTGTTATATTTTTTGTCATATATTAAACCCACGGTATTTTAAAAAACATTAAGTGTAGTATTATTGAAATTAATTAAAATAAAGGCATTAAAAGAAATAAAAAAAATATAAAGGCATTTTGGGAAATAATATTATTTTACAAGTATACCAGATTATTGCCAAAAGTTCATTTTCGCTTTGATAGTTCCTTCACTCTTAAAATGAACTTCATAATATATTTCATATTAGAGATAATTGTGCCTCAATCCACTGGGAGCGATGAATTATATTAACTTTCTCGCTCTGGGAAGATAAAACGTGGCGTTGAGATCCGCCTTTAACACTGAGCGGAGTATTCTGACATTAGGTTTATTGTGTCTATTAAAAATGGAAAAAAATATCATCGCCATCACTTCTTTTTCCTATACGAAAATAGGGAAATTTACGAGCTCCTCCGTACCGTCTTATGCACAATCAACAGTCATTCAAGCAAAGCGTTAGGGAAACAGAGTTACAAATTCAGCCAAAGTTTGTTCCCAAGTTATATTTGACACGTCTTAACTCAATAACCTTTATTACGTATGTATGTAATATTCATAGTGTAGTGTTTATTGTTGTATTTGTATTGAATTTTAATAATAATGATGGCAGTGTCTTTTTCAATTATGAAGTGATAATTTCGGATTAAAATTACTTGAAATTGAGATATAAGACATTATGGGGAACAAGTTGAGTAACGTAGAAAACGTAGGAATTTCGAGAAATCCCCCTTTAGAGGTCACATACACTTCCTAACTTACGTACATGTCCAATCTCTTTATTTCTACTTTTTAAGTCCAGTAGTTTGGACTGTGCGTTGCCTGTCAGTCACCCGGTAATAGAAGAGACCAAGGCATGCGACAGCGTTATCAGCCAAGTAAAATACCGGAAACGCGCAATGTATATTTTACACTAACCATTTTAAGCTACTGTTTAGCCTTTCATAGCTCGTAAGCACATTAGTCAACATGCATTAAATATAGCACATTTTTTAAAATCTCCTAGCTTGCTATGTATACAAAATTTCAACAATTAAACTATTATTAGCAATTTAAGTATCAACCTAATAGTCCAGTACAAGCTGAAAGTACACGTACTTCTAAATATAATATAGCCTGTATGTAAAATACTGTGGAGTAAAATTTTGATCTTGAATTTTATCCTCTCATTTTACATTTATGTTTTTATGACATTTCTGTACTACCCACTGACGGGTCGCTTCGGCTTCGCCCGCATGAACTTCACAATTGTTTATTTACTAATCTGAATTACGTTCATATTCCAATAACAATATCAATTTATAGACAATATAAAACAGTTATATTGTAGCATTCTTGTCAAACAAAATTTTTAACATTTATTTTTTATAAATAAAAACTAAACTGACAAACAGAGAAAAATTTTAATTGTTACTGGTTTGGGTACTGTTCTTACATTATAAACGCCTCCAATAATATTTAAACTGACAAACAGTCAATAATAATTTTTGTTATGTTTTCTTACATTGAAAAATGCTACACATTGAAATATTTTTTCACATATACATACTCGTATGTTCCATGTACAGACAGCGATCAGTTACAATTTTATTATATATTTATACATATGAATATGACCCCAAAATGAGTTTTTGAAATAGATTGTTAGAGTAGAGCATTAATTACTATGAACTCTGTTTACTATTGTCTAAGACACGTTAGTTGCGTACATAATAAACGTAAAACTTTTCTTTTGTTATTAAAAATAGCTTGTATCCATTATTATTAACCTTGTTATTTCCATTCACAATATTCTTGAGATCATTATAATAAATTATGAAATCCTCAAAAAACAGAGAATCTTGCAAAATTTCATAAAATCATTTTTTTTTAACATAGAAAAGAATCTTACGCAATTTGGCGAACACAAAAAGAAATCAAAGAGCCTCCAAATAATAAATCCCTCTGAGAAAATTAAGCATTCGATACACATTATTAAAATTCCACGATTGGTTCAGTCGCTTCCCAAATTTGCTCCCTTACACTCTGTACATAAAATTTGCATTTTCGATCTTAACATTGGGTAACTTCTGAAGAGATTATATGGGGGCTCTAAGGTACTTAGGTGCTATGAAATTTGGAATCACAATATTTGACAGGAATTTTATTTAAGGCCGTGATTTTATGTCCAATGACGTCATATTTCAGACCTCCCACCAATAAAGTTGTTGATAATCTAACTTTTTCACCGCAAAATTCTTTATCTTCGTGAATTGAGTCGGGTTATACTTTAGCCTTCTCCGGCTTTTATCGAGGTCAGAGTGTCTACCTTTTTATAGTCCCTGCTATACCTTTTGTGAAATTATTTTGTCATTCTGTGATATTGAAGTTTTATTATATTTTTTATAAATTTTTGTATTTTATATATGTATTTTATTTCAGCTTCCACTATATTCCGCATACAGAAGGGTAGAGAACCATTTTCGAGACATGCGTTGAGTGATGGAATTCAACGCCGTGCTACGTCTTGTCAACATAGCAAGGAAATAAAAATAATTCTCTCGGAATCGAGCCCACAACCATATTATTAATATGTAAAAGATGTGCCGTAGCGCCACGATTTGATTTTATTTGTTTGTATATTTACACATGCTAATATATTTATTACAAAAAACCAAATCAAATCTGCTTTACGCTGTATCTCGCATACAGCACGGTAAGCAGAGGGAACCTAGTGCTAAGATACTCCTTTCCCCATTTTACGCTGAAATTTTCGAGGCATTGCGTGTTGAGTGTCGAAACTCAACGTCGGGCTTATTGCCTTGATGCCAGAGCGAAATAATGAAAATATTGAGAAATAATAATTCATTCCCTCGAGTGGGAATCGCACCTACAACCGTCGCTTTACAGTCACAGCCTTGTGCTTCTGCACCATGACGGCTTTATACATGTTTCTAATATATTATTTTAACAAAATAATAGTAAAAGTACTACTTCATGTACAAATTCTTTATTGTATATGGTATTATAAAACTTTTAACATTAACTTCTGACTCTGCAAACTATTTGCATTTAATATATGTACCTAACTACATAAGCTTCTCTCTAACCATGTACCATAAAAAACATTTAAAACTCGTAATTAATGTTATGTACATTAAATAGCAAAGAAATATTAGATAATTATCGATAAGCTGTTCCCGGCGTTGAGTTCCGCCACTCAACACGCAATGCCACCAGATTTTCGGTGAAAAGTCGGGAATGGATTGTCTTAACACTAGGTTCCCTCTGTCTACCCAGCTGAATACAGCGTGAAGCTAATTTTTTATTTCTTATTTAATCTCGCTTCATATAATATGCGGAGGTAATAAACAAAAAAAACAAAAATATTTTTTGGTTTTTTTTTTATACTGAGATAGAGATGTTAAGAGATGATGCGGTCTACGGCGATACACGCTTGCCTATTCACTTTGTTTTTGAAGACCTCCACATCGTATGTCACAGCAAAATACAGACGCCGGCAATAAATTCCATTCTGTCGATGTTCAAATGAAGAATGCAGTTTCAAAGCGTGTCTTCCTTACTTTAAGAATGTATGTACTCCTACAAGTTCCCTAAAAAGGGGCAGGGGGAAACAACTTGATCGTCCGCTGTATTCAACATATAGACAGCTTTGTGTTAAGACACTCAATGGAGGTCGTGGGAATAATTCCACGTTCCGTATTTTCCGTAGTTTCGCTTTTGCTACTGAACACGTATGCCGAATAATAATTAGCTTCACGCTGTATCCCGCAAACAGCAGGGTAGACAGAGGGAATCCAGTGTTAAGACACTCGGTTCTCCATTTTGCGCTGAATAATGAGGCATTGCGTGTTGAGTGAGGGAACCTCAACGCCGCGATTTGCCTAGACACTAGAGCGTAGAAATGAAAATACAATTTAAAGAAAATGATTTCCTCAAGTGAGGATCGAACCCACAACTAGTCTTGTTTGCAGTCATACTTTAGGCCCCTGCGCCACGACTGGTCTCAATAATATGCCGAATGCACGTTCAATATACATACACCAGGAAACCACTCCCAACCATCACGTTAGACGTTGTTCCACTAAGATATTGGTCTCAAAATATGAAACAAACACTTTCATTAAATCGATTCGGGTTATTTTTGATTTATCCAAAGTATAAATATAATTTCACAAATTATTCATAAAGCCACAATAACAGCACTATTTTACTTAATGACTATCCCCGCACTCACTCAGGTAAACACAGAATACTTAACGTCCTTACAAAATAGCAGCCGGAACTAACTTCCAACACAAATCAAATATGTCCAAAACGGTAATTCCCCGTGAATCATCACAGGGTGTTCAAAAAGCTAACCTTCTACAGCATAATTCATGTCTCACCACACAGTCTAATCTTTATGACCTGAGAGTAAGATTAGCTTAGAATTTATTATACCTGGACGTGGAAGCCTCTAGTTTTGTTCTGTTTATTTAATCCTTCTATTCGCATTAAAGTGTCGCTCAAAACAAAATGAAATATAATATTTGTTTGTAGATTTTGGTCAAATGCTTGGGAATTACATGTTAGTTGTTATTTCTTGCGACATTGGTTTCTAATTCTCAATACGTAAACTTTCGATAAATGGGCAGAAAGTGGAGAAGGAAGAATTTTAAAACTAGGTTCCATCGGCCAACTCTGCTATGCGGGAAAAGCTTAAAGCTGTTATTTTTTGTTATATATGAAATCTAGCTCTGAGATATTTAATTTCTTGCTATTTAGATAATCCTGGGTACAAAGAGAACAAAGCGCCAAAGGCTACGATCTTTACATCCCTCTTTCACCTTGTCCACTTTCATCAGCCTCTTCATTTATCCTCCTCCTTCCTCAAGCTTTTTACGTGACCTCCCTTTGATAAATCTGTTTCCTGTGTTTTCGGAGGTCAACCAAGAACTCTCCCTACCTCTTTTACCGCTCACATTACATGATAAACCTTTGCAGCCATTCCTTCATCACTCATTCGTTCGACGTGCCCAAACCATCTGAGCACGTTCTTCTCCATACTCACTGTGACTTCCTCGCTAATACCTGCCATTCTGTGTATCTCTTAATAGCGGATTGGATCAGCTAAGCTGACTCCGCATATCCTACAAAAGAGATCGCTTCTCCACAGCATTAATTTTTTTTTGTTACTTTTCGATGCCGCAACAATACAATGTTGATACCGAGACTGTTATGCGGCAGCAAACTTCGATGCCGTATAACAACCTCGGTACCAACATTTTATTGTGTATATCATTATGTAGCTCATCAATATCAGCTAAGGCACCGTTATCCCTGTTACTGGTAACAATATACTTTTTCACATTCATCTCGTATCTTCCATCTCTTCTGAACATACTTCTCAAATATATCACTTCATTCACTTGTTCTATTGTCTTACCATTTACACCGATCTTGCATTCGGTATTTGTTCATTTCTTTTAAATACCAGAACCTTTGTCATACACTGTGAATATTAGGTGTATACAGGGTGGAAGAGGCAGCGCTCCATTTACGGAAACAGCATATAGGGTAAAATATTTCAAACCTATACCTAAAGAAATTAATCAAGATGCATCAATAGTTTGGACGTAGGATTTTTTTTTTCATTTCACGATTTTTATCCATACCTATATTTCGTGTGACGCGATTACGTATAAATCCCAATAACATAAACACTTACTACTACAAAAATACTACTAAAGGTTAAACAACTTTGAACTTTATCGCCAATACCTACAACTCGATTTCGGAATGAGCCGTGTGCGGCGGTGTTCCTTTGATGGGTTTATGTGTGCGTGCGTCGTCCTTACAAATGGCGTTTTATTTTAAAATGACAATTTTATTATTTATTTTGTTTGAAAAAATAACTTTTTCATTTTTGGAAATTTATTTTTTTCTGATTTATATTAGGCTTTTATAGAGTAGTTAAGACTGTGGTTTCATTTAATGTGGTGCTTACACTTCCACCCTGTATAAAAATTTGTATAGTATCTAATGGGACTCAAACCAACGCTAAACATTTTTTTTTAGTATGGAATAACATTTTCAAAATACTTTTTATCATCATGCTTTACATGATAGAAAATTCATCATAACTCTAAGTAGGAATCGAACTCTCACTTTAAACTTTTTTTTAATTAATAATGAAGGCTTAAGATTTCTTATACAATGAAAATACTAGCGAAGGCGGCGCTACGAGTTCCGCTAACATAATCTCATCTGCATAAATGACATATTACAATAACATATACTTTGAGATAATATTAGCTTTAAAAAAATACTTGTGTATTTTAATAAACTTAAAATTTATTTTGAAATGGTAAAAATTAAGAATGTATGGAGCAATCAGTCGTGGCGTATGAATGTAAATGGTACTGAAACTTAGAAGCATCGTTGATTATGAGTCGGAATCGTATCAAAAAGCAGCGTGGAGTTCCGTAAATATTGCAGTGCGCGGGAATGGTGTGTTCATTTTTTAACCTTAGAAATCTATCGATACCATAGAAAATCGTTATTGCAACGAAATGATTTTGTGATAATGGATAATACTAGGCTACCGAGCTTATCCTTTTTGTATGCGCAAAAAGAACTTAATAAACAACCTAATAGAAAACTAAGTCTTCTTATAAAAGACGAAAAAATCTTATTTACACCCCAAAAATCTAGCATTCAACGTACAAAGAATTGTATCAATAATTCCGATTTAGCCTTAGGCGTAGTTATTATTGTTGTACCTCTATGTCACCACCCATATGTAGTTAGGCGGGCAAAATTGCCCTAATACAAATACCGTTTGCCTCTAATTCTTCATAACTTAAACCTTATTTTAAGGGAATAAAGTTGATAATCCCGAACAATTTGTATGAAATCGAAACGGATTTCTAGGGATAGCAAGTTAATTAACCTACAGCGATGCCGCCATGTAATATAGTTTGAGATATCCCTTAAGGATTAATACGTTGATGTCCATCCTTTATTAGTGCCGAGGTTTTCGGGAGCGGCCGGCACAAAAGCTTCCAATGATAATGGTAATTTAGAAAAGAAATACTGGTTTTTCTCATATACATCAGGAATATTATATTATTATTATTATTATTTTAGAAGTAATAAATATAATTATTAAAAAAAAAAGTACATTTTTTTTCAGGAAATTAAAGAACCGTAGACTAGCATATCGTTTGAATTTCAACTCGATATCTCCAAACGTTCCTAAGATAAAGGCTCTTGACAGACAGACAAACAACGAAGACAGATAGACGGAGAGACAATAAAATGATCTTTATAAGATCATTTTTTGCTTAAAAATGATCAGAAACTGAGGAACGGAGAGTTACAACACTAGGTTTCGTCTTCCTATTAACTGTTTTTGCCATGAAATCGTATATTTTTCTCATAATATCCAACACAAAACAATGTTATAATTTTCACAGTGTACTGTAATAACGTGGCACAATGATAAATAGAGGACAGAAGGGCTACAACTAATCTTACTTTAATTTAGCTCTAGACCCGGGATAAGTACTTGTCTATTAAATATCGGTACTTAGTATATTAAAAATTGCTTAAAATAATTGTATATTATTTAAATTATGTAAAGAGACCAGTAGTGGGTATAGGATCACAAGCGTGCGACTGAAAACGCGACAGGTTGTGGGTTCCCATTCGAGTAAATTAAAATGAAAATGAAATATTTACTATATATTTTCATTTGGTCTCTTTGGTACCGAGGCAAAGCGCGGCGTTGAGTTCTGCTACTCAACACGCAATGTCTCCAGAATTCGGCGGAAAGTGAGTCCCCTTTGCTATCTGCTGAACACAGCGTGAAGCAAAAAAAAATGTATGTAATGTCCTTTATAATACCTGCCTATATTTATTTCTACTTTTTATAAGAAAAGTGATTCTTGAGATGAAATCCAAGGATAGTTGTAATATGTTATGAAAAAGAGATATTATGTCTCTGAGCTATATTTTTGTCTAAATATCAAAACATTTACAGCTGTACGCTGTATCCTGCATTTTATAAATTTAACCCTTAAAAGCTACATGGATGTAAAAACACCCAAGTATATTTAGTGTTTAGTCGCTACTCTCTTTAATTTTTATCCTAGCGTTCTCCACTTTTGTGAATCCTACTTTGTGTATGCGTCATTTTTACCATACGTTTGCCTCCCGGGTGTATCGACACCCATAATAATCATAGTGCACTCTTTTTTATAATATTTATTGAATGGGAATAGCATTTAGCAAAATGGAGATTGTGCTTTTGGTAATGTGTGTGGTGCGAGTTAATGTTCGTAGACGATTAGTATGAATAATCAAGTCTTTTAAAACACAAATTATTTATTACACGTAAAAACAAAAGTCACATATAACGAAGAAACACAAAGAAAGATAGTCCACACAATTTACAAATAATACAGAAGGAGTGTACATATATCAGAAACAAAACTACAACGTTCACTAAAAAGTAGGTACGGTAAGTAGTGGCCGATATATAGCGAGTGCAAGGAATCCGCGACGGTTGGGTGTTTGCGACTCACTCGCCGGCGATACGTTTCGCGCGGTCGGCTGTGGACGACCCAAAATTACGTCACACGGCTCAGGTAGCACTAGCCGTGCAGATAATAAATAAATTTAACCGACGTTGGTGATTAGTGGGTTGTGTGTTTTATGTTATCTTAAAATAATTAAATAAATATATTTTTGTTTAAATTTGTGACGTTTATATAATATAATTGATTTTGAATAAATAAATAAATATGTGTAATTATATTTTATATAAATAAATTATTAAATAAATTAATTAGTGGGAGTAGCCCACATCACTCCCCCCCAGAGACCGTCTTACGGGTGAAAGTAGTCCGGAAAGCGCACTACGCGTCCAGAGCGGGTTTTTACTACATCCTGTGTGGTAGTAGTGGGAGCTGGAATGCTTGAATGGGGATCGGGAGTTGGATTGAGGTTGTGGCTGTAGGTAGGGATGGGATTTGGATCTGCTAGGATGTATGCAGGTTTTATGCTATCTACAGATACAGTCACTTTTTTGCTCCTAACCATGATTGTAAATGTTTTATCATTTCTCTCCACAACTTCATAAGGACCAGTATACGGAGGTTGTAATGCACCTCTTATTGAGTCATCCCGTAGAAAGATATGGCTGCACGAACTCAAATCTTTAAATACAAAAATTTTATTTTTGCTATGTCGTGCAGCTGGTGAAGGTCGTAATTGGGAAGCGATATGACGGATTCGGGTGGTAAAATCAGATAAATCTGTGCTTTGTGGAGGTGTGGGGTGGAAAAATTCTCCCGGAAGTCTTAACGGCTCACCATATACAAGTTCAGCGGAAGAAGCTTGGAGTTCTTCCTTGAATGAACTCCTGATTCCCAACAGAACTAAAGGCAGTGTGTCGCGCCAATTGCTGTCCGCATGACACATGAGAGATGCCTTTAGCTGACGGTGGAACCTCTCCACTAAACCGTTGCAGGCTGGGTGATACGCAGTAGTACGGCGATGTTTGAATCCAATCATTCTTCCGAGATATTGGAAGAGTGTGGATTCAAATTGCCGACCACGATCAGTCACTATATCTGTAGGACATCCAAATCTGGATATCCAAGATATGAGTGCCTTGCCAACGGTTTCCGCTGTCATGTCTGCCATTGGTATCACTTCAGGCCATCGTGTGAATCGGTCTACTATTGTCAGACAATAACGATGGCCTTGCGATGGGGGTAGGGGTCCAACTATGTCTACGTGAATGAAAGCGAATCTAGCTCGAGGCAATTCAAACGTGCCTAAGGGTGATGATACGTGTCGATGCACCTTAGCTTTTTGACACGCCAGACATTTTCGAGACCACTCTCGACAATCTTTGCGAATTCCTGGCCACACAAAGCGCTGCGCTATCAGCTTAGCTGTAGCATTGGCACCAGGGTGGCTCAGGTTGTGTAAAATGTCGAAGAGCGGCTTTCGTAAAGATTTGGTAACGAAAGGTCTGGGTGTCTTTGTACTTACGTCACAGTAGAGCATAGTTGGACTGTTAGGGAGTGGGAGTTTTTCTAGGCGGAGTGATGATTCACCGTCTAGAAGTTGATTAAGCTCAGGATCTGAGCTTTGGGAAGAAGCGAGCAAGTGTAGATCGATTGACATTTGCAGTTCATCGATACGTGACAATGTATCGGCGACAACGTTGTCTTTGCCGGAAATGTGTCTAATATCGGTTGTGAACTGCGAAATGTAATCGAGGTAGCGATACTGCCGAGGCGAACAGTTTGCTTTTCTCTCATGAAAAGCAAAACTGATCGGCTTATGGTCAGTATACACTACGAAGTGTCTCGCTTCTACCATATGCCGAAAGTGTTTAATACCTTCATATATGGCCAGAAGTTCACGGTCATAAGGTGAGTACTTCTGCTGAGCCGGCGTGAACTTCCGTGAAAAGAATGCAAGAGGTTGCCACTCTCCGTTATAAAATTGCTGTAATACTGCACCCATTGCCAAGTCAGATGCATCAGTTACTAACGCTAACTTTGACTGACAATCTGGGTGTGCGAGTAATGCAGCATTGCACAAGCTTTCCTTGCACTGATTGAAAGCTTCCAACGCGTCGTGAAAAAGATTGATACGTTGGGACGCTTTAATGGAACCTGTGAGCAAGGCATTCAAAGGTGCTTGAATTTCAGCGGCGTGTGGTATGAAGCGCCTGTAGAAATTGAGCATGCCTAGAAAACGCCTGAGCTGTTTGGCAGTTTGTGGTGTGGGGAAATCCTTTATCGCCTGTACTTTAGACTCGAGCGGGATAGTGCCTGATGCAGAAATATGGTATCCTAAAAATGTCACCTCTTTTATGCCAAAAACGCACTTTGAAGTGTTGACGACGATACCATACTCTTTCATGCGACGAAAGAGTTCGTGCAAGTGCCGCTCGTGCTCAGACTCATCCCTGGAGAATACAAGAAAATCGTCAAGGTAGCAATAGCAAAAGTCGAGGCCTCTGGTCATCTCGTCAACAAACCTTTGGAAGGTTTGTCCTGCATTCCTGAGACCGAAGGTCATGTAGGGGAACTCGAACAAACCAAAAGGTGTGCTTATTGCCGTCTTCTTGATGTCTTCCTCGTTGACTGGTATCTGGTTGTACGCCTTCATTAAATCTATGGAAGAGAATATTTTACAACCAGAGATATTATGAGCAAAATCGTGAATGTGTCTGATTGGATATCGATCAGGAATAGTACGTGCATTGAGGAGTCTATAGTCGCCACAAGGGCGCCATCCATTTTCTTTTTTGGGTGCGAGATGTAGGGGTGAAGCCCATGAGCTCTCGGAAGGGCGCGCGGTACCATTATTTAACATAAGTTGGAACTCTTGTCGCGCAATTTTTAATTTATCAGGTGCTAATCTGCGGGGAGTGCATGAAATTGGGGGACCAGGTGTGGTGCGAATGAAATGTACCGTGTTGTGTTTTGGTGTACTTGTTATGCCAGAAGGGCGAGTAATTTCTGGGTACATCTCTAAAATTTTGTGAAATTTAGTGTCGCCTTTAACAATTTTTACAGAATTAATATCATTGCTAGCATAAGATGCACTGGCTGAAAGCGTGGTAGCATTGTCGATTAGGCGTTGATTACGGCAATCTACAACTAAATTATAAAAACTAAGAAAATCAACGCCTATGATCGGTTTAGTCACATTAGCTACAATAAAGCGCCATATAAAATTACGCCTAAGGCCAAAATTCAAGCTAAGCTCGACAAACCCGTATGTATTTATAATACTTCCGTTGGCAGCGATGAGATGGTAGTCCATCTGGGCCCGTCGTTCCTTGAGCGCGGAGTGGGGGTAGACACACAGGTCACTCCCGGTGTCCACCAGGAAGTCCAGCTTTGTAGTGTGGTCCTTCACGAAGAGGCGACTCGCAGAGGGCGGGCAATCGTCAGTCACCATTAGCGACTGCTCCTGGATTTTCCTGCATTGCTTCACACCTTTTGTTGCACTAGATTGTGACTTGGTCCTCCGTGGTGAAGCGGAACGACGATGAGGTGATGAACTGCGAGGCTTCGGATGGTACATAGACCGAGTATGTTCGTCTAATTTTGATGCTAATTTCTCCACCATGTTTCTGAGCTCAGCGATCTCGCTGGGCGAATGTACTGGCATACTCGTCGATGTTGATGCGACGTTGTGAGGTGAAGTAATTTCCTGTAATCTATCTGCCAAATCCGATAATTGTTCAATGGTGTGGGTAGTTTGAGAAGTAAGCACGGTTTGAATTTTCTCCGGTAAACGGTCACACCAAATTGTTTTAATAACATCTTCTGATACCGAAGGTCCTGCTAGGTCCTGAAGGTGTCTCAGAAATTGCGAAGGCTTCCTGTCCCCAAGCTCCTCATGCATGAGTAATTGTTTAATCTTATTTTCCTGAGATGTAGTAAGTCGGCGAATTAATTCCGTTTTAATTTTATTATATTTATTTTCCGCTGGAGGGTTGATAATAATTTCTTTAACCGTTTTTGCAATCGACATGTCCAGGTTAGTGATGACATGTGTATATTTAGTATGGTCATCTGTAATGTTATAATTATAGAATTGTCCTTCTAATAATGCAAACCATATCTCTGGATCGTCTGCAGAAAATTGCGGAATTTTAAAATTATTCCGACATCCCGACGACAAATCGTGTCGTTCGCTTGAAACGCGCACTTTACGCGTGCGACCTACGGTGACGTGGTCGCCGTTACGCGAACCGGCGGTTTTAACGGATTCACTGCTATCACTCATAATGTGCACTGTTCGGGGTCACCAGTTTGGTAATGTGTGTGGTGCGAGTTAATGTTCGTAGACGATTAGTATGAATAATCAAGTCTTTTAAAACACAAATTATTTATTACACGTAAAAACAAAAGTCACATATAACGAAGAAACACAAAGAAAGATAGTCCACACAATTTACAAATAATACAGAAGGAGTGTACATATATCAGAAACAAAACTACAACGTTCACTAAAAAGTAGGTACGGTAAGTAGTGGCCGATATATAGCGAGTGCAAGGAATCCGCGACGGTTGGGTGTTTGCGACTCACTCGCCGGCGATACGTTTCGCGCGGTCGGCTGTGGACGACCCAAAATTACGTCACACGGCTCAGGTAGCACTAGCCGTGCAGATAATAAATAAATTTAACCGACGTTGGTGATTAGTGGGTTGTGTGTTTTATGTTATCTTAAAATAATTAAATAAATATATTTTTGTTTAAATTTGTGACGTTTATATAATATAATTGATTTTGAATAAATAAATAAATATGTGTAATTATATTTTATATAAATAAATTATTAAATAAATTAATTAGTGGGAGTAGCCCACATGCTTGGAATTATCGTAAAAAGGGAACTAATTTTGAGTGTCGTTTACGAAAACTTAAAATAGAAGCTGTAGTAACACCTGCCGACGAGCTGACTCACGAAAAGGACTTATTAGAACAAGACATTCATGAAGATGATCTCCAAAGTGTTAACGATTAAGAAGAACTTCTGTCTCATCTCTACGAGGACACTTTGTTTATGAAAGTAGATGAAAAAAATAATTGAAAATTACTTAAAAACAAAAAGTCCCCTAAAAGTTTTAAGCATTTTTGTCACATTTGTGAGAATAAAAATGTATATACTTTTTTACCAAAATATGTACAAATAACACAAATACATAGATATAAATATATGTATTTATTAACAAACGTCCAAACTAACTGTGAAAAGTAAATTGTTCACAATTTCTTACAATTGTTACTATTTAACAAAGCGTAAGAGTGTTTGTTTGTTTGCTTAAACGCTAAGATCTCTGGATCTACTGATCCGATTTACTTTCTTTTTATTTGCTTTTTATTTAAACTGCATTCTTCAGAAGTACTATAGGCTATATAACATTACGATTTATATGTTAGTTAGCCTTAAATAACGAAATAATAATAATAAGGAACGCCATCGAATTGCTTTGCCTTTAATTCTGCAAAAATTGTTAATTACATTTCAGTACGTTGTATCGTATTACATTTTAATAATTTTAAAAAATCTATCTCTTTTAAATAAGTGACAATAAGGCATTTTGTGACAAAAAATGATTGAAAATTGTAAGATGATATTTGCTCGATTTTTATTTTACATGTATATTGAAACTTCCGAGCGAAATTTATTCCATATACAAGGAAATTTTATGAAGATAATCTTCGGCTTCTACAGTGTGTAATTTGAATGTATACTTTTCGAGACAATGCAAAATTAAAATAATTCAACGCTCTGTTTACGGCCGCAAGACTAGGCTCGAGTCCTGCGAGGCGCGCCCTTGCCCCCGATAGCGCCCTATCACACAACCACGTAGTGTTTATGATTGAATGTATCAATCTGTTGGCAAATGCATGATAATAAAAGAATTATTGGTAGTATGCGGACGAAGCCGCGAGTGAGCCTCTAGTTCAATAATATTTTCATTCATTTTAATAACTAAGGTGCTTTACACCCATTATAGTCTTGGTGGGTTATATAATGATTTAATGATCTTAAGTGTTAATAAAATTGTAATCTAAATATTATTAAATATTGTAATAGATATTGGAATTTTACTTCAACTTAAATATTCCGCATCTAGCATAAACATATATAGTTTTTTTTTAAATATAAATATTAACTCTACTTTAGAAGAACTAAAAGAAATATTTTGTTTTTATTCATGATAATCTCACGATACATATTTATTTATTTTTTTATTTATTTATTTGTACACCACTTGTATACATACATTACAATAAATTTTCACATATTTTGAACCCACGACTATCTCACAACGTACGTAATGTAATAAGATATACAACCAAATAAACAAAGCTAACTATCAACAGACAAATTAAATATATCAAAAACATCTCACAGAATACCCTCAAATAAAAACGCGTGAAATAAAACACCTTTTAAGAGAAACGCTTCATAAAATACTAAGAAAAGAAAAATAAACTCCTAGTGTAAAGCTTCGAAACAAATGCAAGGTATAAAATGTCCAGCGAAGTGTGTAAGAAACAAATAAGTTGAGAAAGAATAATACCTACGTGGACCAAACAAAATTCTCAACATCTGCTCAAGGTTCCTTACAAGAATGTAATTGGTTTAGATACCTGATATTTGGATAGAAGCCGTTTGTGGATCTGGAAAATCTTTGTTTTTACTTATAGTGAAGACAGACATTATTTTTAGCTTCACGCTATATAAGGTAGGCTGGGGGAACCTGGGAGCCTAGTGCTATGACGCTCTTTGTCCGTCTGAGTGTTTGTTCGGTACAATATTTTTAATTATTTAGAGCAACATCACGTTTTTTCTTGTAAATAATGTTAAAAAACATTCCCTGCAATGCTATGATTTTATAAATTTCGGAATGTTGCATGTTCAATGGCTAGACTCAACGCCGAGCTTTATCCACTAAAGCGAGAAACAAACATAAACATTGTTTATTGCCTGAAGGGGAAATCGAACTCACAACCACCAAATTTATAGTCACACGCTACCGCACTGTATTTAGAGTATCACGTCTGTATTTAGAGTTAGAGCACAATACAGAAATTATTGAAATAAATATGTACAAATAAAAAACTTTATTTTTAATCAAATACCCAGTGTTTTTCTAGATATAGAAGCACGAAGAAATGAAAAGAAAAAATGCTTTATTTCATTCCAAATGTCAATTTATTATTCCCATTGGAAGGAAGTATTGACATTACCCCGCTTATTTAAGACAAAATGCGGCGTAGAATTAAGCTACTCAACGCACGATGTCTGAATGCTCGACTGGTTCTCTCTGCCTACCCATTACAGGAAAATACGTAAAGCTAGAAATAAAACACACAAAAATATGCCCAACCCAAACACAAACACAAGACAAAAATCTTCTATTTTCCCACATCGCTGCAAGGAAGTATTGAAAGGCTATAAATTAGCCGCCTTATCTCGCTGACCATTCGCGGCACATGCTCGCGGATTACTAGGAAGACTCTCATTTCACGCAGAAAAAATAAACGGTTGTGTTGTTTTTTCTATATATAAAATGCTTTTATTTGGACACTATTATGCATAGCCGTTTCCAGCTTAAGTTTGCTTTGAGAAAAATTGTTTACTTTGAAAAAAATATTTGTAGTATAAATATTGCTACTATTTTTTTTTTATTTCACGCTGTAGCAGGATAGGCAGAGGGAAGCTAGTGTTAAGACACTCCACTTTCCATCACATCCGCTATGTAAGAGTGACTTTACGGAATAATCAGTGCTGATAGTCCATCGTTGGAGACAGCCCCACGAGGAGCCGCCAACTATAGCTAGGCTTCTTATATTTTGTAATTCATTTTTACATCTAACGTCGGCCAAATCTTACGTAAATTCTCAATATTCACGCTGTATCCTGCTTATAGACAGTGGGAATTTAGTGTTAAACACTCGAGACATTCGAGATAATTTTAATATTCATTTTCATTTATGTACAGTTTAGTTCTTTTGGTTTCCCAGACTTAGTGTCGTTCTCTAAATAGTGAAGGAGAACAGTGAGCTTTATCACTCTTCGTTACCAAAAATAAGCAAAAAATGTATGAAAATAAAAAGTGAAAAATTAAGATTTTATCTGTCTTGGATTCAAAATTTTATAAATTATATTATTTTCAGCAAGAATAATTATTTATTTATAAAAAAATATTAAAAGATTCTTTGTGAAAATAATAAATATTCCTATTAAATGCTAGGAGATAGTTTTGAGTTCATCGTTCAAAAGAGCTTAATACATGCTTGAATAGAGTTTTAAGAATGATCTCAAAGAGATTCAACCATCTGATTTGTTTCAAAACTGATTTTTTATAAAGTCTGTTAACGGATAATAATTTCAACTAATAAAGTCTTAAGAAAATATTGACCAACAATTGTATACTTTTATTAATTGAATTGAATTATTCGGCCAGTCGTGGCGCAGCTCTGAGGTGTGACTGTAAAACCGACTGGTTGTGGGTTCGATCCCCACTCAAGAAGATGAAATATTTACTTAAATTCCATTTCTTTGTTCTGGTGTCGAGGTTAAGTGCGGCGTTAAGTTCTGCTACTTAGTGGGGAACGGAGTGTCTTAACACTAGGTTCCCTCTCCCTACCCTGCTGTGCTGGGGATACAGCGTGAAGCTGAATTATTATCACTGATTATCATTATTTTGTCTCGGTTTACGCGGAATGCATAAGTCAAATTTTTCGATGCGTGAACCCGGCGTTCATCGACCTCTAAATGTTTTATAACACATGTAATAACCTAATGTAATAACCTAATGTAAAGACACTCCGTTCCCCACATTCCGCCGAATTTTTCGAGACATTGTGTGTTGAGTGGCGGATATGGAGTGGCTTTACGACGTTGAACTCTTTGAGGTAAAACGTAACGTTCCCAAAGGAATTTTTAGATCTCGTCTCTTAGTGCCTACTATAGTTCCCAAAGTTATTCTTATGACTACTTTCGGCTTTCCGCTTTCGACGTCCTAAATAGTTTACCAATTTTATTTGTATTACCAAAAAAATAATGAAAGATACTTAAATTAAGATATTATTGTGATTTAGGTACTTTAGACATAGAATTGTGCATCTTAAAGTTTTGGAGAAGGAATTGAATATACAATCATCCTCCAATAGATACATAATATTAAAACCGCTGTTATAACATCTTTATTTATGGTTTGATATTTAAATTAAATTGAAAAATTATATTTAAATTATTTTAATTTCTATGCTTTGATAAAAAAGCGCAGCGTTAATCCCCGTCGCTTAACTGTGTCTTAACCAAATTCCCTCTACTTTTTCATCTCTGCTGCGAGAAAATGTGCAAAGATGGATATTACACGACAAAATTTAAACGTAACTATATTGCCATTAATTGGTGTAGTAGCAGTTAACTAACTTGAGCTCAGTTTGACCGTATACTCGGACAATTGGCGCTATTCGACCGGCAAATTTAGTTAGTGAGTGGGAGATGATTTAATTTTGTCCATCTAATATTATAGGAAAGTAATTTTATGTATCTTCTTAAAAGTATAGATAAAAAATAAATAAATCAGCTTCACGCTGTATCCCGACACTGCAGGGTAGGCAGAGGGAACGTAGTGTTAAGTAAGACATTTCGTTCCCCATTTTCTGCCGATTTCTGAAGGCATGGCGTGTTGAGTGGCAGAACTCAACGCCGCGCTTTGCCTCGACACCATAGCGAAGAAATGGAAATATAAATTTAAGTAAATATTTCATCTCCTCGAGTGGGGATCGAACCCACAACCAGTCGGTTTTACAGTCACACTTTGTGACCCTGCACCACGACTAGCTTTAATAGTATAGATAACATCTTACATTAGTCACTTAAAGTAAGACTAATTTGATATATGATAGAACGTTAAAATTCGTTAACGATTTCCTTTGCAATGAAGTAAGTTATTGGTTTGATTGTCACTTATTAATGAACTTGAGTAATTAAAATCGATTATACCAGAAATAGTGAAATGTGTGTTAAAAGTTATAAAAAAAATATTGAAGTTTAGCTGTCGATCCTTTTTTTCGTGGGAATCGCGTTAATGGGAGTATTAAAGAGTTGTGTTGTATGTAGTATGATATCACATTAGACCTGTAAATATTGTGTTAAAAATAAGTGATACCCGCGAGTGGGGGTTGAACCTACACTTATAATCAAATGCTATCTATCGAAGATAAGAAAAAGTAACAAATATAAATGCAAACAATAATTATTATTTTATTTACTGTATTAAACAAAATTTCCAAACTAATATTTCTAAACTTTTACATTTTTATGTAAATTCATTGAAAAGGTTTTTTATAACGCGCTAAAACTCTTAATATATCAATAGATTCAAGGAAAGTCTCAGAAGGTCCTACTGAGCTAGTAGAAAAGTTGGTGTTCGGCAAAAACATATCATTTTCGTACGTTCACATAATTTTTTATTCTGACCTAAATCAACATCGTCCCTGAAATATGAGATATTTTCGCTTCGGTTTAGTTTAACCGTAAGTTGATAAATTTGATTTTTTTGACCCAAATCACAAGGAATTAGTTAGATAATGTGAAATATGTAGAAATTACTGTTACTTTGTGAACAATAATAAAATATTTTTCTTCATAATTATACCCAATTAAATTATAAATTAAATTAGATGTTTTTATGACTATTTTCTTTAATTAGCACAAGTGTAAAGATTCATATTAGTTGAAATCTATTATAGTTATCTCCGAGGGAAGAGGCTGGGCTAGGTAACAAAATATAAACAATACAAATTTTTTCGAGCTCAACCTAGTTATTTTGCTTCTCCGCCTAATTCTCCATACCACGCGTATTGTGAAAAACGGAATGATTGAAGCAAGGTTTCCTGCCTACCTTATAAGATACCACAGACAATGGCGAAGATAAAAATAAATATTTTATTTATTGTAACCTCTTTTTTAGGAGTTGGTTTGTTTATTTGTTCGTTCGTTCGTTCGTTTGTTCTTTCGTCAATTCGTCCGTTCGTTCGTTCGTTCGTTCATTCGTTCGTTCGTCCGTCCGTCTGTCCGTCCGTCCGTCCGTCCGTCCGTCCGTCCGTCCGTCTGTCTGTCCGTCCACCCGTCCACCCGTCTGCCCATCCGTTGGTTCGTTCGTTCGTTTGCTTGTTTAAACGCTAATATTACTGGGTGACTAATCCGATTTACTCACTTTTTGCTTTGGTCTTTGGGAGCGCTATAGCCTCTATATATAAGATTATGGCGTATGTCTTAGTTAATATTAAATAACGGAATAACAATAATAATGAAAGCCATCGAATTGCTTTAAGCATGTGCGCTGCAAAGATAGCTAAATATATGTCATTGCACTGTATGACAAAAATATCCTATTTTATTAGTTCTAAAAATTTGCACTACCGTATATCTATATCTAATAAATAAGACACAATAAGGCATTTTTTGACAAAATATAATTGAAAATTGCTAGATTTTACTTACCGAGATTATTGAAAATTGCTAGATTTTACTTAGCTCGATGAGAACGTTTGGCGTTTGTTAGAACTTATTTATATTGTAGGGAGATTGTTGTAGAACAAAAGTATTATGGGTGGCTTGCGAGCGAAGCCGCGAGTGGGCCGCTAGTTTTATACTAGGATCCGCCACATGCTGTGAACGGTGGGTGGAGCTGAGCGAAGCTATGTTGCGCAAAATTTTTGCGATTTTTTTGGGAAAATATCTATTTTGTCCGCACGCGCTGGGTTAGGTTAGTCAAAGTTCAATCTGTGCGTGTAAATTTTAAAACGTTCCACAGCTTAACCCTATGGGACACATTGTGACCATTTACTCAAAAATTACAATTACAATTACAATTATCACAAAACTACTTCACTGGGATCACCGTGTCGTCCACAACGTTCCTGCAAAATTTACAGAGCTGCTGTAAGAGCATCGCTCAGCTTAATAAATATAATTTAAAAATATCCATCTCATCTTTCCAGTAAATCTATTTATTGAATCAATCAAAACATACATACAATAAAAAAAAAACATCAAATATCCAACAATAATCTCCAACAGAATCCAGCATAAAACTTATTTAGTAGCTGTAAATAGCTATCAAAATCTTTGAGCTACCAATACATATTGGACTGGTTTCTATTCGGGACGTGCCCGAACAGTCGTGTCATCGATAGCCATCATAATGCCGTTATTAATCTCATACATTTTGATGACTTCATCCCAAACAATTTATACAGTGCTAAAGTTTGGAAAGAAGACCACTTTGGTATCATCCAAATATACTCGTATATTAATATAGGAATATTGGATTATTTATGTTGTTGTTTAATGTTATTTCCTGATTTTTTTTATATTATTGCATATTGCATCATTAGATTATATCTGTATATGAAAGAGATAATCTAATGATGAATCACTCTGTTCTCTATTTCAAGAACATTTCGTTCTTTCGATCAAAAGTGTAACCCAACGCTGTACTATATCTTATTAAAATAGTAAGAAGTCTATGTTCTTACTTATATATTTTTTTCTAACTAGCAACCGAACCCACAACCATCACGAACAACCATTCTCTTACAATTTACGCCACAATGGAGTCTAATTTAATATACAGAAATTAAATATTGGCTTCGTATCGACGAGGTGTCGAAAATGCAAATTATGTTTACACGCGGAACGTCGTCGAACGACAGTCAACATTCGACAGCGACTCAGGGAAGCGATTATGTAGAGGAATGCCGATAGAATAAATTTTGTCGAAATTAAAATTGACAAAGAATCAAGCTTGGAATTGGTGAATGGTATTTTTTTTGTGATGTTTTTTCATGGAAACAGCTAAGTGGAGAGTGATGAGTGTTTTCTGAATAAATTATTTCGGCAATATTCTGTTAGTATGTCAGTTGTATTTATAATAAAACTTTGATCTATTTATTTCAACCTCTTTGGTTTCCGAGTGACTGAGAGGCAACGCACAGATGAAACTACTCCACTTAGAAAGTTGAAATTTTTCATGTAGAAAAGATTTCTCGAAATTCAAACCGGAACGAGTAACATTGAGTGAGAGAGTTTAATTTTATGTCTTATAGTTCACGCCAGCGCCACGCAAGTAATGAGACAAAGCGAGGCGTTGAGTTCTACCAAATAACATGCAATCCCTCCAGATTCGGTAGAATATGTAAAACGTACTTTTCCAGGTTCTCTTTTGCTTGGCTTGGGTTATGTGCGGGATAGACCATAAAGCTAAAAAAAGTTTTTAAAATCTCAATATTTTACGTCGTTGTGATTTGTATGCGTTTGGAAGTTCAGTTTTATTATCTATTCGCATACTATGGTATGTACGTTTTCGTTCAGAAAATACTATAGATTTAAAAAAAAGAGATATTGGTACAATTACAACGAAAAACACTGTAATTGTACCAATATGTTTTTAAATAAACCAATTAAAATTAAATCCTTGCATTCATAAATAACTTAAAACATGCGCAAACCCAATCGAGTCGACCATTTCCACTTAATCGGCTAGAATCAATTCAGCCTTGTGAAAACCAAACAATTTCGGATTATTATTATTATGAATAATAACCCAAATTTGTCATTTTTATGGCTTAACTAAATCGGGGGCCGGAAAAAAGTCCTATCTAAAAGGACGCTGTTGGTTTAGGTCGGTATCATAAATTTATTATGTAAACATATGAAAATGATATGCTTTGCTTGGACTTGGTCAGCAAAAAGTTTGCATGTGATTCTTTAGTGCCCCGGTTTGTATGATTCTATCTCATTTGTATTCGTTTTTTTTATATATTTACTTACATATGTGCGGACCGTATGTCCGTAGTTAGTGATTTAGGATGCAAATTTAACATATTCTTATAGAGATTTTATTATTTCTAAGAAAAGATTTGAATGTCAAAAATAGAGAAAAAAATGTAAAAAGCCAACTAACTATATTCTTTTAGCTTCACACTCTATCACACCTACAACATAGTAGACAAAGGGAATCTCTATTAAGAATATAAAAATTTTAGTCGGAAAAACCTATGGCCCAATTGGCTAGAGCACTTAAATGATATCTAGGACTCACGAGTTCAAGTCCTGCTACGTTACAACTTCAATACGTATTCTAAAATATTTTCACTTATTTTTTGTACTATCTGTACAAAATTTTTTACATCTTTCTTATTCTGTTTAACTCTTGTATACAAATTGTATGAAAGATATTTGATCTCATATAAACGCTTCTAAGAAAAAATATATAGACATCAATTGCGGTTGGGGTGTTGTTATAATGTTTCACGTAAGCTTATCACGTAAAGCTTTGGATATTTAATGCTACTCCCAAATCAAAGGACGTTCGTACTATGTCCTGAATACTTCATAAGGTAATCAACAATATAATAATATAGATATTTTTTGTATGTGATAAATTGTTTTGTATTTTTTTTGGCTTCACGCTGTATCCCGCACGTAGCAGGATAGGCAGAGGGAATCTGGGGGCATTAGTTAAGTCGTTCCGTTTCCACTTATTACCAATTAACTTCTGTTCTCGATTTACCATCGAATTATGGAAGCATTGCTTGATGAGTGGCGAATCGATCAACGTCGCGGTTTGCCTTGGTACTAAAGCAAGAAAATGAAAACAAAAAATATTTCATTTCCCCCAGTGGGAATCGAACCCACTACCTGTCGCATTTTAAAGTCACATGGTTGTATCTCTGCGCCACGACTGGCCTCATAATTGTATACTAATTATTATTTCTACCTTCACTCATAACAGTACATACAGTATAAGACACTCTGTTTCCTATGCACCTGACAGTTTTTGAGACAATGAGTGACGGGATTCAAAGCTGTAATTTGTCTTCTTCTAAGCCTTCGAGTTTGAATCGAATTCAGAACCTTAAATCAAAAGTCATCAAATTTCCGTGTTTACATTAACAAATACCCGATATTTTAAATATTAATTATATAAAGCCATCAAACCATCTATGCAATTACAAAAAATTACAAATATATATTTTTTTCAGTCTCACGTTGTACTCCGCATATAGCAGAGGCCTAATGTAAAGACACTTCGTTACCCACTTTTCTCATATCTGCGACAGGGAATCGAACCCACAACCTATGACTGTAAATGTGACATTTACAGTCACATCCTTGTGCCAATACACAATGAAAGCCTCACAAACATTCAAACGAACAAACAAACACATTTGATATACAAAGTAAATTTTATCAAAATCTTCCATACTTTACACTTAAAACCTTTCTTAAGCCAAACACTACGTAGAATATAGACAGGAATTGATTCCAACAATCAGTTTCCGCTAACACGGTACTAATGCCACTATTACAAAGACAAATACGCAGCTATCTTCCTTTATTCGTGTGTTTCTACGTCGCGAATTAACGGTAACGAGTATAGTTCGAGGAGACTGATCGGTTTAGCAGCTGCTGAGAAAAGTTTTGGAGGAGGTCTTTTATGGTTTTTTTGTATGAAAAAGTAGACCAGTCATAGAGTAGGCAAAGTGTAACTGTGAACGTGATAGGTTGTGGGTTCGATTCCTATTCGAGAAATTGAATGTTTAATATTTTCATTTTGTTTACTCTGGTGTCTCTAGAATTCGGCGGAAAATGAAGAACAGAGTGTCTTAGCACTAGGTTCCCTCTGCCTTTCCTGTTATGTGGGATCCCCCACCCCCCCACCATAGCGTGACAGTGCAAAAAAAAATAAAAACATTGTTTAGAAAACAATATTCAAAAACATACAGTTAAAATATTATTTATTCAATAAAGTCAATAAAATTAACTCCTAAATTGTCAACGCCACGACTGAATAGATATATATTACAATAAAAAAAAAACAAATTCCTACAAGTGGGAATCGAACCCACAACCATCACTTTTAGATTCAGACTATAACATACAACAATAGCATCAATAAATATCAAAAGGATCCTAAAAAGAAACTTATATCCTTTCTAAAGCCAAAATGACCAATAAACACTATCCATTCCAGTACCACCAAACTGAACATATCCATAACTCAATGTAACAAACAAAAACTCTAAAACTAGCCAAACCGTACGAAAAGGCAGTACATTCATATAGTTTGTTGCGCATTTATTGGCTCGCTTCCTACGAGAAAGCTATTCACCGCTTTGTTCGGGCGATGCAAGGAAGTTGTAGGCGTGGTGTGTACTTCACGGAACCATCAGAATTTGGAGTTTATGCAATATAGGTTATATTGTAACTAAAAATGTTTGTTTTGTAAGACAAGTTTATGAGCTACGCTTTGTCATGTCTCGTACATACTTTTTTTTCGCTTGACGCTTCACGCTGTATCCCGCATATAGGGTAGGCAGAGGAAACCTGGAAAACTAATGTTAAGATTTTCCTTCCCCAAGTAATGAATTCTGATGGCATTGTGGTTCCATTTAAGTATCGGATTTTATGCGAGATACGACGTGAAACTATAAAAAAATAAGACGAAAATTAGCTCATCCTCAAGTCCAAACTGCAAACAAATAAATACTGACGATAAAACTAAGAGAAGCTTTCAGTATGAAACTTTTAAAAAGTTGTCTGAGCTAACAAGTAGTTCAAATTTTTTCGCTTGATTTATTATATAAAATTTTGCATTAGAAACTCGAAAGTACCGGTATCAGCGTAGTGGTAGTAATATTTTACCTGAAGCACCCGTTCAGAGGAAGTGTCCGATTTAAATTTACCGACCAAATGTGATGTATGTTTAGATAAGTTAAGTATTTTGGTACTTTCGATTTTACATGTTAATTGTATGGAGTGGAGTGTCTTGTGTAGTGTTAAGCCACTTCGTTCTCCGCTTTTTTCACGAAAAATTTAAATAGTAAGCATACTCTGCTACACAGGTAAAAATGTGAAACGACATACAAATTATATATATTTTTTACTATGAATAATGTAACTGATATCCCAAACACTTTAGGAAATATTATTTAATAAATAATGCCTTGGCTCGTAATGTGTCTAGTGGTTAGAACCTTTTATAGTTGTGATCGTGAAGAACCCAAAATCTTTTAGAGATTCAGAAGAAACAGTATTAAGAATTTTATATTGTGCCATTTGAAGGTATCGCTTTAATAATATATTTGCCATCAGAAGTTGTTCTTGTGTCAGTTATTTTTATAACTGGAAACTCGACAATATGACATTGTTATAACTCGAAGCTCGTCCGAAGAAAAGCCAAGAGCGCGTCCTATCTTCCTCTCCACTATAACTGCGAACTAGTTATAATAAAAGGAAGAAAGAGTACGGGCCCCTCCCCGCCCCTACACCGTGGATTCCGACCAGACCGTGGCTTTACAGTCATCGTTGAACCCTCCGAGACGTTTGTGTGTGATCTTTCCGAAGGTACTTGTTACGCTTGTTTATATTAAGATTGTATTCGAATGGTGATTCGTGATGGTGATTGATTTGTGAGATCAATATAAGTCGTTGGAACGAACGCACTACCGCAAGGCGGCCGATATGTTAAATAAACGCACGGCACACACTCCACAGTCGTGTCTCGAACCGTAGGCGGACACTACTACATACACCAGAGTTCCAGGACATAAAATAGCACCACACACCCGTAAGAGACAGGCGGACACTACTACATACACCGGAGCTGGGACATAAAATAGCATCGCACACCTACTAGTCGTATACCAAGTCGTAGAAGTGGTATATAATATATCAATGACCAACACCATACAAACATAGCTTACGTACCGCGAGCGTACTGCGAGACGACATCAGCCACGACATAGTTAATGTCGCTATAACAGTTCGCATAAGCCCATCACGTCAGCTTCCGCGACGTCAAGCAACATTCAATATCATAATATTGGTCAAAGATCACTTGGATCCACAATATGTGTCGCTCCTACACATATATTGCCTTTATAGAAATTCGATCCTAAAAGATCGTGCCATTATAGACTTCCAATTATTATATTATATTTATAATATATTTGGTACGAGTCTGTGCATCATACATATTAGTACCGTACTACTTGACAGTTTGACTCGACCGCTGCCTTTCGAGTTCTGCACCCACCTATATAGACAGAACGACGGTCGCGACACTCGGGACGACAATACACGAACTCGTCTCGATTAATTTGGTATTAAAATATATAATGTGTATTATTCATAATTAACTATGTTATTTATGTGTATTGCCATGCATATTTTATTTTATTTATTTATTTATTTTTAATTTATACTCAAGGTACATACTGTTACAATAATTGTACAATATAAAAAGCATAGTGATAAATACATGTTTTTATAGTATAATTACAATTAATCAGCTTCACGCTGTATCCCGCACACAGCAGGGTAGGCAGAGGGAACCTAATGTTAAGACACTCCGTTCCCCATTTTCTACCAAATTCTGGAGGCATTGCGTGTTGAATGGCAGAACTCAACGCCGCGCTGAAACTCAAAGAACTTCTCAAGAACAATCAAATGGTAGTAATAAAACCATCTGACCAAATCAAACAATGCCAGAAACGTAAAAGAATGAATGCGGCAGAGCGAGATGATGTGGTCGGGCGTCTCCAACAGATAGAGACGAGATCAGAACCAGAGATTGGCCCAGCATCCATTACCAAAGCTAGTCGTCAAAGTCAAAAAGTTTTGTAAAAGTGTTCCTGATCAGCATTGTATTTTACTTATTACTTATTTAAATTATACCCGATTACAAGACTAATCTTACTAAACCAGTTATGATAGTTGGAGACTTTAACGTTGATGTCTCACAAAACCATCTCATTGCCCAATTTTATGCTCCGTGAGTTCAATTTGTTTTTTATTGAAAATCTAAAAATGTATGATTTAGCTTTTACCAGAAATTTCGATATATCTTGTATGCCATTTGTGTTATATTTTTCGTATCACAGATCCATAATTAATAAAATTATATTGTATCAATATATATTTTATTTAAAAAATATAACCAGTTACATGAACGTATTTACGTACAACAAACACCCATGTCCATGGTACAGACACACCCAAGTTTTTTGTAAAAAAAAAAATTATCCTGTACGAATAGCATATATATTTTGAAAATCACATTCATTGACATATTCTATATATTGGCTATCAATGTATATCCCTTAAGTGGAAACTTCATATAGTATATTTCCTATAAGCCGTTAACTTCACTTGTGTGTTCTACCAACATAAGCCTGATGCTATTTACGACCAACCAAGTTTAGCTTAACTCACGTTCAACCTAAGGTGTTTGGCTTCAAACCAGATTATGATTTTCTGAAGTGCTATTTCCACATCTCGGGAACGATCTATACAGGTCGGTTCATAGAACCGACCTGTATAGATCGGTTTTACACAAAACAGGATTTATATAGATAAATCCTGTTTTGTGGAAAACCAGATTAGAGCAATGGGAGAATCACTACCTGTATAGGCTATGGATGTGGTTTCGATTTAAACTAGGAGAAACAAAACATTTTCAAATGGCAACGGGAAATTATAAAATGGAGTCTTGATACTTTCTATATTTTATTGTCTGCCTTGCTATTTGCGGGTTTTAACGTGAAGCTATCAAATTCTGTAAAAAAAAGAGCATAATATGATTTATACCAGCACCAATTATTGAGACTTCCGTCACTCTTCTTTCTTTTCAATATTTCTTTTTCTTTTATCTCAAATGATTCATGCTAGTAAATCAATCTAAAAAACACTAAAAAACACTATAATTCTAATAATATTTCCACTACAGCAAGTAACTCAACAAAATCACAAAATGTATTACATAAACACCAACACAACAAATTACAAGCACCACACACATAATAATTTCTCAAAAATTATTATCCCCATATTATACTTTAGTAAGTATTTTTTCACAGGATACCCTCCACTCGTATATCTTGGCAAGTTATACGCATAAGCCGTTAACTTCCCAAGTCAGGACTGCCATACATTACGTGCCCGCCGGTTGTTTACGGTTCAGAGGCAATATCACAGCGACGTTTAAATCACCATACAATGAAGGCAGTCGTATCATGACTTGAAACCATTCACAATTTCTCTCTAATCTGAAACGTAGGGTGTTTTTGATTATAGAAGGAGAAATAGTTTTGGTTAATACTAGATTTTACTTTAGGTGGTGGTTTACTTTAGGACGTGGTTTATAAGAAATAATTAAGAGTTGTGTATGAAACTTGATACGTTTTAAATAGCAGTGATGTAATATTAAGTATAATCTTCCTCGATAAATGGACTATCAATACAATTAGTTTTTTTAAATCGAAATGAAGCAGTTCTTGAGATTAGAGAATACAACCAGACAAACTCTTCAGCTTCGTTATATTAGTAAAGATTGATATTTATTTGTGTGGTTTCTATATTTTTATAAATTAATTGTTATCAGGCCAGTCGTGGCGCAGCGGCACGAAGTGTGACTGTAAAATCGACTGGTTGTGGGTTCGATCCCCACTCGAAGAGATGAAATATTTACTTAAATTTATATTTCCATTTCATCGCTCTGGTGTCGAGGCAAAGCGTGGCGTTGAATTTTGCCACTCAACACGCAACGCCTTCAGAATTCGGGAGAAAGTGGGGAACGGAGTGTCTTAACACTAGGTTCCCTCTGCTTACCCTGCTGTGTGCGGGATACAGCGTGAAGCTGATTTATTTTTTTATTTTATTTATAAATTTATAGTTAAATAAAATAAATAACTTGATAGATACTTCCTCTGACTACCCTGATATGTGCGGGATACAGAGTGAATGGAAAAAAATATAAAAAATAAATAAATTACAATTTTAAATTTCAACAGCTATTTATTCAGTGTATTACAAAATGGCTGTTACAAAATAATTTTTATTTAGCTTAAAAGCAACAGATAGAAGTAACCGTGGGAGCGCTAACTGAATTGTATGATGGACTAAAAGCTCAATTGTTAACCATTACGGCAAGATTCAGTTTTGTAAAGTGCTTGGTAAAGTGTCCTTTGCGCGCTGTTATATGTACGGGAGGCCGCTTTGGAAACTTACTTTAACCCCTTTAAGAGCTTATATATGTATGAATGTATGAGATCATGGAGAAGGAGGCCACTCGTGGCGCAGAAGTATAAGCGTGTGATTGTAAATGCGAGAGGTTGTGGGTTCGATTCTTTTCCCATTCAAATTAAATATTTAATATTTTAATTTCTTCGCTCTGGCGTGGAGGCAAAGCGCAGATCATTCAATTATTAAAAATCATTTTAAAATTTAGGCCGTCATGGTGCAGCGACAGTGGCTCACTGTAATAGCTATAGTTGTATGTTCAATTCCTAATTTGAAAAATTAATTATTAACACTTTTCCGATATGGTGATACAAGGTGTGGCGATAAATTTCAATATCCCGATTTTTTTCTTTTTTTGAACATTAAGTTTATTCTATAAAAAAAATTCTATACATGAATTTATAAATAATATCTACAGCTATAACAAGAAATAATAACGATATATCCGTCGCAGTTCTCCTCTGAAATGAAGCGTTACTAGCTTTCCCAATCAAACGAATCAAATTTAGTACTGGCGTTAAAACTTCAACGAACCACAAATGTTAAAACCGTCTTAACGCTCATGAAAAGAAAAGCTGACTTGACTATTCTCTTACAGAATTGTAAAACTCTGTATTTGTAACTCCTGAACTGATAAGATCGAGGTTTTAAGAGG
Source organism: Heliconius himera (assembly GCA_021202915.1). Taxonomy (NCBI): domain Eukaryota; kingdom Metazoa; phylum Arthropoda; class Insecta; order Lepidoptera; family Nymphalidae; genus Heliconius; species Heliconius himera. The sequence continues at coordinate 1,147,304 of JAJHJA010000281.1, forward strand.
TCAGAGGAGACGAAATAACGAGGTCACCATCGATTCTACTAAATATGATGGTTGAAGGTTCAAATTTAATAAGGGAAGTTTTTAATTACCTCCGCGTGATATTTTGACGACGCGGTCGAAACCATCGAAATAATAATATAAAATAATTTGTTTATGATACATGACAGATTTTAACTGCCAAATATAATGATGAGTTGCATCGAAACGATCAAACTGATAAAATTAAAAAACATAAATTAGCTTCACGCTGTATCCCGCACACAGCAGGGTAGGCAGAGGGGACCTAGTGCTAAGACACTCTGTTCCCCACTTTCTACCGAATTCTGGAGGCATTGCGTGTTGAGTGGCAGAACACAACGCCGCGCTTAACCTCGACACCAGAGCGAAGAAATGGAAATATAAATTTAAGTAAATATTTCGTCTCCTCGAGTGGGGATCGAACCCACAACCAGTCGGTTTTGCAGTCACACCTCGTGCCGCTGCGCCACGACCGGCCTCAAACTGGTTTTTCAATTCGAAGATTGTCAAGTTCAATCCAACCCACACTACACGTAATGTCGCGAAAATTGACCGGAGAGTGGAGACCAAGCACTAGGTCTCCTCTGCTTAAAACTGTAAAATGTTTTTTTAAAAACCTTTCTAATATAAAATTGGTAGCATTTTTAAATAGTAAATATTTATTAAGAAAACGTATGAAACTGACGTACAGCTTAGTAGGTCAGACAGCTTGGACGGTTTCGAAAGCGGCGCGGGTTCAAATCTCGCTACGTTAAAATTTTTATACGTATTCTTAATAAGTTTCTTTCCTAAGTGCGAAATAAAAACAATAAGGGTTTCTTTATGAGGTCACTTCCTCCAATTCATTTTATATTTCTCGCAACGATTCAAGAATATGAACGTTTAGCTTTAACCAAGCTATTTAGAATTCACTGTTCATTCAACAAACAGTAGTCTCCTTGAGAAGTATTTCAGCGTTATAAATGTATTGACGTTACTTGCGAATTTTATTTCCTGTTAGGTAACGCAATATGTTGTTTTTACTTTCTAAGTATGTAAAAGATTCTGGTAGTGGGTTCGATCCCCACTCGAGGAGATAAAATATTTACTTACATTTATATTTTCATTTCTTCGCTCTGGTGTCGAGGTAAAGTGCGGCGTTGAGAGTAGAGTGGTTCTGCCACTCAACACGCAATGCCTCCATAACTCGGCAGAAAGTGGGGAACGGTGTGTCTTAACCCTAGGTTCCCTCTGCCTAGCATGCAGTGTGCGGGATACAGAGTAAAGCTGAAGTATGTAAGAGATTATACAGAGTTAACACTTCTAGTAGGTTAGCTAGTGGGAACCTAAGAACCCAGTATTAAGACACTCCGTTCCCACTAAGACATTTCCTTTTGCCATTTTCCGCCGAATTCTCGAGGCATTGCGCGATGAGTGGCTGAACTCGATACTGCGTTTTGTATCGTTACCAGAGCCAGGAAGAGAATATACTCGTATAATTTTTTTCTGAGTGGAAAATGAACCCACACCTGTCGTGCTTACGGTCGCACGCATGTGTTCATGCGTAAAGACTGGAATCCTCATACGAATTACATCGTAAATGAATATTATAACATAGAATATTTTATGGATATATTGAAACAGCTTATATCTCGTCTTATATCATAAAAAGTTTTCAAGGAAGTTAATAATTAAAACATTTTAATTAGCAACTTTTAATTAGTAGCTATCTTTCTTGTTGTAATTTTTGTATCAACATTGCATTCAGACAATAGTCTTTTAAAAAGCTGATGTTTATACAGCGATAAGAGCCCGCGCCCTCGTAGCCCCGTGGGACAAGGGAATGACTGTAAACGCAATGGTTGCGGTTTCGATTCCCACTCGGAGGAATGAAATATTAAATGTTTTCATTTCCTCGCTCTTGTAAGGAGGCAAAACGCGGCGTTAAGTTCTGTCATTCAACACACCGTGCCTCGAAAATTCGGTGATAAGTGAGGAACGGAAGTGGCTTAATGGGGACGAGAAATAAAAATATAAATTTAAATAAATATTTTATTTCCTCGAGTGAGGATCGAACCCACAACGTTTGCGTTCCCAGTCACACACTTGTGCCACTGTGCCGTAAATGGCCTCAAAAAACTGATATATCTATTTTGCAATATTTCTCCCTTACATTTCATAAAATTTTATTTTTACTTTAAAAATGGAGTGAAACAAGCCTAAAATTGCCATTTAATGGTCACGTATTCTATCAGTATATTGGTGAAACACCTCGTAGCCCCGATAAGCGTGGACTATCGAATTTTTCGTGCGTAAAATAATTTAAAATTTCGAATGTTGATACTGTCGATAACACGTGTAGTGCAGTGTTAAATGAGTTTACGTGTTTGTATACATTGTATATATATACATTCCTATCAAGTTTATAAAGAAATTGTATAAAAATAAGCTTTTAATAGTAAAATTATATATAATCTATCATATAATAAGGCCAGTCGTGGCGCAGCGGCACGAGGTGTGACTGTAAAACCGACTGATTGTGGGTTTGATCCCCACTCGAGGAGATGAAATATTTACTTAAATTTATATTTCCATTTCCTCACTTTGGTGTCGAGGTGAAGCGCTGCGATGAGTTCTGTCACTCAACACGCAATGCCTCCAGAATTCGGCAGAAAGTGGGGAACGGAGTGTCTTAACACTTCCCTCTGCCTACCCTGCTGTGTGCGGGATACAGCGTGAAGCTGATTTAATAAGGTAAAAGAGGTCGTCGGTCGGTCATCGTGACGCAGCGGCACGGCGTCTGTAATTGTAAGCACTACGGTTTTGAGTTCGTTTCCTGCTCGCATTCTATTTTCATTAGTGAACCTGATAGAAAATTAAAGTGTATCTCGTGCGTCGTAAAAATTGTGTATGTTTAATCGTACCTTTTATGAGTTCAGACTTGATATGGTTAAATATTTGCATTTTACCCACTTCTGTTATAAACATCGCTATATCCCGCATACGCATGGTAGAGTCAAGACACTCCGTTCCTTGCTTTTTGCTCAAAATTTAAGACATTCCAAGATAAATGGCGGAATTAATCGCCGCGTTTTATTTTTTATAACGACAACATAAACAATTTATTACCTACCTAGCGGAATCGATCTCCCAACCGCCGTATTTATTTTTCTTCAAAATATCTAACTAAATAAATCAAAATAAAATCAGCTTCACGCTGTATCCCGCACACAGCAGGGTAGGCAGAGGGAACCTAGTGTTAAGACACTCCGTTCCCCATTTTCTGCCATATTCTGGAGGCATTGCGTGTTGAGTGGCAGAACTTAACCAGAGCGAAAAAATGGAATTATAAATTTTAGTAAATATTTCATCTTCTCGAGTGGGGATCGAACCCACAACCAGTCGATTTTACAGTCATACTTCTTGCCGCCGCGCCACGACTGGCCTCTAATATCTAACTATTTTAATAGAAAAGCGAATAGTTCATATAAATTGATTCAATTTGCTTATACATACACACATACGAGTATGTACCTACATTATAAGAAAAACTTTCACTTGGTCAGCGGTAACTTTGAGCTTTGGGCCTCGGGTCAGTATGGTGAATAGATTCTCGAAGCTCATTTTTACGTATCCCTCACGTACATACGTCCGCACTGACGTACTTGTACGAGTCAGCATTAGAATACGTGTTTAGGCCTTAAATTTTTGTTTTATAAAGAATATTGCTTGCTTGAGGAGGTTATGGGTAGAATTGATAAATTAAGTTATTTTTGTATGTAACAGGTAAAAAAAAACTAAAAATATCCAGCAAACAGCAGGATAGGCAGAGGGAACCTAGTGTTAAGATACTCAGTACCCCATATTCCGCCGAATTTTGGAGACATTGCGTGTTGAGTGGCGGATTTCAACGCCGCACTTTGCCTCCACACCAGAGCGAAGAAATAAAAATATTAAATATTTTATTTCCTCTTGTGGAAATTGAACCCTCAACCCCTGAGTCACGAGTGGCCTCGATTTTTGTTTGTAGAAAATTTAGCTTTTTACTGGAATACATTTTAAAGTAAGAAATTTTATATAGAAAAAGAAATTTTATTGAGGCCAGACATGGCGCAGCGGCATGAAGTGTGACTGTAAAATCGACTGGTCGTGGGTTCGATCCCCACTCGAGGAGATGAAATATTTACTTAAATTTATATTTCTTGGTGTCGAGGCTAAGGGCGGCGTTGAGTTTTGCCACTCAACACGCAGTACCTCCAGAATTCGACAGAAAGTGGGCAACGGAGTGTCTTAACACTAGATTCCCTCTGCCTACCCTGCTGTGTGCGGGATACAGCGTGATTAAAAAAAATATATTAATTATGTAGAATTATATAATTTTATTACATCATCTTAATCCCTAAATGGTTTGTAAATCCACTACCGTCACTAAGCTAAGCATGCAAACCTACCATGATAACGATGAAAAATTCAAAATGTTCTCAAATGAAATATTTCTTTCATTTAATATCGATAGGGATTTTGATATTCAACTAGCGTCAATTAGTTAGTTGCCTGGTACAATTAACAAGTATTCCTGTTTTTTTTTTCAAATCTTGCATTTATTTCATATAAAAAAATATTATTTACGTAGGCCAGATTATTATTAGAAAAAAGAAAAATAGAAAAGTTTTCACTCAACACGCAATGCCTCCAGAATTCGACAGAAAGTGGGGAACGGAGTGTCTTATGACACTAGGTTCCCTCTGCCTACCCTGCTGTGTGCGGGATACAGCGTGAAGTTGATTTATTTATTTTAGAAAAGTTTTAAATGTCTTACTAAGCAGTATAGATTGACAATTTGACTTTTTTTAAAGAAACTTAATATGCATGCAAAATAAATTAGATTGTCTGTTAATAAATGTAATTACCAATTACATATGTTATCCATGTTACAAATACATTTTAGAAAACATATAAAAATTTGTACGTAGCGGGGTTTGAATCTACGCCTCTTTTAAAACCGTTCTAGCGCTTTGACCACCAAGCCGTATGGCTTTCTCATCCAGCTACATCGAAATTCTTATTTCTATTAGCAACTTATTTATTTTGTTAACATCTTTGTACTGAGATTCTTACAAATTTCCGCTACTCAAAGATAATTAGAATTTTACTTAGAATTTTATTTTTGTTGTATTCATATCGTTCATAATTGTTTTGTGATCTTGTTTTTTTATCTTTAGCTAGGTGCCAGGTTCCTTCTGTGTACTCTGCTATGTGCGGGATGTAGCGTGATGCTATAAATCCAAATTACATAAGCATTCCCATTTTAACGGCTAGTTCAGGACTTACATGGATAATGCTTGAATCCGGGTATCCGATTGATTTACAAAGATTACATTCCATTGTTTTTTCAGAACTCAATGCTGAAGATATGAAAATATTAATAAATAGTAACTCATTCCCCCGAGTGGAAATCGAACCCAAAACCGTCGCGTTACAGTTAAACTCTTGTTTGTGTCCCTGCACCACGACGCCTTTTAGATAGATTTTATGATTTACAAAATATTTATTGATTTAGAAAATTTAATAGCACTAATAATTCCATATTAAAATATTTAAAGTCATGGAAGTGACTATAACTCTAGTAATTGTCAGTTCAATTCAGAACTTTTAAGTGGATACTTACCTATGGAATTAAAACTTTTAATGTATTTTTTGATTGGAATTAAAACTTTTAATGTATTTTATAGTAGAGAAGACGATTTATATAATACTAGTTCCACTTTGAAAAGCTAACATATATTTTGGGAAAATCTATGTATTGAGTTATACATATGTTGAGATGCAGTGACTTTTTTTTCAGTTTCACGCTGAATTCCTTATTTAATAGGGTAGCCAAAGAAAAAAAAAAGGTACTGCTACACCACAGCCAATCTAAGAAAAATTGACTAAAAGGCGCTTGCTGTCTTGTTACCAGATCACGAAATAAAAAAAAAACATTTCTTGACTGGGAGTCGACTATATGCATATGAAACAAAAAATATTGTTTCCCTAACAGGAGATTGAGCCCATAACCGCCGTATTTACAGAGACAGATGGAAGTTATAGGACTAACTACTATTTTATTTAGTTTCGTTATAGTAAAAATGATAGTAGTGGTTCGCAAGGCAATGTATATTGTATATATTTTATAATAAATGATTAAATAGAAATTAATGAGGCCAGTCGTGGCGCAGGGGCACAAAGTGTGACTGTAAAACCGACTGGTTGTGGATTCGATTCCCACTCGAGGAAATGAAATATTTACTTAAATTTATATTTCCATTTTTTCGCTCTGGTGTCGAGGCAAAATGCGGCGTTGAGCCTCCAGAATCCGGCAGAAAGTGGGGAATGGAGTGTCTTAACACTTGGTTTCCTCTGCCTACCCTGCTGTATGCGGGATACAGCGTGAAGCTGATTTATTTTATTAATTAATTGGTAAGAAATTATCAAAAAAGTGGTTCGAAAAACACCACGATTTAATATTTGAATATGCTTTCAATTCAAGGAAATAATATATTTTCTCTATTTAATTACAAAAGCTAAAAGCTCAAAGTTGCGACGACTTTCTTTGATTCGTACATCTATCCAAAAATACGTGATAAGCTTACATGAGTTGATAATATTTTTATTCATATCACGAATGATTGTGTTTTGTTCTCTTTTACTCTTGACTTATATTAAATGTGATTTGTTTAAGTTCAAGTTATTTTTATTTTGAGCCCAATCGTGGCGTAGAGGCGTAAGCGTGTCACTGTAAACGCGATAGGTTGTGGGTTTGACTCCAGAATTCAGCAAAAAGTGGGCAAAGGAAGTATCTTAATGGGAAGGTAGTGTCTTAATACTCGGTATCCAGGTTCCTTTCACTGCTCTATGCGCGGGATATAGATAATCGCTACTGCGACGTTACGTTGTACCTACACTAGTTGTAGCTACCTTTGTTTGCGTGAATACTTAAACGATAAATTTGGTTTTTTTTTGTTCTCGTAAAATTTCGAGGCAATTTCTTTTTTCAACGTCGCGCTTTATCTCTAGCGGGATAGCCAGAGAGAATGGAGCGCCAATTACTGCAATCACTACCTAAAAGATGTCTAAAGATTTTTTTCGTGCTCTTATAGTTTCCAAGGGGCATGCTAAATTTCAACTTTCAATTTTAAGGATTTAAGTTTAATAATTAAATCGACTTACTCAATCTCATATCTTGTATGATACTAGCTTTTCAATTGTAGCTAAGAATTTATCAATTCTCTCTTTCTATAAGTATACATATATATCTCTATATATATTATTTCTATCAGTATTTATATATTCACAAAATTTTTAATTTTCGTGTAAATTTTAATTCATAACAATGTATAAAAGCATACCTTTTGCAAAACATAAAAATATCAGTACAAAAGTTTATATACCACATAATAAAGACAAAGTTGAATCAACAAATATATTAAGTTTATGCTAGATCTCATCTCAGCAAGATGTAGGTACTTGCGTGTGTCGGAATCTTAGGAGCCTTAGAACGTTATAAGGGTGGTGTAGACAATTCTTACTCTTTATTGTTATCTAATTTATTTCCAGAATAAAAAAAATATATTTATATAAAATGTATTATTTAATTAAAAACTAAGATATTCCGGAATGTCCGGAATTTAATGTTGCTCTTTTTTCCAAATTATCCTACATATAAAATTTTGAGGACTAATATTCTAATATGTTGTTAAGATTGTATGAGTACTTACTAACTTAAAAGTGGGATCCTTTTAGAAGTAACACCAAAAAAAGGTACACGCTCTTGTAATAAATATGTCTTTAAAAATAATGTAAAAAAAGTATATTATCAGACCCTAGTCCCTTTACATGGGCCTCCAGTCCTGCCAGATGTCCTAAAAGTTGTTTGAAATTGGGGCAAACTACGTTATGGTAGCAAATCTAAAAATTACATATATATTTACGGGACTATTTCATGACCAGAAAAGAACCCAGACCAATTCGATGGCTCAATCATCCTCCTAGACGGAGGGAGGACGGGGGAGGGAGGGATGTAGGTCTGGGGGCCCTGGAATCTTGGCCTAATTACTTATCACGTTGGAAAATTTAAGCATTTAGATATACTGTTATTCCATTTCACGTATTATCCCGCATAGCGGGAAAGACAGCAAAACTCTGATGTCAAAACATTCCGTTCTCCACGCAAGCTTTTTTACAATTTTACTATCTTTTAATCAAATTTTTTAAGAACTTATTCTTCGTTTGTTTAAACACAGCCGTATAATGTATGACGCATCAGAAACAGCGTATCTCGGTGCAGGTTTAATTATTTCAAGCTTGCGCTGTTTGTGGAACAATCTGTTAATGGAATGTATGTATGTATGTACGTAGACATTGGAAATCGGAATAGTTGTTCTATTGAATGTGAAACTTCCTGTAGTTTCCTTTTTATATTATTCTTTGAGATTCTTAGTAAATCATTGAGTTTTATTTAAAAAAATTTTTGCAAATATTTTATTAGGAGGATTACACTCCGTATATGCAATTTATGTATAGTTATAAGTTCCATATTCACGTGGGGAAATGTTTAGCAAAAAAATCAAAGATTACTTATTATTTCTTCAAAATGGAAAATTTAGACTAAATTAAATAAGTAATTAATAGCCGCTTAGTCCTTTATATTATAAGACTGGGGTAGGGTACTTTTGCTGAGAAAAGCACTAAATTACTGTTGAATGAATTTAAAATAAAGGTTATAAAGCAATTTAACAAATTAATAATATTTTCATAATAGAATGCTGTTATAGACACTTATAAAATAAAAAATATAAGACGAAAATAATTTCTTCACCAGTAAATTAAATAAGCTAATAATAAAATCCACTCTATAATATAAATCTTTTAACCTCCCTCACTATAAAATCAGTCATAATAAAATACCTAGTATCTTATAAACACTTCCAACCCTTTAACAGGGGATCGTTTCTATTACGTTCCGTCCCTCGGGATAGTGGTGTACCATTATTTTTGCCTCTATCAGACCTCCCTAATAAACGATATTTATATACTATCGAAGGATTATTTTGGTACCGAAGTGCGGTTCGATTTTGATTATAAAATAATTAAGTTATCTTGTCCTTGCTCCTTAGTCTTTGTTACGTAAATGAATATTGTCAATTTTGGGGCTTTGAGTTTTGCAAGAAATGATTTCTATTTTGTGTTGTTTTGGCTTCACGCTGTAACCCTTATATAGTAGGGTAGGTAGAGAGATTTTGGGAACCTAGTGCTAAAATACTCCGTTCTAAATAACATACTTCCGTTTCCCGCCTTCCGCTAAATAATAGTGACTTTGCGTTACCATAGCGAGGAATTGAAAATATTAAATATTTCACTTCCCCCAGTTTGAATCGAATCCATAACTGCCGGGTTTACAGTTACACGCTCTTGCCGCTGTGCCACGACGGCCTCACATTTATTTGTTTTTTTTTATTTGTAGGATAAAAGAACTTAATGTTAAGGCACTTATAGAACAATATCATATTGCGTGTCAATTGGCAGAACTTAACACTGCATGTCTTGCTAGAACTGGAAAACGAAAAAGCTTCATTAATTGTTTTTGAAACTCCATTTACTTTAGCTGATTAAGTCCCTCATCTCTTTCTGTTTCGGTTCCCTAAAAGTCCCTTATAATAAAACTCGAGTAAAAAAATAAATAAATCAGCTTCACGCTGTATCCCGCATACAGCAGGGTAGGCAGAGGGAACCTAGTGCTAAGACACTCCGTTCCCCACTTTCTGCCGAATTCTGGAGGCATTGCGTGTTGAGTGGCAGAACTCAACGCCGCGCTTAACCACGACACCAGAGCGAAGAAATGGAAATATAAATTTAAGTAAATACTTCATCTCCTCGAGTGGGGATCGAACCCACAACCAGTCGGATTTACAGTCACACCTCAGGCCGCTGCGCCACGACTGGCCTCGAACTCGAGTAAGTTAAAAAAATAGAGCATTGAACCGGCAACCCATAAAACGAATGCTACAATAAATACGTATATACATACTCGCCGTAAATAATTTCTGCCACATTACTTAATATAGATCTAACTCATATAAGGTAAAGTTTTCCTAAGAGAAAACCGCAGGGAACTCTCTATTTGTATGAAACATGCACGATGTGAAAAACTTTTCCATACATTTTGTGTTGGATTGCGAAAGGCCTATATTAGATTTATCTTTGTTTTATTATACTTTGCCGAACTAATGTGAACTGGGGTGGTTGAATAATTTAACTTGTATTAGGAAATTATTGGAAAGTGGAGAAAATTAAATGAATAATTGAGGATATCGTTGTTCACTGGAATAGGGTATTTTTATTGTAATTGTGATAGTTGTGGGTTCGATTGCCATTTGGAAAAAAAATATTTTTGTATATTCTGGTTCGACTTACAGAACAGGGGGTTGAGAATAGTGATAGCGGAATAAAATGTAAAATTAAATTAATTTTAAGTTATGTTTGTGCACGATATAAAATTTGTTAAAAAATTTGGAGAAAAGAATTTTGAAAAATTAAGATTTTTTTATTGTTTTTCAGCTTCACGCTATATTGCGAACATAGCAGGGTAGGTAAGGGAACTTGAGAATCTAGTGTTAAGACATTAAGTTCTAATTAAAACAAAAGAAAAGAAAATTAAAACAATAAATATTACATTTTACCAAGAGGGAATGGTTTAGATTCCCTCTTGGTAAAATGTAATATTTATTGTTTTCTATTTCGCCGCCGCCTTAACTCAAGTCACATCCTTGTGCCACCACAATTATAAATTAAATATTATTTAAAAAAAATACGTTTTTTTAATATGAGAAAACCAAGTTCTAATTTAAGACATTCCGTGTAGAGTGGCGAAATGCAACGCCGCAGTTTATCTACCATAGTGGAAAAAATAATAATAAATAAACTTCACGTTGTATAACGCACACAGCAGGGTAAGCAGAGGGAAATGTTAACACGGAGTGTTTGAACATTTCTCCACTTTCCGCCGAATTCTGGAGGCATTGTGTATTGAGTGGCGGAACTCAACCCACCCTTTGCCTCAACAGCGAAGAAATGGAAATACAAATTTAAATAAATATTTCATTTCCGCGAGTTGAGCTCGAACCCACAATCAGTCTCGTGTACAGTCACACCTTGTGCCACTGCTCCACGACTGGCCTCGAAAATTATTATTTTCATAATATATATATTGTTATATCTGGACAGATACTTATTCTACAATACGTCTATCTCAAACAGTTAAATTTAACCTTAAAGTTAAATAACGTAGTGCATTAATTGCGACATAAATCTTGCAGTAATAAGATGGGAACCGCACTGACTGTGCACTCGTCCTGATTTATGGCTTTTAGAAAATACCTTGACGTTTTGCTGTCTTTTTTATTAAATTCTACGTTTATATTATAAATACAACACATTTATAACTTCTAACTCCTTAGTATTTCACGCTCTATCCCGCGCAGCAGTGTAGGGACCCTGGGAACCTGGTGTTAAAACATTTCGCATATTATTTCACATTAAGCTGTATTATGCAGAGCAAACCGTTAGGCACTTTCCGATTAATTTTGGAGACATTTGTCTACCCATATATCAGTCCCTCAAGTGGGAATCGAACTCACAACTCGTCCTTATAGACACCGTTTAAATCTTCTCTAAATATAAATTGTTATTACAAACACTATTATAGAAAAACTACAAGGTTTTAAAAATAAAATTTAATCTTTTCAAACCTTATAAATCCTATAATAGGCTTACGCTAAAGTTTCAGGGTTCACAGCCCTCGCTTTAATAAGTGAGGGTATTTCCAAACACCTTTACGTATCGACGTCGAGTGGGTCGTTATTCGATCCGATAAAGGGAATTAAAGTTTTTAATATTAAAAAGATGAGACGGCGTGAAGGAATGAACTTTTAGAAGTCTTCTTTGATTAAATCGAGGCCAGTCGTGGCGCAGCGGCACAAAGTGTGACTGTAAGACCGACTGGTTGTGGGTTCGATCCCCACTCGAGGAGACGAAATATTTACGTAAATTTATATTTCCATTCTTTGCTCTGGTTTCGAGCACGCAATGCCTCCAGAATTCGGCAGAAAGTGGGAAGCGGAGTGTCTTACACTAGGTTCCCTGTGCCTACCCTGTTGTGTGCGGGATACAGCGTGAAGCTGATTTATTTTCTTATTAAAAAATACTTATTTATGTCGAAACCTCATTGGTGCTTATATTTTTATTTTTATTTAAGTTTCTTTCGGCACATTTGGGATACATTGTGTACTTAATGGCTGAATTCAACGCCACTCATTTCTCTCTTGCCCACCGCGAAAGAGAAATGAGTATTGCTTAGGCGAAACGGATTTCTTTTAAATAAAGTATAGTTATATTTCCACCTAAATTAGTTTTGAATTTTGTACTTAATTCCCTCCGCTCCTTAGAACTGATCGAGCTCATTTTAACTCTTTCTGCTCGCTCGACCCTTCCTGCTCGACTATTTGTTGGTGGATATGCAAGTACCTATGCAGTTTATTTTTCGAGTTCAACGTAGTTTGTAATGGATCCACTCCGGTCGCGGTGAACCCCTTCTTTATCTTCAAAAGCAAGATATTTATATTTATGATATATTTATTTAACCCCGCATATAGCAAGGTAGGTAGAAAGAACCTTGTATACAGATATTCCGTTCACCTCGTTCCACCAAATTTTCGAGACATTACGTTTTCAGTTGCAGAACTCAACGCCGTACATCGTCTAGTTATGTCATCAAAAAAATAGAAATAGTTTTTTCCACCGAGGGAATTCGAATTCATAACCGTCACTTTTACAGTCATACGCTGTGAACGCCTCGACTGCCTTAGACAGTTATACATAAAACAACATAAAATGTAATAAATAAAATAAATCACCTTCACGCTGTATCCCGCACACAGCAGGGTAGGCAGAGGGAACCTAGTGTTAAGACACTGCGTTCCCCACTTTCTGGCGAATTCTGGAGGCATTGCGTGTTGAGTGGCAGAACGCCGCGCTTAACCTTGACACCAGAGCGAAGAAATGGAAATATAAATTTAAGTAAATATTTCATCTCCTCGAGTGGGTATCGAACCCGAAATCAGTCGGTTTTACAGTCACACTTCGTGCCGCTGTGCCACGACTGGCCTCATAAAATATAATAGGTTATAATATATTAATGCAAATTTCTTATACATTTCTCCACCAACGACTTTGATAGTTCGTGTAAATTAAAACAGCTCTACTTTAACATAGTTAAGAAACGCGACTGACTCACAAAGAGTGCGATACAATTGAAAAAAAGGGACATTTTTTTACACAAGAAACTAAAGAAAACATATTGTTAGTACTTCAGTAAATAGCTGGAAGCGAAACGCCTAATAAGCAACTGTACTAAGAAATTTCTAAGTTAAAAGAGGGTGGTTCCATTTTCTCTCCGGCCATATAAATAATTATGTACAAAACTTTAATCTACAATGCCTTTGTCTTCCCTTAAAGGATTGGCTTTCACTTTTTTTTTGCGCGCGCTTATTATAAAGAAAAATTCTCAGTTTTTATATTTCAATTATGAAACGTAAGAACGTCTATTGGTACAATAGTTTTGCGTTGGTTGCTTTCTTTCTAATGTTTCTTGATTACTTTGTAAGAATTAATATAGTACACATTTTTGTATATTACACATTCAATGGATATTTTTCATTTTGTCAGATAGGTCACAACTCTAATATCAAATTAAGCAAGCAGTTTTTTGCAGGCTCATAATATGAAATATTAAGGCACTCAATTCTTCAATTTCTGCCCAATTTTCGATATATTAAGTGTTGAGTGGCGGTACTCAAACGCCGCGCTTTAACTCATTACCTTATTAATTTGCTCGAGTAGGAATCGAGCCCACAAAATGTCACGTTTACAGTCGCATATTTGTGGTTCTGCACCACGAATGGCCTCATAAATGGAAATAATGTAAATAAAATCCATTCCACAGCGACGATCGAACTTACTGGTCGTGATGGTCGGGAGTTCGATCCTCTCTCAGGGGAATAATCATATTTTATTAGATTAATCATATTCATATTTATTTTCATTTCCCTGCTGTTATAGATAAAGTGCGTAAGCTCTTCGTTTCACTTTCAGCTCAGACAGCGTTAATTTCAAGACATTGCGTATTGTGTGTGACGAAATATGACTGTAAAACCGACTGGCTGTGGGTTCGATCCCCACTCGAGGAGATGAAATATTTACCTAAAAAATTATATTTCCATTTCTTCGCTCTGGTGTCGAGGTTAAGCGTTTTAATAGTTAAGCGTTTAATTCGGCAGAAGGTGGGGAACGGAGTGTCTTAACACTAGGTTCCCTCTGCCTACCCTGCTGTGTGCGGGATACAGCGTGAAGATGATTTGATTTATTGAGTTGACTGAACCACTGTGCCACTTTATACTTATAAATGAGTCAAATTATTCCGTAGCTACTTTAGTAATAAAAGTAGTCTACAATATTTTCATATATTTTTATATAAGAATATTTAATTTCAATATGAATGTATATTTCATTTTATACATTTTATTTTCACTTGATTGTGAAACATATTTTGTATTCAAACTTTACCTTTCATACTCAGCTTTTTGTTAACGAATGTTGCTCACAAAAAGATGGAATTCTTATTAAAAATAGCATTTATTTCTTTTATTTTTACACTCATAACTATAGAACAATATATGTATTTTTTGTGATATATTTTTTAAAAAATATATATTGTTATAATAAATTCTTTGATTTTCACGATTATTACACGTTTTAAATGAAATTATTTTAACCGGATTAATCGCGTATATATTGTTTTAGTAGTCCGTGACCACTGCAAAGTGTTCGAAACAAACAAAAATGTATAAAATTACAAAATATACGCGATTAATCCAGTTAAAATAGTTTCATTTAAAAATATATTCTAGTCTGTGTGGTGACCCAATTGGGAGGTTTATTAGAAAAAAAATATGAAATTTACTTTGATTAGAATTGTATGTATTGTATTTGATTATATTAACGATCTGCTTTTTTATGCAAAGAACCTATGTGATATTGTATTCTTCGCAGATGATACCTCTAATATTTAAGGTAGACAGAAATAAAATAAACTATAACGAAGTGAATAGTGCATTATCGCATATTTTTTATTGGTTTGATATGAATAATTTAATGTTAAATGCTAAAAAAACTAAATGTATTGAATTTGCTTTACCAAAAGTTAAAAAACATAATTTTAGTCTAGAAATTAAAGGAGAAACCCTGAGTGTGTCGGAATCAGCTATTTTCTTAGGTTTAACGATAGATTCCAAACTCCAGTGAAACACTCATCTGGAAGCACTTGCGGATATTCTCAGCTCTGCCGCGTTCGCCATTAAAAAAGTAAGACAAATGACGGACGTTGAAACTGCCCAACTAGTCTACTATAGCTATTTTCAAAGTATATTATCTTATGGAATGTTGCTATGGGGCAGTGCTTCAGATATAAATTCAATATTTATTCTCCAAAAAAGAGCCGTGAGATATGTTTATAATCTAAGACCTCGAGATTCTCTGCGAGATGTTTTTAAAGATGTAGGTAGTATTACAGTTGCTTCACAATTTGTATATTGTAATATTCTGTTTGTCCGCCAAAATGTACAGTGTCATAGTAAAAATAGTGATATACATACGATAGGAACGAGAAATAAAGATAAACTTGTTACGCCACGTTTTCGCCTCCAAAAAGTTAACAAATCTTTTATGGGTCTGAGTATACGTGTATATAATAAACTTCCGCAGTGTATTCTAAGTTTGCCACTACCACAGTTTAAAGTAGCTTCAAAAAAATACTAACAAGTAAACTTAACTTATTACACTGTTCAAGAATATTTCGAGGATAAACACGTATGGAATTAATGTCTATTGAATATCATGCAGGACAGCTGCCAGTTTATGTAATTAAATTATATATTATACTATTGACTTTGAAAAGAGCAACTGTTGAGTTTCTTGCCGGCTCTTCTCAGCAGAACTGCCTTCCGAACCAGTGGTAGCTTTTTTTTTTGTTATATGTTCATTTGACGATTCAAAAGTGCTTATAAGAGTTTATTTGAATAAAGAATATTTTGAATTTGAATTAATGTAGTTCACAATTTATTATGAAACGTAAAAACCCATTTTCCCTGAAATCCTCTTTTACTGTTCATCTACATTTACAAAGTTTCCTATATGAAATATTTCAGCTTGCTTCTCCACTAT
Organism: Heliconius himera; assembly: GCA_021202915.1. NCBI lineage: Eukaryota > Metazoa > Arthropoda > Insecta > Lepidoptera > Nymphalidae > Heliconius > Heliconius himera. The sequence continues at coordinate 1,163,615 of JAJHJA010000281.1, forward strand.
TTTGGATTAAGCCTTGTCAGCTAGTCACATATATTAATTGATTTAGAAGTACTTTCAGTCTGTGATATTCATTAAGCTAATGCATCTGATTATTAAAAGCCAATGCCTGCCGTTTTAATCACAAAAGCTTATTTCATTAAGCATTTAAACATCCTATAGGCACGACTACAGGTAACTACAGCGCCACCCAGCGTACGCAAATTTATTGGCTCTGACGTTTTCGTTACGTTAATATATTACTTTGTACATTATTGCAAATTGTTGTTTTTAGAAAATACTTGTGCAAATGATTATAATAGTATAATCATTTGCTCAATACTAGTCAATTGAAACGTTATTTTACTGAAAATGATTTCAGTAATGTGTTGTAGTAGTATAAAAATGTTTATCATTAACCAATTATTTAAATACCAAAACAGAATGTAATTTAAGAAATAAAAGTCATTTAATTTTAATTATTTTTGTTTGATTTGTAAGCGTAATTGAATAAAGAAATATTTACAGATCTTAAGATCTTTTTTAAATAGACCAATACACAGAAGATATGTACAATGTTCTGAAATCAATGCAGGTAATTTTTTTTGGGAATTTCATTCCAAATTTGGAATATACCAAATGTTTTATAAGATTCCCGATTTCATCATTCATCTTTGCATTATCATTTCGACATAAATTCTTACACTCGCAATATTATATGTTTCTTGTGTTTGTTCTCTGGAAAATTCACTCTTATTTTGAAAGAAGCCTTCTTATAACAATCTTCACCTATTTTCCACTTCGATCTATAACTGTTCTTATATCTGTAAAACCTTTAACAGCTAAAACAATATCGTTGCTGATGGTTTTAATAATAATTGTTGCTCATCGTTTCAGACCATCGTTAGAGAAAATCCACTCATTTTTGTCTGTTGAAGTTATCACATCTGTATGTGTTTTTGAGGAGTATTACGTATTTTGTTCTTAATTTTTTTGTCCTTTTCAATATAAATAATTGAGTTGTCTTTTTCTATTTGTACTTAATTATCACATACTTGGCTATAAATATATCTATTACATGTAAATGTATTTCTTACATTGTAGAATTTCTCATTTTCTTGACTTAATAATATGATAAGTTTTGCTTTGGCATTAACAGGTGGCAAAGCTTACATTTTTTCTACTTTTGGCTATGCTTTGCACCCTGCCAATACAGTACTTAGAAACTTGTGTGATAGTGTTTAACCTATATTTTAGAGTTTCACGTATTTATTTGCGTCATATAAAACAACATTACGTTTATTAGACTGATGCTAGTAGTATGTACATAATCTCTATAAGAAAACAGTAAAAGTATTTTGTTTCTACAATTAGTAATTTTGACTGAAATGGATAGAGAGACACTTAAAAAGAAAATAAAAAACAAAAATTATATTTCCATTTCTTGGCTCTGGTGTTGAAGCAAAGCGCTGCTTGAGTGATTTTTTATCTAATCCTATCGAAAATTTAAAATTTAATTTATGTTCCAGCTTGCAATGCGTAAGGTAACTAAGAATTTAATTTAGCAACGACTGAGGTCAATAGATTTAAGAGATTACTTTAATTTTTGAATGAAAAATAATGTAATATATTTAAAATAATTATAATAACAAAGTAAAAGCCAAACATTTGAGAAATTTATTCATAACACAATTTCTATAAAAAATAACTACTAGCCTTATAGCCACTTAGGGTTAAAGTAAGGCCAAGGTATTGTATAACTCTATTGCTTCCATTCTAAGACGACTAATAGAGCCTTCATCTACCATTGTTCTTAGTACAATGGGAATAATGTTGCTTAATGGGGGGAAATCGATGAGCTTATGCTCACATTTTGCTTATGCTAAGGGTAGTTAGTTGATATTCTTATATATTTTTAAGTAATGTATTTTAAGGCGTCGTGGCGCCATGGTTATAAGTTCGATTCCTACTCGGGGGATTGATTATATCCATTTTCTCACTGTGATAGATAACGTGAGGCGTCGAGTTCTGCTATTCAACACGTAATATCTCTACATTTAGATGGAAAATAGGAGACGAAGTGTGCTTAACACAAGGGGCGGGTTACTCCAGTGTATAGTAGTGGGTTCGATTCCCATTCGAGGAGTTAAAATATTTATTTAGCCTATGCAAAGCACGGCGCTGAGTTCCGCCACTCAACACGCAATGCCTCCAGAATTCGGCTGAAAGTGAGAAACGGAACGTCACAACACTAGATTTCCTCTGCCTACCCTGCTGTGTGCGGGATACGGCGTGAAGCTCATTTAATTTTCAATTTATAAATAAAGAACCAGTGATTACAAAGTTGGAGTTGACCATACCGCTAAATTCAATACTGGTAATGTTCAAGGTCAAATTTACAAATATTCGAAAAATATCGATGAAACAAGCCCAATTTAAATAATGAATAAAGTTCTCATTTGGGTCATAAGCTTTAACTGTATGTAGCTCTCACTTTCACTTAATTTTATTTCTCAATTTATAAGAATAAGTACTCAAAAGATAGTAAACAAACATAAAATTACTTGAATAAGTAAATTAAACTCGCAAATAAAATCCTATTCTAGACTCAGTTGGCGTTTTCTACAATAAATAGAGGTATTACGTGGACAAATGCTCAACGATTTAGGCGCACTGTAGCTTGTATTAAAATGCAAACGATAGGATTTTTTATATATATGTACGTTCTTGTTTAGTTTTGAAGTTCCATTAATAATAAACAGCTTCACGCTTTTCCCGCATGTCAAAGTAGGTAGAGGGAACCCAGTGTTAAGATACTCAGTTCCCAAGTTACTACTGAGTTTTTAGGGCCTTGCTGGTTATGTGGTGGAGCTCAACGCCGCGTTTTGTGAAATAAAATTTATTAGCAATGCCCAATATTTTTTATATTTTTTAAATAAAAAAAATAACTATTTTAAATTAAACTATTTTAACCGGATTAATCGCGTATATTTAAGGTTTTACATTTTGGAAACCCGACGTTTCGAACACTTTGCAGTAGTCCGTGGTCACGGGTACTGAGGCTGAGAGAGTCCAGTCTAGTCTTCATTTAAAATGTGTAATAATCGTGAAAATCAAAGAACTTATTATAAAAAATATAATAACTACTTAGAAACTATTTTACTAACACTTAGAAAACATTTAAAAAAAATAATTTATATGTTTTCTAAAAATAAATATATTTCTAAAAAGTTTTATTTTTTACGTTAATCTACTCAATGCTGCGAAACGTCTCAGTAAACAAATAAAAATAACTTATCCTTTGAAAATAAAACAGCTCAACACCGCCAATATAAATGCAATCACGCAATAAATTAAAATAAATAATGTTTATTTCTAATCCACACGTTATATTTCATTGTGTATAGTAATTTGCGAACAATAGTGGATTTCGATGGCTGCGACAATCAACGCCCATTCAGGTGGATCTATTGTGTTTTAGAAAACAACGGTTAGATTTTCGAAGTCAATTTGTACCCGTAATTGATTTACCGGATTTTCGAGGGTTATGGGAGATTGGTAAACAAGGTTAGGTTATGTGTTTTGATCTAATATTATAGTATATTTAATCAAATCAAATCAGCTTTACGCTGTCTCCCGCACACAGCAGGGTAGGCAGAGGGAACCTAGTATTAAGACACTCCGTTCCCCACTTTCTGCCGAATTCTAGAGGCATTGTGTGTTGAGTGGCAGAACTCAACGCCGCGCTTAACCTCGACACCAGAGCGAAGAAATGGAAATATAAATTTAAGTAAATATTTCATCTCCTCGAGTGGGGATCGAACCCACAACCAGTCGGTTTTACAGTCACACTTCGTGCCGCTGCGCCACGACTAGCCATAGCCACGACTAGCTATAGTATATTATATAAGAGTAAATTGACGTTATTTGGACCTCGTGTTAACTTTTTCTATGGAGGTTTGGAATGGAGAAAGTTGTTTTATGTATTTTTTTATTAAGGAAGTTCGTCCACAATTTTTTCGCTAAGTGAATATCATGTTGAGATGACCTTTTTTTATTTGAATTTACAATATAGGCCAGTCGTGGTGGAACGGCACGAAGTGTGACTGTAAAACCGACTGGTTGTGGGCTCGATCCCTACTCGAGGAGATGAAATATTTACTTATATTTATATTTCTAAGCGCGGCGTTGAGTTCTGCCACTCAACACGCAATGCCTCCAGAACTCGGCAGAAAGTGTGGAATGGAGTGTCTTAACACTAGGTTCCCTCTGCATACCCTGCTGTGTGCGGGATACAGCGTGAAGCTGATAAATAATGTACAATATTTGAATATAGGGCAAACATAGTTACATAAAAAGCGGTTCAGTTGTTTTTGTTAAAAAATATATAATGGAATTGTTTCTTTTTCTAATTTTAATTGTGAACAATACACCTTATCTGAACGGGTTTATTTGATAAGACGAATAATCCTACGTCTGGGATGAGATTTATTTAAAAGGCGTTCTTTAATTGGCTAAAAAAGGAATAAAGTTAGTAATAAATATTCTAAGTAGGGGTTTAGGGACCGTATCCTTTGGGATTATTTCGAAACAACGGCCCCCAAATTGGACGATCCCGTACTAAGGGTAAAGCAAAGTGTCTCAAGTTTTTGAATTTGATAAATAATTAGTCAGGTATAGTATACCAATCAGTAGATTGTACTGGACGGTATAGTGATATTTTAGTGAATTAATTAATAAAAATTATATTTAACAAGTGTCAAATTTATTTATTTACCAGTTTTTACATGCGGACACAACCTGGTAACAGACGGATTGACGAACAGCAAAGCTTAGTAAAAGGATAAAGTTTTAAGCTTTATACATGGAACGATGAAATATAATAAGCGATGTTTCACAGAATGTAGCGTATTACATATTTACACTGCTGGAACTTAATGCCACTTTCTTTTCGCATACCGGAGCGATCTAATTAAAGAAATGAACACATTACCTGATTTTTTTTTTATTGATTTTTTTTTTTTTTTTAACACATTACCTTAACTGAAAATCGAATTCGAGTGTTTATAAGAACACGCTGTGCCGCTGCACCATGAGGACATAAACCTAATATTAAAAAAAATAATTAATTATTAATTATTTTATTACCGATACAATTAATTTACTTCCGGACAGATGATATAACAGCTAATTTATCACAGAATTTGCTTTGATGCACTACACTATTAATTTCCATTAAATGTGACATTAGCACTAATTGATGTTACATGGTCTTGGGTTCGGTGATTTTGTATCATTCTATCGTGGATGTCGTGGCCCAGGGGCCCAGAGTGTGGCTGTACCGCGACGGTTGTGAGTTCGATTCCCATTCGAGTAAATGAAATATTTGTTTGAATTTATATTTCCATTTCTTTGCACTAGTGACGAGGCAAAAGTGCGGCGTTGAGTTCCGCCATTCAAGATGATAAGTTGAATATTTTATTGAATTTATGTTATTACTAGCGGCTCGCCCACGGCTTCGCCCGCTTAAAATACATGATTATTGATTTAATAAGCAGAACTGATTGACAACTATAATGACTTCTAATGTGATTTTTTTAACGACATTATCGTCAAAGAATTTTTGATTGTTTTAAATAAAAAAATACGACCATTGTTGATATTTGATATTTATAAAATATACATAAAGCTAATTATTTATTACACGTATATATTTTTGTAACTTTACGTTCTTTTTACCTATATAATATACTCTGTTAAATGTGCTGATGTCAGTGAATAATTTAATTTACTCATTCAGAAACAGCCTTAAATGTTAAATTATTGATTTGAAGGATTTATAATATTCTTTGTAAAATAACTGTATTAATTGCATATTAACTCCTGTACAGTTTTTAAATTAGTTACATATATTATATGAACGAACCAACCAAAAAATCTTTGTATTTACTTGATATTTCTTTCAAGATCGTTCTTTATCTCTGTGTTGAATTAATTACGACTTCTTTCAAAACAAAGCAATTGGTGAAATTTTCAAGTAAATCGGTTCAGTACTTTCAGAGAAAAATGCGGACAAAAATATGTCGACAGACAGACAAGAAATTCAAAAAAAAAATATTTTTGTTTTCTAATATTATTTTTAAGTGTCCCTCTATCCATTTTAGTCAAAATTACTAAACGTACAGACAAAATATTTTTAGTGTCTTATTGTATATAGAGATTAGTTTCATTACTATTATAATTTTATTCTTTATCACACATACTCGTAGCTTCGCGCTGTTTCCCATATGTGCACATAAGGCACCTAGTATAGATAGTTCCGTTCACCACTTTACGCCGTTTTTTCGAGGCATTGCGTGTTGAGTGGAGCGAGAACTAAACGCCGCGTTTTTCCTCATTACCAGAGTGGGAATCAAACCTACGACTACATTGGTGCCACACATGTTCCCTTGTGCAATAACGGCGTAAATTTATTCTTTCGCCTGCCGCATGCAGTGCCTCAAGAATTTGGCGGAAAGTTGGTAAAGACACTAGGTTCCCAGGTGTTCTCTGCCTACTCTGCTATGTGCAGGATACAGTGTCAGGCTATAAAATATTCAGAACAAAGCAACAAAAACGCTCAACGTGCTTAGTCTTATTTCTAAGTACCTAAACAGTGAAAAGAAAACTATTGAAACTGAAAATGGAAAATATTAATACGAAAACATTTTCGAGTATATTAATATGAGTAGCGATACAAGTACGTACAGTTTCAAACGCACATCGCTTACAAAACCACCTTATAACTTATGGCCTATATTTCCCAACGCGTACTTTATGAGTGAGAGGTATATAACGTAAATGAATTTTAAAAATTCTGTATGAAAATTGGATTAATACTTAGCTATTATAGTATGATTTCGATTTAGTGGTAAAGTGAGTCATCAACTTGATAGGTATTACAAATCTTGAGATATTTAACATTTATAAAGAATATTTCGCTCTGATAACGAGACAAGGCGCGGTGTTGAGTTCTGACACTCAACACGCAATGCCTCCAGAATTCGAAGGATAGTGGGGCATGGAAGTATCTTGATGGGAATGGAATGTCTTGTCAGATTATAGATTATAGATTAGATAGATTCACAGGTTTCTTATGCCTACCTTTATTTGTAGGATACGATGTAAAGCTAAAAAAAAACAACAATTAACAACTAATAATATCGCCGGTGCAGTGGCACAGCGTCTGACTGCTATCTCTGCGGTTGTGAGTTCGATTTCCTATCGAGGGAACAAATTAATTTTATGTCCCCGCACTAGTAATAATACAAAGGTCTGCGTTTAATTGATCCACTTAACACGCAATATTTCGGAAATTGAGTGAAAAATAGGGAACGAAGTGTCTCGAAAAATCCGGCGGATAATTGGGAACAGAATGTCCTAACACTAGGTTCCCTCTGCCTACTCTGCTGTATGCGGGATACAGCGTGAAGCTAATTTATTTTATTTCTTTTTAACCTTATAACTATCGAAGACAGAAAAAAAAACAGACAATCATATCCAAATTCCAATTGAACTACAACTATAATGAATATAACGACTGATATTTACACTATTTTTGTTCGTAACGCTTGTTTTTAATAACACAATTGCATTCATTTAAATCATTCCAATCTAAATATTTGTTTATCGTTAAAGCTATTAATTATTTCGGTGTTGAATAGATATGGACGGTAAAATTTTATTATTGTTTTCCTGGTTCTATAGTGATGGGAATATTTACATTATTTATATGGAAAAACATTTTAAATGTAAATCCAAATTCATTTTTTTTATCTATTTTAAGGTTCCGTATACACAGGGTAAACCCTATTACTAAGACTCCGCTGTCCATCTGTCACCATGCTGCATCCCAAGAACAGTGGTAGTTGGACAGCTGAAATTTTCGATGTTTCCTGTTGCTGCAATAACAAAAAGTACTATTATTCTGGATAAAATAAATATTTAAATCAGATTATGATATAGATAATGGTGCAAACGCGACTGGTTGTAGGTTCGATCCCCATTCCGTGAAAGGAAATATTTATTAATATTTATATTTCCATTTCTGCGGTCTAGTGTCGAGGCAATTGTGTTCCGCCACTCGACACGCAATACCTCCAGAATCAGAATCAGCGGAAAGTGGCGAACGGAGTGTCTTAACACTAGGTTCTCTCTGCCTACCCTACTGTGTTCGGTATCCCCGGAGGCTAAATTATTTTTATAGATAATAAATAACATGAGTGAGTCGCGTTTATTATTTTAAAATTTGCATATAACCTGCATTTTTTAAATATCCATAGAGAACCTTAGTAACTCCATACCTTTTGTACATTTGTGCATCTAATTATATGTTTTTATTATTTGGCGCTGTAATTGGCTAACCAAATTTCTCGAAATATTGATATTATAAATACAAATTCTCCCTCAAGACATATAACACAAACCAGCATGCTAAAGTTCCTCACATGCAGTACTTCAATACAATACACTTGGATAAGCCGGATAGTCAAACTACTGATGATTGTATGTCGACATGCCCAAGTTTGAACCTAACACAGAATTTATGTGTCGTAAACATTAGAACTTCACGTAAATTGATGTATTTATAGTTTTATTATAGGTAACGCGACACGTATTTTATTACTTATTTTTTATTTGATTATTTAAGCTCTTTTTTCGTGAGTAAACAAATTATCAGGTATTCCTGAATAGGAATTCAGCTTTGTGGAACTAAAAAACAATGAGAAACTGAAAGATTATCAACAAAATTTCCGTTTCGTGGTCACAGCGTAAGATCTTAGTTCAGGACCTGAAATTATAGGTCCAAATTTCATTTGACCTCAGGAACCTCAAGAGGAAATTTATAAAAAGGTGGACGAAGCAAAAGATATATGCAGAAACTGGAGTTTTTGGTGCTCTCTATTTTCTAACTACCCTCTCCAAAGATAAAGCCTGAAATCAAAAAAAAAACTAAAACAAATAGATAAGTTAAAAAGCTTAAATCGCCCAATTTTAATAAAGTTTTCCGTTATAGCCATTAAGTGCTTATCTTGCTATTGATTTTAGGCTACAAGCCAAGATCTTCAGCTAAGATTATTTTAAATGAAACCAACTACGGTACAGAATGTGCTTAATTTTAAATAGCAAGTCGTTTGGGTCGTTTTGATGTTACTGTTGCCAACTTTATGGGATAAGTAATTTAAGCTACTCTAAAAGAATTGCTTCTATATGCGCATCAACAGTTTTAGTGTTCGAGTATTAAAATATATCCGATATTTATATATTTATATGAAACTCTTCCCTTATTTAGTGACTGATAGACAACGCACAGCTGAATCTACGTGGCGTAGAACCCTAAAATTTTTCAAGTATATAGGTTCCTTGTAAAGTGCAGAGGAGCACTAGGAGAATTTTTCTTATAATACCTATAGGATTTTAAGTTTTATGGTTCACAAGGATAAATCAAAAATATGAAAATATTTTCATACTATACTGTTAAATAAATTTTAACTTATTTTTCCTTTCCTTTCATCCTAATAGATATTTTTATTTGACAAACAAATACTCTTCCATAAAAAAATTTGGAGTCGTAGAGACTTAAAATTTCACTTAAATCTTTTATAAAATTGTGAAAAGATGGTATTACTTGGCAATGAATCAGTAGTAATTTAAATAGCACTAAACTCTTAGTGATTTTTATAGTGATGCATGGCTTTAAATAAAAAAAAGGTCTATTTTAAATAACTGGAGGCTGTTTGTATCGCAGCAACATAGGTGGACTTGTAGGGTAGATTCGATTCACACTGGAGGGCATTTCCTTAATAACTATTTTTAATTTCTTCACTCTGGTAAGGAGATAAAATACGGCGTTGATTTCCATCGCCCAAGATACAATGCATCGAAAATTGAGTGGCAAATAGAGAACGAAATATAACGGGAACCTAATATATTATACTAAGTTCCCTCGGTCTATTTTGCTATTTGGAAAAAAACTATTAAAATGCAACTGGTAAAAAGAAAAAGATCAGTAAAAATAACTATAGAGTAATAAATAAACAACGTTCTTTATAACTTTTGGGTGGACGTCAATACAAACATAGTATAATTTTACCTCAAACAAATTAGAAGGGTTATCTAACATCAAAAAACCACAGAAATGGATATTACACAAACATTTTCCATAAAACTTGGAACTTCATAGAATGTTCCCATAGCGGCCGTTACTAGAACGCGTTATTTGCGGTTGGAACGACCCAGCTTAGAGCATAGTGTTTATTCCCATATTACCAATATTCATACTGGTATATAGGATTAGTGGTTATAGGAAAAATATATAGTAAATATGCTTTATATTTTCTCCTTCTTTATTAACCCTTTTCTCGCACTTTACTTTATAGAGAGAACGAAGAGTTAAATATTTTTCGTTACTAGATTTTCATTATACAGAGACATTGTATGCTGGATAACGAAACTAGGCGCAACATTTCGGATAAACAAAATGAACAAATATAAATATAAAATTAATATTAGTATTTCATTTTATCTTGGAATGTCTGTAAATGCGTGAAAATACTAATGTTACAACATAAAATTACATAGTTACTTATTTAACGTCCCAAATAAACGCTATTAACTATTACAAAAACTTTAACAATATCCAAATCCAAATATTATCCAAAACTTCTAACTTTATAACCTAAGCACACCTATTAATGGCGATTAAGTATCCAAACTAGATATTGAAGCAACTTTTTTACTTATCTCCTGAAAACCTTTATGGGCAGCAAACATTGCCAATTTAGGAGGGTAGGTCAACAAAAAATAACGGTAATAACGTGTAACGTAACCTAAACAAACATGTTTAATAGCGGCATTTGTGCCCTCTCCGTGTCTAACATGGTGGACCGCGGATTATCCGGCAGGAAAGCACCGAAAATATTAAAACGGCGTTATATTATTTATTAGTAGGTTAGTTCTTAAGTTTATTAAATGTTTGTTTGAAATGTTTGAAGTTGTTGGCTTATATTTTAAAGCTAAGCTTTGGAGGAAAGGATGTTTGTGATTGAATTTTTCCTTCCGTTGTTATATAGTTTGGAGAGAGAAAACTAACTAATACTTACTATTCATCTTATAATCCAATTTTTCTTATTTTTATAATATAAACATTATAAGGTACATTGTAAAAACCAATATCGCATATTTTTATTTATTTTATTTAATTCAATAACATTTTATATGTAAATGTAATGTCTAGTAGGAGCCTGTTAGATGAAGCGGTTTCTAAACGATAACCTCTTAAGATGTTGTTCGAGGCTTTCCGTTATTAAGCCTTTACCTGTCAATAATAATAGACCGATCTCAGTAGGGAAACCAAGTTCAGCCATTTTCAAGAACAGACGTCGGATTACCTAAAGTAGAGTACATCCAAGTCCACAAGCTATTATTAAAGAATAATTTTTGGTGTATCTTAAATCAGCTTCACGCTGTATCCCGCACACAGCAGGGCAGGCAGAGGGAACTTAGTGTTAAGACACTCCGTTCTCCACTTTCTGCCGAATTCTGAAGGCATTGCGTGTTAAGTGGCAGAACTCAACGCCGCACTTAACCTCGACACCAGAGCGAAGTAATGAAAATATACATTTAAGTAAATATTTCATCTCCTCGAATGGGAATCGAAACCACAACCAATCGGTCACACTCTATGCCGCTGCGCCATGACTGGCCTCTGGTGTATCTTGGCTTCTTAATTGAGTCGTCTATGCAAATACTCACCATTACAAGATGAGAATAATCAGAGATAATATGTCTGAAAGACTATTCAGGTCGATGACACGCCCGACAGATATCGATAGTACCGTCGATATCGATAGTATCAGTATCGACAGAACCATCTTTCATAAAATGTGTATTGTCTTGATACCTTCGTCCATAATTGGATAGCTAAACTCTTCAGTTTTCCTAAACCAAAGATCCCTGAATATTAGGAGGAAGCAGTGGTTATGTACATTATTAATCTATTTTTAACTTTCACGCTTTATATCACCTTGTATTCTACCGCTGCACTAGCCAACCGAAAAGACAATAGTACACCTACACCTTGACAGCCCCCCGCCGGCCCAGAAAGCAACCAGATTGCTAAGTAAATCGGTCGTGTCATTGCCCTTTCACATGGTCTCAGTCACACAAATAACATACAAATCTCTGTCATCCATCACATTTAATAATTCATTTTATTCCTTTCTTCCATCTCTCTTATATTCCACGTAACTATTTGTAGCTTCGTCATCCACCGCCCGACGTTCCGGACATGGCGTGCTGGGTGGTAGTCCCTAATGGCCCATTCATCGTCACTTGATACACCAGCGGGGATGCATTGGTGCGCGTCGCCTTGTGGGGACGCCCTAACAGTGCGCTCTCACATGTTGCACTTGGCGGATGGTACGTTGCAGTTCTCGTAAGGGCTGGCTGGCTGGCTTGGCTAGCTTTATATCGATTAGAACAAGTCAATGAAGTGATATATTTAGAAAGTATATTCAGTAGAAATGGAAGATACGAGATGGATGTGGAAAGGCGTATTGCTGCCGGTAACAAGGTTAACGGAGCCTTAGCTGCATTGATGAGACGGCGAAACGTCAGCACAGCTGCAGGTTTGGCCGTATGCAAGGCAGTGCTGTTACCGATGCTATTATACAGCAGAGAAACGTGGATATTACAGAAGAAGAATTAAAGAAAGACTAGTGCCACGGAGATGCGTCTTCTTCGTTCTCTTCGTTGGATATGCAGAGTCAGCTTCGCTGATCGAATCCGCAATGAAGAGATACACACAATGATAGGTACAATGTGACTGTAAAATCGACGACTGGTTGTGGGTTCGATCCCCACTCGAGGAAATTAAATAATTATTTACTTTTATACTTTAGTTTCTTCGCGCGGCGTTGAGTTCCGTCACTCAACACGCAATGCCTCCAGAACTCGGCAAGTGGATAACGGAGTGTTTTAACACTAGGTTCCCTCTGTCTACCCTGCTGTGTGCGGGATACAGCGTGAAGCTAAAAAAAAAGATTAACTCTTAACTCCGCCCTTATTTATTTTAACTAATTATTTTAACTAAATATTAAATCTTTATAGGTATTTTTTTAACTAAATATTAAATCTTTATAGGTATTTATTTAAACTAATTATTAAATCTCTATAGATATTACAGCCATAAAAAACTATGTAAATATCATCAAAATATAACATTTAAATCCTTTTCAATTCACAAAATAAATATTCATAAAAAGAAACAAATTCAATCAATTTAAAAGCAAAATTCATCTCAGGTAATATGATTTGCGTAGAGCAATCTAGGTGCTCTGTTAACGTCATGTACTATCAAACGGTGGCATTTGGAAAAATGCCAATCCCTGATTCATGTAAAAGAGTCCTTAATAGAATGAAATAAAGTTTATTTTTCTTTATTTCCTAGTATTTCAGGGTTGTAAAGCCGAGAAAAACTTCAAAGGGGCTATTCCTGCGTCCGGTTTTAGAAAACAAAGTGACTGTCTGGATACGTTTGATAGACATTTTATATTTTGGGCTTAAACTAATTGAACTGTTCGACGGACGGACTTTTGACGGAGTTATCCAAAAGGTTCCTGTTTCAAGCTGATTTTTACAATATTTTTTTTTATTTTACGCAGACAACTTCTGATGTTAAGATATTATTAACACCAGAAGTAGATTTTTAATTTCATTGATTAAGCTAGTGTTAAGATACTCCGTTCTTATTAAGATTTGTCAATTTTCCATTTTCAGCTGAATTTATCGAGGCCTTGTACTTCAATAAATTATTAAAAAGTAAGTTCTCTTTATCATTCCCAAATTTCGAGACAAGACGTGAATGGTGAGTGTCAAAGAATAGAGAAACAAAAATAATTTAAATATTATTATCCCCTCGGCTGTATCTACAGTTCACAATTTTTTATATTACTACATAAAAAATATATTTTTAAATAAAAAAAATATATTTTTTGGTGTCGAAGCGCGGCGTTGAGTTCTGCCACTCTACGTGTAATCCCTCTAGATTTTGGCAGAAAGTGGGGAATGGAGCGTCTTAACACTAGGTTCCCTCTGCGTACCCTGCTGCGTTCGGTATACAGCGTGAAGCTCATTAATTTTTAAAAATTCTATATAAGAATTCAAAATGCAAAACGAAAATACATCGTCATTCGTCTAAAAATCGTGTTAAAGCAACATCCTCTACACTACATTTACACATTCAGGACAAACTCCCAAATGAAGTTACACTACACTAATTGAATATAGCTCCAGAGGCGACTCGTAAAACTTACTGACTCCAACATTACCAACATTTCCTCTTTATTGCAACTTATATTAGGTCAAGTGTAGTGTCTTTTATGGCGTCATTGGAGATTATTATTCGTTAGTGTAAATATCTTGCTTTGTATTGTTTTAGTTTAAGTGTTAACAATGTGTTTAAACGGTTTAAGTGATAGTATTTTGGGCTTAGGATATAATTTTTAAAATGTTAAAAATATTTCTAATATTTTTTTTATTAGATCGGCTTGTATTTTTTTTTATCAGCTTCACGCTGTATCCCACACACAGCAGGATAGTCAGAAGTTGTTAAGACACTCCGTTCCCCACTTTCTGCCGAATTCTAGAGGCATTGCGTGTTGAGTGCCAGAACTCAACGCCGCGCTTAGCCTCCACACCAGAGCGAAGAAATGGAAATATAAATTTAAGTAAATATTTCATCTCCTCGAGTAGAGATCGAACCCACAACCAGTCGGTTTTATAGTGACACTTCGTGCCGCTGCGCCACGACTAACCTCCGTAAGTAATTTTAAATATATAATAATAGTTAAGGACTTGCAATTATGAAACTTTGGAAAATCATCAACGTGAAACTGTATATGTATCTTAAATGATAAAACATTGTTATGATATCATCGAGCTGGGCTGATGATGGAACTGGAATAGTGGAATTCTTCAGATAATAGCGAGCCACTCATGCTTAGGCTTACGTAATTTTTTTATGGATAATATTCCCTTGAAAAAAATGAAATACGCTTTTTTAAAATTTGGTACAAAAAAGTTTAATAATCCGTATAAGTATGTTTTTTAATTATCTCTCAGAATAACTAATGGTTAACACAGTAACATAAAATTGAACACCTATACTTTAAATGAAGTAGCAACGCTGTGTCTTACTCTCGTAGAACAAAGAATTATGAAAATTCATTTACTCAAGTCGAAATCAAACCCACCAATCAATCGTCGTGTTTACTTACAGTCAGCCATATTATTATATTATATCGAGGCTTCAATAACTAATAGTACACTTGACCAATTATATCGATTTTCTGATACAATTACATCTCGCATTATGAACATGAAATGAAGATATACTGTCATCATTTCACAAGATTAGGTTTCCCGAGAATACGTATAAGGGAATAAAACATTTTCTGGTTTATTTGATTAAACGATTTTGACATTACATTCCGCTCTGTTAACAAAAACGGTGAAATATCGTTATTTCAAATGAAGACAGAGAGATCGAGTAACTTCATCAATAATATTACATTTAGCTACTTTAGTCATGAGAGAGAATTCGATTTAGCAATTACTTGGAACGGTCAGCGGCCCTCAACGAAGTTAGGTGTTGAGATGTTAGGGACTTTTTTATTCTATACTAAAATGTTGATATTACATCACTTGATACTATATTACAGTATTATTACTATAAAGATAAGACACTCCGTTCCCATTAGAACACTTCTGTCCCTCCTTTAGAAGTAGAGACAAAGCACGGCGTTGAGTACCGCCACTCAACATTCAATTCTGCTGAAGGTGGAAGGTGAAGTGTCTCAACACTAAGCTCTTTGTCTACTCTGTTATATGCGGGATACAGCGTGAAGCTAAAAAGGTGGAATGAATATATATATATATATATATATATATATATATATATATATATTCATTCCACCTTATTTTTAATGATGCGAAGGTTCAGAAAAACGCTCTAATCATAGGCTGGCACGTCGTAATGGATTGGGTCATAATGGCCTTTAATATGTAACGTGATGATGCGGGAATAGCGATTATCATATATCAAACCATGGGTTGCGTTCATTTAAAATTCGCCTGAACAAAGATACTGGGATAAATTTTATGTATCATACATATTATATAGAGTGTTATCACTTAAAATGAGAGATTGTGTAGTTTTTAAGTCAAAATAGGACTTAAGTGGTGTTTTTCTTTTTTGTTTTTGAGAAACTTCCAGAAATTTTTGTTGCATTAATATAATTGTTAGTGATAATTCTATTCATATAATAAAAAAATATTACATAACAAAGATTATTTTTCGGAATAAACATAATTTAGCAGTTGTGATACAATATCCTCAGTAGAACTCATTGTATTAAATAATATTAAAGATTAATAAAAAAATCAAGTACCTTTTAGAAAGAATCAATTATTAATTAATTACATTAGCTTATTCTATAATTCAAGAATTATTACGTATTGACGCTTCCTTCTAGAGGGAATCGAACCCACAACCGTCACGCTTACAGTGGCACGCCTGTGCTCCTGAATCACGATGGCCTCAACAGGATGACAAAGTTAAAATGACAAGTTACATCATCAGTCTCATCTGATAGTAATCACTTAAAAAACACTAAAGACTTTTATTTGAATTTTATGATCAGTAAAACTTGTCAAATGGAGGTTTCTTTAGTTATTACTCTATTTTACTTAAATGAATCGCGATAAAGTGCTTCCGATTAGATTATCTTTTCGTTTTTTTAAGATTCACGCAGCAGGCAGGGTAGGCAGAACGAAACTGAGAACATAGTGTTGAAACACTCCGTCCTCACTAAGACACCACTAAACACGCTATGCCTCTAGAATTCGGCGGAAAGTGGGGAACGGGTGTGTTTTAACACTACGTTCCCAGGTTCCCTACCCCTGCTATGTGTACAGGATACAGTGTGAATCTGAAAAAAAAAACCTTAAACATCATTGATGTTTAATATAAAATTTGTTGTCGACTGAAACAAAGATGCGTTTTTTCTTTCCTCTTAAATCAATATCGTTCTTTGACCTAATTTCTCATCCCTTTGTAGATAGATACCCTTCTATTGTATCTATTGATTGTATTAGCGATGTTTATCCGAAAAATTGTGTCTTTTATCTTGTTTTGTTGTGTTGTAAGTAGAATAAAATAAGATCAGTATGTCATATCAATTACAATAAAAAATATTATAATTGAATTAAACCAATAATTTACTTAAAATATAGACCAAAAAAACAAAAAGTAGGGTGAAAAAATTATTCATGAGACACTAAACAGAATATACAACAAGAATTTGATTGTCATGGATGTTGATAGAATGTTTGTTCTGACAAAGGATATGAATCTAAGTTTATCCATCGGGATCAATGAGCACAAATACGCTTATTATACCTCTTTAGAAACCACATAAAATTGAATATATAAAAACAAAAAGCGTTACTATAAGTAGACAAAAACTGGTACAATCTGGGCTACGACTAAGGTAAGAAATTCGACATGTAGTTTTCATATAGAGACAAGATCGGTGAATAAACTACTTTATATGATTTTTAAATAAAACTATTTTAACCGGATTAATCGCGTATATTTTGTATATTTATACATTTTTGGAAACCCGACGTTTCGAACACTTTGCAGTAGTCCGTGGTCACGGGTAGACTGAATAAAATACGTCGATTCGAGTATCTAAAAACAAAACGTGCAAGATATTTAACATCGATTAATTTCTTAAAAAGGTGCCGCGATAATAATCTCATACAGAAAAAAGACATAAAATATTGCAAAAAGATACTCAATCAGGCAAGTATCGTGACCACGGACTACTGCAAAGTGTTCGAAACGTCGGGTTTCCAAAAATGTATAAACATACAAAATATACGCGATTAATCCGGTTAAAATAGTTTTATTTAAAATGTGTAATAATCGTGAAAATCAAAGAACTTATTACTTTATATGAAAAAAAAAGCAATCTCAGCTCACCTAGTCAAATAAAAATCGAGGAGTGTTTTTACAGTGCTGCTATCCACCAGTTAAAATCGTCTACGTATTATATGCGAGGCATGGTTGTGAGTTAATTCTGGCTAGAAAGCGTGGAGCGGCATTGAGGTCCAACATGTATAAAATCTTGAATTCGCACGGATTCTCTCTTTGAGATGATGTGTGAAGCTGAATAGATATCCAAATTTTTTTCAGATTTCACATAAGAGGATAGGCAGAGAGTATCTGGGAACCTAATGGTAAACGTTCCAATTCAATTCAATTCATTTCAATGCCGCTCCACGCTTTCTAGCCGTTGCCGTTTAGATACTTCCGTTCTCCACTTTCCACCGATTTCTGAAGGCATTGCTTTTTGAGTAACGGAACTCAACGCTGTCCTTTGTTTACTTATCAGAGCAAGCAAATTTAATTATGAAATATATGAATGAGAATCGAACCCACAACTTGTCGTGCTTACAATCACACACTCGTGCCCATGCGCCACGACTGCTCTCTTTAAAAATACCTCATATTAATTGCAGGAAGCAAATTTTTAAAATTATTTAAACATTTTCTATCAAAATTCTTTTTATTTAATTCATTTACAATACAAAGCAAAGTAAACGGAAATGAGTAGTTCAAAAAAAAGGTATCTCTTAACGAAAAAGTCAAAATGTCACTTTAAATATTTTCATATTGAAATGTCAGAGGATCAAAGCCTCCTGGTAAGTAATTATATGGATGAAGTGCCTTTATTTATACTTCGCGACTGAAACGCACGATCTTATATCGTAAGGTTCTTAAAGTTCTGAAACTCCCATATATACTAATAACACTATAAAGCTAATAATATCACAAATCTGAAGAGTTTGCTTACATGAACGCGCTTATCCCAGGATTGTTGCTGGGAATTGGAGTAAGGTGGTTCCAATTGAAACCTGTTTTGTGTTGGATAGTTTACTTATCAAGAAAAACTATACACCGTATTACATTATGTTAATCGTTTTCGTGTAAATTACTGTATATATGGTCAAAGATACCTCGGAAACGTAGAATGTATCAAATAAAACTAACATTATACATATATGTGAACGTTTGTGAGGATGGAGGTTTGTTCCACTTTTACAAATATTACTGAACATATTTAGATGAAACTTTACAGTAACATAGCTTTATACGTCAGATTAACATATATCCTACAATTTATGTAAATATTTTGTACAATTTGGCTATAATACAAGTTTATACGTTTGGGTCGCCAGTATTGTATAAAACTCTTAGTTATTTCCCTATGGCTACAAGTAAGCCGTTCTCCTTATAGCCGCGCCCAGTATCAGCACATAGAGCCTTAGCGCTTCGAGTGACTGCCAGTATTATGATCATTTAGTAAGCAAGGCCAAGTTGGCCTCAAAGAAACTTAAGGTCATCAGTGGAACGAGACAATACATCACGCCAAAACACCGATTGGCCCTGCATGGGGCCCAGGTTCGGCCTCATATGAAGTAATCATATGGAGGTTCTCTTCTTTGGGTTGATCACTTAACATCAGTGATATATCCCCGATTAATTGATAATCCAGCATAAATATTTTTTGCAATTTGAACAAGTAGTTGCTGAAATCAGCGAATTAACCAAACAAACCTTTCAGCTTCATTTTTTTCCAGCAATCCCACATATAGCAAGTTAGGCAGAAGAGACCTGGGAAATTAGTTTAAAAGAACTTCCATTCCCTACTTTCCATTCAATTTTGGAGTAATTATGTATTTAATGGCGGAGCTTAACGTTATGTTTTGTCTCGTTACCAGAGCGAGGAAAATGAAAATGTTAAATATTTCAATTCCTCGACTGGAAATCGAACCCACAACCTGTTGCAATTAGTGTCACACTCTTGTGCTCCTGCTTCATATTATAAAATACATATTTTTAAGTTCATACAATTTCTAAATATTATTATAACAATATTATACAATACACGTTTATTTATTAAAGCAAATCAAATTCAGACATCAAAGTAAATAGACAACATTAATAAAATCTTCAGAAGATAATATTTTGAAGAAAAAATATTCATTGAACCTAAAAACAGAAGTGCCTAAGTGGATCTCTATATCTGAATATTACGAGCACTTTTCAAAAGTGCTTTGTTGATTAAATATTGCTTAGACAGATTTTAGGGATCGTCGTGGAGCTGCGATACAGCGTCTAACTGTAAAGGTGGAGGTTGTGGATTCGATTTTCATTTGACGGAATGAGGAATTAATTTTATTTTCGAATCTCTGATAATAGGGCAAAGGGCTGTTTTGAGTTCTATCATCCAACACAGAATGTGCCGTAAGCTGGGTTAGACATCGGGGAATGGTTTAACGCTTGGTTCCCTCTACTTACTCTGCTATATGTTTCATTACTTTGCTCTAGTACTAAGTAAAGTACAGCGTTGGATTCCGTCACTTAACACACAATATCTCAAAAATTTGGTGGTAAGTGGGGACTCATTTTTTTCCGCATATCAGAGTAGTCAGAGAGAACTTATTTCTCCCAAATTGTCATCATCATCTCATTTATCTCTCTGTCTTGACCTCAACAACGGATTGTATGACAATACTATCTACACAACATAATATCCACGTTGATTTACTAATTTTAACGGAATTGTTTTTTTTTTATATACAACAATGTCATGTAATTGAATTATTTTTTTTTGTAAATTGCATGTATTTAAGGAGCATTAATTTGGAGTATACATCCTATATATTATGGTACGAGCAAGCGCGTACATGTGAGCGCTTAGCTTGCATTTATATGACCAAAATTACTCAATTACAATATTTTAATTATATTTAATAAGGTAGTTCGTCGCTATCGGTCATCAAGAGTACCGCACGTGGCTCACCACTCATATTACATCAAATTAATTATAGTTTTAGATGTTTTATGATTATATTTTGCAGTTATAAAATAAAACTATTTTATTTATACACATTCGTACGGCATCCCGTACAATTATGTTTTTTTCTTAATCTTTCCGCTGTATCCCGCATATAGTAGCGTTGCCAGAAGGGACCTAATGATAAGACACTACGTTCCCCACTTTCCGTTGAATTCTGGACGCGTTGTGTGTTTAGTAGCGCAACTCAACGCCGCGCTTTGCCTCGACACTAGAGCGTACAAATGAAAATATTAAATACATCATTTCCTCGAGTGGGTATCGAATCCACAACCTGATACGCTTACAGTTACACCCTTGTACTCCTGTGCCACAGCCTTAAATATATATTTTATACAGAGTAATATTTATATAAAAATATATATTAGCCATCTATACTTATAATACCATTTCCTGGACATTAAAATTCTTAAGCTCGTAATGTATAGAAGCTCAATATGAAGCGTATATTTTATGGATTTAGTTGTTACGAAATTACTAAAACTTGATATGTCTTACTTCTTGTTAACTAACATCATATTATATAAATGTATGTTAATATATTTACCGGCCAAAAGAGTTGCCGGCAAAGGCCAGTCGTGGCGCAGCGGCACGAAGTGTAACTGTAAAACCGACTGGTTGTGGGTTCGATGGCTTAGACTCTTGTCCCACCGTCGGAAGAGTTTTCTTTTTTAATATTTTTAAATGTGTTTTGTATAACAATTTATATTTACAAATGTTAAATTTATTCCTCGTATACAAAAAAAGTATAAATAGTACGGTTTAAAAATAAGTTTTTACGCCAAGCCCTTGCTTTATAATATGTTCTATATATGAGCATAAGCCCGAGTGGTTTAAGTAACCTCTGAAGAGTTTTACTATTCGGATCCTGAATCCAACATCAGACCAACCTGATCGTATATTATTGTATTATCACCTAAGCTTAACTGCCAAATTTCATTACAGTTTCTTAAATGTTATTTATTACATGTCACAACAACAACCTATTAAAAAACGACGTTGTAAAGTGACCTCAATTTCTATAAAGCACTCTGATAAAAAAAATGGATTATATATATATAAAAAACCCAAAAATAATATTTTATAACAAGAAAATCATGATCTTAAAAATTGTATGCCAAGAAAAGTTACGACCAACAACGGTCTAACTTGTTAAAAATATTTACAACACCGCAGCTCAAGCTACAGCGTACAGAAGACAGTTAAATAATTCAAACGCCTAACACACGGGAAGTACGTGACTATTGGATATTCAAAATGTATCGGTGAACTCTCGGTGTACTTAGATCATATAAAGTGAAGGTTTATGAGCGATCCCGTTACCCAATACTAAGTAGATCGAGAGGGATGTAGTATAGGGGTTGGTTGACAAAATTCATATTATTTTACTTAATTTATTTTTAGCTTTATGTTATATTTAACATTTGTAAAATAGAGTAGGCATCGAGAATCTAATGTTAAGTCACTCCATTCCTCGCTTTCCGCCCAGTCTCCGAGACGTCAGTGATGAGTGGCGGAACTCAACGTCGCTCTTCGCCTTCTTACCAGAACGAGGAAACGAAAAGAATTCATTCTCTCGAGTGGTAGTTAAACCCACAACCGCCCCGCCCCGTTTATAGTCAAACGTTCCACCACAACGGCGTAATAATACTTATTTACAACAATTATACGTGTAGATTAATTAGTAGGAAAAACAAAAAAAATATTATGAAAATATGCTTATATGGTGGCTGGCTAACTGAATAGGATAACATTATTCGAATGACATTTAACAATCTAATATGATCTATTAAGTCTCAAAGCAAGTAATACAAAAGTTCTAATATTTGAAAAAAAATAAGAAAGGACGATATACCAGCACAGCGTAAATGGTGATGTTAGAACAAGTTAATGAAGTGGTTAATTTGGGAAGTATATTTAATATATCTATATTCCATCTGGAAGAAATGCGTATTGCTGTCGTTAATAGAGTTAACAGTGCCTTAGCTCTATTGATGATAACTTCCTGCTTATGTCATGCCATGTGGCTGTACGCAGAAAGGCATTCGGGAGAATGTCATGGTGAAAATGTAGAAGAACGTATTCAGGTGGTTTGGGCACGTTGAGAGAATTAGTGATGAACGAATAACAAAAAAAATATGAAAGAAGGGTAGTAAGAGAGGAGGGATACCTTGACTAACTTTAAAACACAGTATCGATGACACCGAATGATTATCACGTACATAGCTATAGGACCCCTTGCAGGGCTATAAATGAAGAGATTGATGACAGCGGATGAGGCAAAAGAGATCTGCAGAGGCCGTAGCGTTTGGCGGTTCTTTCTCTCTGGGTACCCTGCCAAAAAATATATATTAAATAGTATTAATATTAAGAATTAATCTGACTTGAACGCAACGTTTTCAAGTAGGCGGAAAATATTGATAACGTCAATTATAACTTAGCCTTTCTTTGTCTTACTTCAAATATATATAAATAAAAAAATACATTAAAAAAAACATATTTTTTAATATAATATGAAATTTAAAAGATAGATATAATCCACAATCATCTCTCAGACATACATTGAAAAGGATATAGAAAAACATTTCACAACCAAGCTATTTATTTTAAAGTGGCAATTTATCGACATCTCAATTCTACTTGCTTTTTAAAACACTTGCATTTAAAGTATCATTTAAGTTAAGTATTCCTTGCGGTTCACTATTTACGATTAACTTAGTTTGTCGTCCACTAGAAATATATTTTAAGTTGATGAGAAGTTTTAGATTCTTTTTTTAAATTTTCTACTTAAATTTAAATAGTATTATTCTTTATAGCAGGATAGGCAAATATTTAAGATATTGTGTGATGATTAGCGGAACTTAACGCCGCATTTTGTCTTAAAAAATTAAAATTGCATTCTAAAGGTCTTACATATCGCGCTTCCAGTCAAACGCTATGAAACAGCGCCACAATGGCCTCATGCACAATTAAAATAAAAGTAACAAATATGAGGCCAGGGGCGCAAGCGTGCTACCGTACACACGACAGATTGTGGATTCGATTCCCACTCGAGGAAATGAAATATTCAATATTGTCATTACTTTCTTAGCACTTTAATACTTAGAGTACAACAAGAGAGTAAGAAAGGGAAACAGCGTGAAGTTAAAAAAAAAAAACAAATATATACAAAGCAGCCAATAAAGTACAAACAAACAAATTTATTGTTTTCCTATAGACGCGGTATAATCCATACAGATTGCACGTTTTTGTTAACGGCATGCGAATCACTCCCTAAACACTCATTCTTACCTATACCACTTTTATGTTATTTATATCATAGGGGATATTGATGTATGAATGTAAGTAAATGGCATCAATTGTAATTTTTTAACAGAACGCGGTGTTAAGTTAAGCCACACAATACGCAATATCTCGAAATTATCTGTAAAATTGGGAATCAAATTTCTCGATATCATCTCTTAGTTATATGTGAAAAAACCTATTATATTTAATTTAGACGTCGTCATAGTCGTTTGGATGCCATGTATGTATATTTAAGCGAGTTAAAAAAAATGATTTTATCAATTGCTCGTGTATTTTTTAACTTTGTGTAACTGTTGCACGTTTGGTCGTACACTATGCAGTGTTGGCGTGCAGAGAAACGTGGGTATAACAGAAGAAAAATGAAAAAAAAAGAATTCTGTGGACACGCGATTTCTTCCTATGATATGTAGGGATACATAGAATGGCAGGTACTAGCGAGGATGTCACGGTGATAAAAGAACGGTAAATAAAATGTAAAACAAATTGAGAGCACATTTTTATTTGGCATTCGCTTATTTGGGTAGTAGATTATTTAGATTTTTAAATATCTTGGTTAGGTAATAGTTAAGTATTATCTTTCGTTTTACTTTGGTTCTGGATAATATACGTAGAAGCGTGTCGGAGAACAGAGTGTCTTAACACTAGGTTTCCCCTGCCCTGCCGCTGTGTGCAAGATATAGCGTGAAGCTGAGTTTTTTTTTATGTAGAGGCCAATGTTAAGTTAATCTTTCTTAATTCCAAAGCTATCTAAAATTCTTATGGGAGTTACGATAATAATGCAAAGGTGCTGAAACTTTGCACTACGTATATATAAAAACATAACATAATATTATATTGTCATCTAATCATGAAATTATATGCATATAATTGCCAAGTTTCATGATGATACAGTAATGAGAATTGCATGTAATTTAGATTCTTAGATTTTATTCCGAGGCCAGTCGTGGCGCAGCGGCACAAAGTGTGACTGTTAAACGGACTGGTTGTGGGTTCGATCCCCACTCGAGGAGATGAAATATTAACTTAAATTTATATTTCTATTTCTTCGCTCTGGTGTCGAGGCAAGGCGCGGCGTTAAGTTCTGCCACTTAACACGCAATGCCTCCAGAATTCGACAGAAAGTGGAGAACGGAATGTCTTAACACCACTAGGTTCCCTCTGCCTACCCTGCGGGATACAGCGAGAAGCTGGTTTATTTTTTATTTATTACATAGTTACTTAGTTTACACCTCGATCTAATAAAAGCATGTTAAAAAAACACTTTTTATAGGTAGTTCAAGTTCCAGTCAACATTTTGTTCTAAGGTATCTGTTCTACTAGACAGCTTTGTAGCCTTATTGTCTATTGAGATATTTATTGTTATATATACATTAACTAAATGCTATTAGTTCTTACCTTGACTGGAAGAATTTTTATGTAAAACTATGCTATCGATCTGGTAATTACTTGTGGATAGGTTTTATAGGTAATCGATTCAAATTTAAAAAAATGACATATTTTTTTATATTTAAGTGAGATTTTTTTTTTATTTTTTTTTATGGAAAACGACAAGGCAAACGAGCGCTCGCGTCACCCGATGGTAAGTGGCTACCGCCGCCCACGACTCCGTGCAACACCAGAGGTTGCCTGCCTTTAAGGTAGGTTGGGCTCCGGAGCCCGGCATTACCTGATGCGAAACGCAGTGGCATAAAGCCACTACTGTAGTGGCATAAGCCGGTTTTAAATGCCGGGGGTGGTAACGATCCGGTCGAGTCTGCCCATGCTTGTTGCCACTGCTGGCGACGTGACTCTACCACAAGTACTTTAGTCGTCTCTTACGACACCATCAGTACCAGGATGATCCTATTCTAGGCCGGGATCACACGGCAAAATTTAAATGATAAATGATATTTATATTGAACGCTTGGAAAGGACATTATATATATGATAATGACATTAACAAAAAAAAAATGTTTTTTTCTTAAAAAAGGGAACATAATATCTGTTCTAATATATTATATAGAGTTAGTAATACTTGTAATTTTTATATTATTTAAAAAAGCACTTTAAATAGCCTTGTTAATATAAAAAGAAATCAATATAAAAGTAGAAAAAAAATACAACCATTAATATAACTTTGCTTTGGAAAATGATGCCTTATTGCGAGCAGCACAAAGACTATATAACAACAAATCAACGTGTAAAATAGTCCGCATAGAGATATAGCGCTTAAATCGTGCAAATTGTCGTTCAAAACGTCATCACGTTTTGCAAATGACAACTACACCTGTGCGGGACAATGGGGATTGGGGGAATGTGTAGTATCTGCAATATTTTTTATTTCGGTATATATTTTTTGGTATAATATCCAGGCCGAGGAGCCAGCAGTGTGCAGGGGCACAAGCGTGTGACTGTAAACACGATATAGTAAGAGGTTCGATTCTCA
Organism: Heliconius himera; assembly: GCA_021202915.1. Classification (NCBI taxonomy): domain Eukaryota; kingdom Metazoa; phylum Arthropoda; class Insecta; order Lepidoptera; family Nymphalidae; genus Heliconius; species Heliconius himera. The sequence continues at coordinate 1,190,351 of JAJHJA010000281.1, forward strand.
CTCTAGAAAATGAAATATTTAAATTTTCTTAATAAAAAAAAGAAAGTGAAATATTAATATGCTTACGATAACCTTGTAGGGCTATGGTGGTATACTCACGCTGTATCCCGCAGAGTAGGCAGAGGGAACCTAGTGTTAAAACACTCTGTTCTCCACTTTCTGCCGAATTCTGGAGGGATTTTAAATCTGGAGTTGAGTGGCAGAACTCAATGCCGCGCGTAGCCTCGACACCAGAGCGAAGAAATGAAAATATAAATTTAAGTAAATATTTTTTATCTCCTTGAGTGGGGATCGAACCCACAATCAGTAGGTTTTACAGTCACACTTCGTGCCGCTGCGCCAACACTGGCCTATGGTATACTCAATTTTAAGTATCAGTGGTTATATTGCTATAGCTCCAAACAAAGAAATATGAGGGTCGAATTGTGACCGCGGAGGCTAGGCTCATAGGTTTTGAAACTAAAAATATGATCATAATGAAAAAAAAATAAAACTAACACCGATATTTCTAGTGCTGGGGCTGAACACGCTTTGCCTACCAGAGCAGGTAAATTAATGTAATTTAAATATAACCATTTTAAATGAAACTATTTTAATCGGATTATCGTGTGTATTTAAAGTTTAAGTAAGGTTATCCGGTTAAAATAGTTTCATTTAAAATATGTAATAACCGTGAAAATCACAGAACTTATTAAATATGACCATATGCCGGAGGTCGGACGAACGAAATGGAACTCACAGCCGTTCCGTTTTGTAGTCAGACGCTGTGCCACTTCACCACAACAGCCTTATTAAACATTCATTCAAATCCAAAGCATGGCATTACCATCTATATTTATCCAGATCATAATTTCGGAGACAGTAAAAGCTTCTCTCAAAGAATAACTGTAATAAAATTTATTGCCGTTGTATCGTAAAAGACAATTTTTATGTAATTTTAAGTACAAGAAGTTCTTTATTTTACGACTCGACTCGTGGCATACAATTTAAGTTTTGCCATCGATTGGCCTAGACACGACTCAAAGCTCTTACGAGTGTGTAGTGCTAGTGGAATCAAAGTTTGATGTTCTTACAAGAAAATTACTAGCATAACGGTTCGTATCTCATATAAATACTTTCATTATTTCTTCACACACAGTTTCACGTTTCACGCAGTTTCCAGCAGATATCATGGTTGGAAGAGGGAACTACGGAACCTAGTGTTAATATACTTCCAATCCCCACTTTTTCCGAATTCTGTAGTCATTGTGTTTTGAGTGGCTAATTACCAGGGCGAGAAAATGAAAATATTCCACTTCCTCAGTGAATTGAACCCATAACCTATGGAGTTTACAGTCGCACGCTTATTTCCCTACGCCACGATTTGTGGCCCAAAGCCTCAATGGATAATTAATCAAAAGTAATAGAAGTAACAGAGAAATCGATTTTTGCCAATTCAAAACGAAGTTTAACGATTAAAATGTGATGGATGCTGTGCAATATCTAACTAAATTTATTTAATCTCTATTGGTATTTTGTCTACGGTTATTCCAAAAGATGCCAGATGATGTGAAAAAGGTTAAGACATTGTGATCTCCACTTTTTGTCCAATTTTCGAGACATTGCATGTTGAATGGCTAAACTTAACATTACTCATTGTCTTATTACCAGATCGAGTACTTAAAAATAATACATTTATCCCAATAGGAAACGAACTCACAACCATCGCGCTTACAGTCAGAGTTCCCCGTCATTTCTCCACTTACACAGAATTACGAAATAATTCCCCAATTCCCAATCAAAATTTCATCTAACGGGAAGCTTAGAAAATGAATAAGCAATAAGCTATTGATATTTATATGACACAGTAAAGTGAACACGAACAGAAGTTTGCGAGGTCTTGGAGCCACATCCTGCAATCACTTACATTGTCGTTGTAAGCTCGGAGCGGTCAATTGCAGCGTGTAGAAACTGCTATTGCTAAATTTGGTGTGTGGCCCAAATTTTGGGATAGCATATTTTAGTAATACTGAAAACTCGATGATTTTTGAAACGTTTTTAGGTTTCCGTACCTCTAAAAATGAAACCTCGGTTTATTTATGTTTGTTAGAATTTTTTTTTTTTTGACATTTTAAAACTGTTATTGCACACTTATGAAAAAAAAAAATATTAAGGAAACTTATAACAAAAATTAAGGTAGCGGAATTTGAAACTACGCCCCTTGTAAACAGTCCAAGCACTCTAATCACTAAGCCAGACGTTCTCATAAAGCTACTCAATATTTAAAAGAAACAAAGACCTACAAATATCCACCTTGTGCCAACCACCCTCACAAAGTCCCAGCGTTTGCATCGTAAAGCGAGCGCTTTATAGTTGGTAGAGTTCCGACCGTCACATCTCCCTTTAAGTCGAATTGTGTACTCGTATGTATAATCGGCTACTTTACTATTAACATTGACAGCCAATTTTGCTAATAATTTACTAATAATAGTGTATTATTAACATTTTTAAGTTTTATTCCACACTTGGGAAAGAAAAATACGTATGTAGAAAACGTATAAAAATTTTAACGTAAGGAGACTCGAACACGCGCCTCCTGGAAACCGATCAGGCCCTCGGACCACTAAGCCAAACGTTCTCATCAAGCTACGTCGAAATTTTTATACGCTTGTTACAACTTATTTATGTTGTTAGCATCCCTGTAGAGAGATTTTTACAAATTTCCGCTACCCAAAGATAATTACTAAGAATTATCGTCTGGCAAGAGCGAATGCTATGTTAAAATTTTTATACGTTTTGTAAATAAGCATTTTTCTTTGCTAAGACACTTTAAAAATGTTAAAAATATTTAAAAAATAGCATTCTCTTAATTCATTTATCTTAGCACTAGGTTTCCAGGTTTTCTGTGCCTACCGTGATAAGCAGGATAAGGGTGAAGCTGAGAAAACTTATATCTGATTTATTTTTATACTCCATAATGATAGTTAAGCTGACTGTAATTGCGACGGTTGTGGTTACAACATACAAGTTCCCCTTAAAAGAGTTTTCCCTGCTTATCCTACTGTTTGCGGGGTACAGCGTGAAGCTAACAAAAATATATAGATATAGCTTTATGATGCTACGTCGCGATGAAATTATTCGGATTTTAAAAGTAACTATAATATAAAATAATGTCTATTTGGTACAAGCTCTAGAAATCTTAGTCTACTCTTGTCTGTCTGCCTTCTCTCAAGATCTTATTTTACTTATACTTCTCAAGTTTATTAAGGATTATTTTTAACGGTGGCTTCGCATCCCTCTGCAAATAAATAGAAATAACTAAGAATCTTTATATATAGTATATTTTTGTGCCACTTTCAGGTTCCCTCTGCCCACCCTATTATGTGCAGGATACAGCGTTAAGTTAAAAAAAATAACTAAATACTACTTGCATAGCTTGTGTTCATGAGGCCTAGGAGAAATAGAATACTAGAAGGTCTAAAACAGCCATTTTAAACACCATTTCATGCATTTTAATACTAGTTCCTAAGATTACAGCGCATCACCAAACAAACTCTTCCACCCTATAATATTATAATATTAGTACAGAGATATCAGCTATATATATATTTTCATATTACCAAGTTATTCAATTAGGCCAAACAACAAAACACTATGTTTGCATCGTAAAGCTAGCGCTTTAGAACTCGCTGTTTCGACCGTTCCATCTCCTTTGTGTCGCACAGTGGGGCGGTGTCTGCTCCCGCACAAAACGTACGTTTGGGATGACTTCAAAGAAATGTATGTGGACCTCGAGTGATAATGACTTCTCCTATAACCTAAATATTTTTTTTACTAAGCATCTGACCTGGTTTTCTTTAAGTTTCTGTAATTATAAGGTGATTTTAAAATAAAATAAATCAGCTTCACGCTGTATCCTGCACACAGCAGGGTAGGCAGAGGAAACCTGATAAACGTGTTAAGACACTCCGTTCCCCACTTTCTATTGAATTCTATAGGCGTTGCGTGTTGAGTGGCTGAACTAAACGCCGCGCTTTGCCTCGACACCAGGGCGAAGAAATGGAAATATAAATTTAAGTAAATATTTCATCTCCTCGAGTGGGGATCGAGCCCACAACCAGTTTTACAGTCACACTTTGTGCCGCTGCGCCACGACTGGCCTTGGCATAATAAGGTGATTTTTATTCATATTATTCATAATTTGTCCGTTCGTGACGCTAAACAGACAAAGCAAAATAGTATTTATAAATGAAATACAATAAAAATATGAGATGAGGTATAAAATTAAACAGCAAACAAAAAAAAACAGTGAAATAGCTTCCGTTATTTAAATTATTGACCGCTAACTTATTTTGTTTGTCTTCCATTTTATCTGGATACTAAACGATTCTTATTGAATAGAACGATTAAATGCAATTTTGTTATAGACTTTGACTTTTTTTCGTTAACAACGTCCTTTTTTAACCGTAAACGCGACGATTGTGGGTTCGATTTCTATTCGGGGAGATCGATTTATTCTCGTTTACTCACTCTGGTGAAAAGATATAGCGCGGCGTTGAATTCGCCACTACGCACCTTATGTCTAGAAAATCAAATGATGCATTAGGTACGAAATGTTTTAACACTAGGTCCACTGCCTGTCTGCCTATAGGTATATGTACATACAGATGCTAACAAATAAAATAATTTAAATTTCTACTATTTTCTTATGTTTACTTATTTTACGCTAATTTGAAGGTTGGCAAATCTAATTGGCCCCTATATTCGAGAGTTCATGACAATTGGCTAAACAATTTTCTGAATTACAAGAGATAAAGAGTTCTTTACTTTAAATTTTTCGTATGGCTTGTAGAGAAGTTTGAGTGACAGATCACTAAATTTTACGTTTTAAGGACATGATGTTTTGGAAGATCACTTACTTTTATGGTTTATTTATTGAATTACATAATTACATTTACCTACTTTTAATTGCGTGAGTAAATATTTTTTAAAGTAGTTTACAATTAAAACTGCAGCTGTAGAATGCTTACTTCTAGAGTTTCTGAGACGCTAACTTCAAAAAGCTAATAAGCATTTACTTTAATTGAACTATTTCTTTAATTAAAGTAGTTTTTAAAAGCACTGTTTTAATAATTTTACATATTTTCAGGTAAAATTAAGATCTTTTTTTCCGCCGAATTCTTGAAGTATTGCATGTTGAGTGGCGGAACTCAGCGCCGCGCTTCGCCTCGACATGAGGAAAGACATGAAAATATAAATGTAAGTAAATATTTAATTTCCTCGAGTGGTGATCGAACACAAAACCAGTCGATTTTAAAGTCACATTTTGTGCCCCTGCGCCAGGACTGGTTGCAATGGATCAATATGGCATAATATGTATATATTATTAAAATTAAGACGAGAATCAAAAGATAACAAAAAATATTAAAAAAAAAACAAAAAACCCAACTGCATAAAAGTAAAATAAATATTCTTTGGACATATTCTTTAAACAATTTAAGCTTCACTAGGAGCCTTGTAAAAATTAGATGGATGTTGATGTCTATTTAACTATACTCGTATATTACCTGAACTTAACTATACTCTTAACTTAAGTTAATTATATTTCAATTGTGTCCTACATTACAACTTTATTTATCCCTAGCGGGATAGTCAGAGAGAATGGAGCGTCAAACGTTACATCTCTACATACTTCTTTCGCCTCAACCCCTTCATACATGCCCTCCGGGGGGTCCTCATGTTTTTACGTGACCTTTCTCCAGTTTATTTGATACTGTGTTTTCGAAGGACAATCGAGGTTTCCTCCTAATTGTTGATGATTAATAAACACATTACTCTCCTTGGCGTAACGCAGTCGAGTAAAAATATGCGGGCGATGCCACCAAATCAACAATAGTATGCCAATAAAAAGAAGTTAACATTTTAAGATAAAATATATTCTGAAATATTCCAAAGTATTCTATTATTCTTACAAAGTAAGAAGTTTCGTGTAAACATCGATCTAACTTGAAACTATTTAAAGTTTGCTATCTGTTAATGATGGTTCTTGAAATTGATAGAATCTCATAGTTCCATTTACATTTTAGAATCGAAAATTAATGACAGAATGTTTGCTCGTGAAATACAATTACGAATTTATTGCAGATAGCTCTGTCTGTGTTTGTATTTAAATTTGATTTTGAATTTCTCAGAGTGACTGATGGCTAAAGCTATTTATTTTTACGTGTTTAATATTTTTATAGAATAAGATGTTTTGACGTAAATACATCTATAAGTTTGGCATACGGGGATAATTTTGAAACCTAATGATACTGAAATCAAACAGTTCAATAATACCGAAAAAAAAAACAAACAGATTATCCTTGAAGTTTCGAAACTGTTATTTACATCCAAAATATAATTATACCACTAGATAGCTAAAGAATGAAACAAATTATTACAATAAACAAAAACTTATAATTTTTAATGGTCAACTGTAGTCAAAATCTATCGATTGTACATAAAAAATGTTTAAAGAAGTAAATGTAATAAGATGTTTTAATAAAAAAATATTATCGAAATCACATCATGTTGGTCTATACGCGTCCAAAAGCCAACACTAAACACAAATATCGTGTACTGTTGGAAAGGGATCCTCAAGAAAAATTACATGGTAATAATTAAACACCATCTGACCGAATGAAGCAGTGTCGGTAACGTAGAGGAATGAATGCGGCCAAGCGGATCAACGTCAAATGTTAAAGTAAAAAAAATTTGGAATGTTGTTCCTGATAGGTGTTGTATAATTCTTATTATCACCATTAATATCTGAATATCTGTTCTGAATATTTGGCAATTAGCGAAATTTGGATGTAAAATTCGATATCAGTGAACGTGCCTGGTTTTGATGATCATATTGTAATACTACTAAGAACAAAAACATTGTAACTACATTGTCTATAGTGGTATCATCATCATCAAATCCCAAAGCCTGTGAACTCCCTATATATCACAATACCAACAGCTGCACTAGTTGTAATAATTGTTAATACTTAACTTTAATATTTTTTGTCGGAATTTCGAAATGAAAGGCGCAAACGCTGGTGTTATATGTCTAATAAATGTAAAGCCAATATATCTCCAAATTCGTACTCGGGTGTGTATACACATACACACGTGTATCCGGGTGGATGTTTATCCACTCGGGCACAGCGTTAGCTGAAATTAAACTCTTTATGTTACGATCGTTGTTGAAATATTTCAAGAACATCGCTTAAAATTATACCCGATTATAAGACTGGTCTTACTACATCAGTTATTTACTACTACTTTGCTTTATAGTAAAGCAAACTTCATGATATTCCCAAATTTGAAAGCTTAACATTAAAATGTGGGGCTAAACACGAAAATTTCGTAAAAAATTAGCCTCTGACAAAGTCCTGATCGATCTTCTGATGATATTAGGCACAGCTTAGAAATTGATAGTACATTTCTCTTAAAAACACATGTGCTTACAGTTCAGAAAAACTCAGAAGAAACAAAAAAAAATATTTTCTATTTTCTACAGAATTTTAAGAATAACGTAGTAGTAGTATTGTAGGAAATAGTACTTAACCTACCTGAAAACAATTTCAAACTAAATGATTCACTTATAATTGAAAGCCGTACATAGCTCTTTGAAAACCTTTGCCTCTTAGAAATGAATGCCGCTCAGTTTTACGTCTACATATGAATGCCTATAGTCTAGAAGTAGGTGTAAATCAAACCGCTAAGGCCCGTAAAGGAATACTGTAATGAGAATGCAATGAAAGAGTCTCATTACTTATACCATTAGAAAAAAATTGTAGTTTTTTTTGCAACTATAGCAAAACAAACATATGTCACTTAGCTTATTTGAATTGTGCCCTACATTATATAATTTATCCAAATTTTAGTGGTAACTATTTTTTTAGTCTTGCGCTGTATCCCGCATATAGCATAGCTTGTAGAGAGAACCTGGGAACCTCGTGTTGAAGCACTCAATTTATATTATATTTATTCCATTCCCATTTTAAGACATTTCTGTTGCAACCTTCCACAGAAATCCGGAGACATTGCTTGTTCAAGTCATGACGGTGTTATTAGAATTAACGACGAAAGTTCCATACAGTTTCAAGTTTTGGTTATTATGATAGCGTAAAACTTTATTAAAAACTATATAAGTAACAATTTTCATTGTGAAATCGTCCTCATATTGTATTTTTTAAAATAAATCTAATATCTACAATTAGGAGATAAGATTGAACACAATAAATTGTTTGTAAACTAGCAATTTTATTAAGGAAAAATATTAAAAGAAAATGTACTCGTAACATAAAATTTCTTATATTTAATATTGAGAGGACAACATTTTACTCTTATTTACTGTTTTCATTTATAAAATAAGAACCTTTTCAACGTCACGTATGTTCTGTACCCTGTGTGGTACCCATTCTTCAACCAGTTAAATCTACCAAAGGAGCCTTTTAAATTTTCTTCTTAATAATCTATCTTCTTTTTTTTACAAAAAATAAATAATTTCTTTATGTGTTTATCGATTATTACTACTTCAATGGAGGGCACGTAAATCTCATGAGGCCATTTTGGCATAAGTAAACAGCTCCATGACAGTTGATGAGTCGAAAGAGGTATGCAGAGAGTAACCTTAGTTAGTAACCTTTGCCGATATGTTCTGTCTGGCTACCCCGCTATGGATAAAGTGTGAAGCAAATAAATAACTTAAAAAAAAATAAAAAAGGGCTTGTTTTTTCTTTTTTTGTGTTTTACGCAATAAGACAGCAATATTTTTAGAAAACTTCGATTGAAATATACACAACCTTATAAAAACCACAACTTTCATGTGGATTTATGTTATTTGAGCATACAGCAAGTCAAATGTAATAGGCATGTTTAAATGGAAGAGAAAAATGGTACGAAATTTCTGAAGTAACTGTACCAATATCAAAGGTTTTCTTCACGCTGTATCCCGCACATATCAGGATAGGCAGAGGGAACCTGGGAACCTAATGTAAACAAATTCCGCTCCCCATTCAGACTTATTTCTTCCCCATTTTCTGCCGAATTATGTAGGCATTGCGTGTTGAGTGGTGTGGTTCTACGCTGCATTTTTGTCTGATCTCATAATCAGGAGGCGAGGAATTGTAAATATTACATATTTGAAATCTAACCCACAGCTGTCGCGTTTGCAGTCGCACCCTTGTGCGCCACAGAGGCTTCAGTAAAATTACTTAAATATTCAATATTTTAAAAATAACAACATTCTCTATTTATCAATCCCTTTGTCAATCACCTGTATAATCTATACATAGACAAAATATGCAAGGTATTTTGTATATGCATATAATATTACAACGTTTGATCACGTCTCTTATCCAATTTTACAAGGAACAACGAATTTATAGGTTAATATTCTTGGTGTGAAACTAACGTAAGCTAAAAAGACTACAGAGTTGCAGAGATCACCGTAAATAATGAATTGTCTATAAAGCAACACTGTAGCGGGGTCATACGGTCATATGGGGTGAATTATGTAGGGTTGCCACTTGTGTAAATGTCATGAAAAATTCATAGTGCTGTCGTGGTATGGCGTCTGATGGTTGTGGCTTCGATTCTCAATAGAGGAAATATTTGTATTAAAATTTTGAATGCGTCAG